>CM060972.1:61937272-62489772 GCA_030765045.1 Tenodera sinensis
TACGCACACACACATATTTAATGTTCCATTTATATGCCGCCTTTCACATCGAAGGTCATATCGGCAGCTTTTAACCTCTTGGAACAATTGCTCAACAGCAATGGTGTTCACTCGCTTAATGGTTATTTTGAACTTTGGGTTTCTATTACTTTGGCTTTTGCTTTTAATTTATTACGTTAAATTCACACACACACAAACTCACACTCCCGCTCATACTTCCAGACACTAGGGAGGATAGGGAATAATCCCTGTGAAGGGAAAATTCACACCCTTCCAACTGGGAATCGAACCCAGGACCACTTGCACAACAGGTAGGTGCTGTAATAACTGAACTACGGCGTTCTCTGTGTTTCGTTATCTGTCATTTCACACGAAACATAACGATGTAACTTCAGAGAAGAATATAAATTACTTGTACCATTCAATCTAATTACAGACATTTAGGACTTTAATGATCACATGGATGTTTTGCTCTCTCGTACAAATTTTTCTTACAAACACTTTTCTTAGATCCACTTCATGTTATCCGAATAAATATTTGCACAAATGGTTTATTGCATATTTCCCTATAGCTACAACCAAATGATGGAATAGGCTTAAAGGATAGCCAAATCTTTTAAGAACTAGTCGATATGTGATAGTTTTGAAATTCCTATCTGCTTTCGTGACCAGGAAAAAAACACGAATAACGACTTCTCATTTGCGAAAAGTATAAGTATTGGAAATTTCAAACCAACAAGGTCTCGGAAACTGTTAACTCCACAAACACAAGTCGTGTGCTTTAACGAGAACTATCTTTTTGTGTAGTAACATATTTTTTTTTCTATCTCTTACCGTTTACCAGTTAATGCAAAAGTTATTCATAATGATGAACACTTCAGAAGCTATTATTATAAAATTGAATATATAAATTTCATTTGTCAAAAAAATCTTAAATATATGGTTGTTTAATAAAAGTCATTGGAGCCATTTTTGGGAATATAAGCATTCTGGAAACCTTTCCCGTGTAAAGGGTAGTTTGGTATTTTTTATATAAATCATATTTCAGATTATTCAAATAAGAACATGGATCAAATACAGGAGTTAGAGGTATAACGTAGAAATGTTTCTGGTAATTGAGGAGAGTGTATTAACAACATTACATGAATATTTGCTTCATTTGCGAACTTGGAATTTTTTACCTATTAAGTGTAGTGTTTTGAGGTTGGTTAGTATCTCCAAGTAGGCGTGGCACAGAAGACATGACATCTCGTGATAATCAATGGTGTACTGGAGCCGAGTTCCAGCGGTTTCTGCAAAGCGAACCCTACCTGGGTCAATAGATCACGCCTGGAGGCATAAAGCAAAAAGGATAGCATATGCGGCAGGAGTTGTTCATTTTGCGGTGTAGTTATAAACATGCAACAAAATATCAAATAGTTTGTGAAAGAAAACAAGCACATAGAGGTGGATATTTACTAAGGTACCAATTATCAAAATATCTGTGTGTGTGTATTTCAATTAATTTTCTAAACTATCTCATTATACTAATACATAGCTTTTCTACTTGTATAACAATATATTTTTATATAAGTTAATGTATAATCTTCTATAATGTAATTTTAATAAATTAAATATAATTTTAACTCGTTACGTTATTTTTAAAAATTTTAGTCATTTCAAACATTTCAGGTAATCAAAATCTAAAAGCAGATAACTAATGCGCACATTAGAGGGGCCTTTTTGTTAGGTTCATGGAGAATACTGTAAGGCTGTCTCTTAAGTCCATACGTTTTACTCGCAAGTCCCATCTATAGCACCTGTAAACCCTGAACCCTCTGTATACAAGTTATAGTTGCTTAACCACCCCTGCGACTTAGTGTTCAACAAGGAGACTCGCTATTGGATACGTCGGTGTATGTTTGTAACTGACGTGGGATGGAACAGCGTGAACTTGTGTTTACAAACTATGGAAAGCAACAAGTAGCATTTTCGTCATATTATGCAGTTTTACTATCATAATGGCAAAACCGTCTCACAATGCCAACAGTGCGCTGTCTACAGGAAGATGCAGTAACGAATCGGACATGTCAAAAGTGGTTTAGTCGATTTTGAGCTGGGAATTTCTCCCTGAATCAGAAAGTTTGGCAACTCCTCTGTCGTAGCTGTGCTACGTTCTTAGTGCTTGAAACGTAACGAGAAACAAACGAACTTATCAGACAACCTAACATTTGACATGTGTTTTTAAACTAGCCCAATTACACTACAGATAAAATGATCGCATGTGAAAAGATTTTCGCTGGTGCACCACATTCTTAAGAGCGTGCAAGGATCCCCATTCAGTTCTTTCATGGTGGGGGTAATTTTTCACTAGTGAAAACCCTCAGTCCTGCGTTCAAGACTAGTTTCTGCTGTCACATCATGCTCGTACTGCGTAAAGAAGGTGTGGCAAAAACTGCTTGCGAATGCATATGGGACCCTTGTGCTGTTCTTACTGTTGCCGACAGTCGCAGTCACAATGGTAAATGGTTGCAGGTACCACCGCTGTCAGTATTGCAAATGCTTACATCAGAATATCTAGTGTTGATGATACCCTTTCAAGGAGCTGCGCATCACCGCAGTGGTGAGTGGTCGGTTTTCCCATCTTGCTTCCTTTTGGGATTATGCTCGGCCCCGCACCGAACCTGCTCCTCCAGGATGCTGCACTGTGATTACAAGACATGTGCGAGGGCAGCACGCTAAATGATAATTGTGAGCAATTTGTAGAGGGGAAAGGCGGAAATGACATCACAGACCAGAGCAGAGAGCTACAAAACTCCTCTTTCCCTTCAGCAACAGTAATAAAAAGTCCATAAAAATGCCTTAGAGACAGATGCCTCAAAGGATGGACTTTTGGTTTTATGCGTACTAAGAATTTACGTAATTTGTATGTGCAATGTCAATATACGGTTTGTGTGTTTACGGCGCTTAGCGGCATTTAAATGGGGATTTAAACATGGCTAGTATCACCTTTGGGTGTCTTCTTTTGCCATTTACCGAATTTTTTTTTAAAGTAATGACTTGTTCTAAACAGCCGTGAGTTTTTATGTAACCCTTGTAGGAAATTCCTTAAAAATATATAAATACCTAGAACAAATTAAAAAGTGTACATAATTATATATTTTTAAATTGCTTTTTTTGGTTAAAATATCACATCTTTCACGAGCTATGTCAAATAGTATGTTGTAAAAAGAATAATAAATCTCAATTGTTGGGAGAAAAATGTACCTAAAAAAGGAAATAGGTGAAAAATTTTGCAAATTTTCTTGTTTATTGAAATATCAACAAGTTAGCAACTATTAACCTAAGTTATAATTTAACAGTTGTTTCTGAATTAGAGGTTGTTTTATAATTGCGCACGCGCGCGCGCGTGTGTGTGTTTATGCGTGTGCGTGTGAGATTAGCCAGTTTTTAGAAAATTAAAAGGATGGAGAACTTTCTCATGTAAAGGCTAGTCTTGGATGGAAAGATTTTGTTGAACATTTCGTCGCACCTTTATAAGATGCTGAACTTAAATATCAAGATCGGTATTTATAGAAAATTTTGATTTAGTTGCGCTGCAGGCGCGCGCGCGTGCACACACACACACGCACGCGCGCGCATGAACTCAATTGTTTTAATTAAGGGTATTCAAAACATAACAGAATTTTTGGATGGTGTAAAATACTTCCTCTTATTATAATAGGTGACAGAGTAAGTAAAAATAAAAATGTGAAGCCTAATAAAAAAACAATTTTCCTGCAGAAATGATTTCTATCCTTAAATTTGGTACTGTAATAAATAAGAGTTTGAAATTATATGCACTATAAAATATAAATATATGCATAAATCTACGCACTGAAATCTCCTATATATGATGTAAAAACTTTAAACATGCGTAAAAAATAAAATAGATCATTTGAACTATCTCACATTTACTAATCTTGATGAAGTAATGAAATTGTACATTTATTCTTAAGCTCAGTCATTAGCAAAATTAATATTTATTACTGCCTCTCTCACATATTTTATACTGTATCAGCAACTGCTCATTATTGGTAGATATGTTCTCATCCGTTTTATTGATTTAGAAACATGATAGATAAGTCCTACACAGAGAAATTTGCTCGGGTCTTTCTCTTCTTAAAGTGTTGTGGTGATATATTTGGATGACAAAAATAATTGCTGAAAAAGTAAAATATATGCACTATATTGTAATAAGTTCAGTACAACATGAAACAAATTTATTCGTTACAGGCATGTTTTAACTATCAAGGACTAAAGCAAGCATAAATGCACAAATCCAAGCTTTCTTGATAGGTGACACACACAGGACTGCCTTATTCCAGACCTTGCATTATGAACAACATGAGAACATTTTGAACACAGATGAGGAAGTTCACAACCGGAACATGCATCTGTTGAGTACCGAAAATCCCCATGAGTTTAAGGAATTCCCATTTCCTCTGAAGGATCAATAGTTTGAATGTCTTAACAAGGAAAGCGCTGTAGCTTCTGTTTAATGTTCAATAAAACCACTTAGTAAGCATTACCCCCATCCATCCACGAATCAAACTATAGTAATTGAAGCCCATGAAGAACGGCCTATTCAGTAACTCTCAAGAAGGAAGTTCAGGCTTGAAGGAACGTGTTTATAACATTTCTATTTGGACTTATCTTAAAAGGTTATAAAGAAATTCAACCAGTTTTTCTTGAATGATGCGATGACAGTCAGTTGTTTTCACGTTACCGCTATACGAAACCATTAGTGCAATAGCGGCGGACGAGTCCGCTGCTTTTCCTCTAGACTAGCCTTCTCTCTTGTATCGCAATATGCTATGCGACAATCACTTGGTGTATCTTCTAAAGCTATGCACGTCGACTTTGTCGCCAAATATTAATAGACTTCTTAAACATAAGCAGCACCAAAGAAGTCACTAATGAACATGTGTTTATTGCTTGTACATAAGATTTGAAAGTGCTTTCGTAAATCAAACGCAACGTACATGTAACCAAACCGCTACTGTAACATATCGTAAAGAGTGGCACAGTCCGTATAAAGTGGAAGGAGGTAAACCCAATCTCCTTTCTTTCGCAAACGTTGGTTTCGCTGCTCTACATAATGCTAATGAATATGTTACCTTTTTATATACAAGTGTCTGTACAATCCTGCCACCCACTAAACACATTGAATACTCGAGAATTTCTGCATACGAAATATTGAAAAACTTGCGCCTTTAATTCGTCAAGTGTATGAAGATGTGTTAGATTTACGTTTATCTTTAAGCAGATAATAAACACATGGAGCCCCCTACTTCGTCTGATGCTCCACCCCTCCCCCCACCCCGTCGATTACTTTGTCCACTGTCTGTGATTCTTTTTTTCCCCTAACATGAACTCCTCTTCCTCTTCTTCAGCGTATTACCCTTATTTTTGTAGCTACCACCCCAAACGTATTACCTCAAGGACTTACAAGTCAATACCTTGGGTCAGTAGCATGTAGAAGAGCAAGCAATCCCCCGGAGTTTAAACCTGGAACACGTTACCTCGCTCGATGTAATACGAAGTCACTTTATTTAAATGCTTCTATCTATAAATCGTCAACTTCTAGATCATGGTGCGACCAGAGAATGTGTTGATGGGCCTACTCACTCAATCTCAGTCACTCACTCAATCAATCAGTCACTCAGTCACTAAGTCATTCAGTCACTCACTCAGTAACTCACTCAGTCACTCACTCAGTAAGTCAGTCAGTCACTCACTGTCAGTCACTCACTCACTCAGTCACTCACTCAGTCACTCAGTCACTCACTCAGTCACTAAGTCACTCAGTCACTCACTCAGTCACTAAGTCACTCAGTCAGTCACTCACTCAGTAAGTCAGTCAGTCACTCACTGTCAGTCACTCACTCAGTCAATCACTAAGTCACTCACTCACTCAGTCAGTCACTCACTGTCACTCACTTAGTAAGTCAGTCACTCACTGTCACTCACTCAGTAAGTCAGTCACTCACTCAGTAAGTCAGTCACTCACTCAGTAAGTCAGTCACTCACTGTCACTCACTCAGTAAGTCAGTCACTCATTGTCACTCAGTAAGTCAGTCACTCACTGTCAGTCACTCAGTAAGTCAGTCACTCACTGTCACTCAGTAAGTCAGTCACTCAGTAAGTCAGTCACTCACTGTCAGTCACTCACTGTCACTCAGTCACTCACTAAGTCACTAAGTCAGTCAGTCCCTCAGTCAGTCACTCAGTCACTCAGTCAGTCACTCACTAAGTCACTAAGTCAGTCAGTCCCTCAGTCAGTCACTCAGTCACTCAGTCAGTCACTCAGTCAGTCACTCAGTCAGTCACTGGAAACAGAACGGAACTTAAGTCATAACGCAGTATTCCATTCTTAACAGGTTTAACTATCGTTAAACCTTATCCTTATAACTCTTATACTTGCAAGAAATTAGATAATAAAGGCGTATCTGCTAACATCTATCTAGATTAATCCTCTATTGCATTAGTTATATGCTACGTATGTCGCTCTTCTAATTACTGAACTAGTTTAGGTATCCCAGACACAGGCACCTTAAAGGAAGTAATTCGAAAAGTCATGATTGCTAAAGGCCAGACGAAATGAACTGGCTATGCATTCAAAGCAGAATGTCGTGAGTTTAATCCCAGCGACTGTAGCAAAGGATGGGAAAGGCCCACGTAAAATAAGCAGTAGTAAGCGTGGGTGATAACACTAAACTGCAATTGCATGAATTTTTATTTTTGAAAAAAGAAAAACGGAAAAAGCAGAAACTGCAATAATACTAAACTAAATTGATACATTTGTGATACAAATAGCCACCAATGCCCTTATTTGATTGTTAAATGCCAATACAATATGAAAATAACAAAAACAGTGTTACAATATTGTAAAACTTTGACTAAACGTCTTTGTTGCCAAATGGCAGCACTGTGTATTAGAGGGTTAAGATGGAGTCAGAAGAATAAGCTTTTGTAAGAATATTTTGTTAAAGATAGAGAAAGTCAAGTGAATGTAACACATTAGATTTTCTTCTTTACGTTTAGGTTTTTCATGTTTTGGTCTGCTCACCCTGCCCTGGGAAAGTCGAAATAGGATAAAAGTCATTAAGGCCTTCTCACAAAAGCTACAAGGGTTGGCATCGCTGAATTGGCCACTAAGCTGTATTTATGTAGTGGGTCATGCTTTCATCCATATCGCTGTAGTTGATCGGACGTCATGCAATGAATACACAGTGGGTTGCCATGGTTGCAGATATTGTAGCAAGGGGAACTGTGGAAAAACTAGCTCTTTAAGGGAAAAGTGGGCGTGAAAGTACCGCGCACATGCATTGTTTAAATTCAGAGGGCCCTCGTTCACAATAATTTGTCTCCAGCAGGCGTTGCTCAGCGACAAAAGACGACTGCTATTTGTTCACTTCAATAAGGTTCCATTGTGGAGAACAGAGGACGTTGCGCTTGATGCTATTTTCCCATTCACGTCCCTTAGCTGTTCTCAAGTCAGTGTACAGTCGGTTCTCCAGTTGACCTCTTGTTATGACGCGATACGAAGCTCTCTCGGTACGTAGCAACAGTTTGTATTTACATTTGTACAGGGCTTTTATAAACAAAATATTATGTACAGTCTCACAATTTGCTTTACCCCCCTCTATTAACTAATTTTCTTACGAAAGTTCCCTCTATGTATTTATATCACTCCACATAAACATTAGTAAATAAATGTTTTTATTCTAAATTTCATACAGGGATACAGATATTTAAAAGGTGGGTCACTAGGTATGTGATGCTTTGAAATTACACTCTCTGCATGTCTACAGAAAAAAAAAATTAACGAATGGCGACGTAGCACTTGAAAAAAAAAATCTGACGTGTTGCACTCACATGACTCTCTTTACTATTGTGCTAATTATTGTTACAAATTGTTATTTCTCTATCTCAGCGATGTCCAACGTTTGCAGAAGAGGGAAGTTTGCGTTTATCTCCTTCCACTGTACAATGTACCTGGACTTTCCCTCTCTTTAACCCTCAACCGTGCATTCTGTTGCAGTGGCAGGTTGGTTACATGTACGTTGCGTTTGATTTACGAAAGCACTTTCAAATCTAAACATCTGTTCATTAGTGACTTCTTTGCTACTGCTTAAGTTTAAGAAGTCTATTAATATTTGTCGACAAAGTCGAAGTGCATAGCCTTAGAAGATCCACCAAGTGATCGTCGCGCAACATATTGCTATACAGACTTTTAGTACAGTTCAATTTGGAGAAACTCCGTTCGCAAATAAATATATATATATATATATATATATATATATATATATATATATATATATATATATATATATAGAGAGAGAGAGAGAGAGAGAGAGAGAGAGAGAGAGAGAGAGAGAGAGAGTTATACTCACTCTTATACACACTATTATTGCAAATGTTTATTTCTCTATCTACTATATTTTAATCGACACAAACATTTGCAGAAATTATCTTATTGCTAATTTTCTTGTAGGTACAAGAGGAATATGGGAATGCAGTAAGCTTTAAGCGATAGTGAAATGTTTTAAGAGCTGGTTGCTATGCGATGCTTTTGAAATTCCTTTCTCATTGTAAGGGCAAGAGATTAAAAAATGAATAACTTATTCCTATTTGAACAAAGTGTAAGCATTGGCAAATTCAAGCAAATAAGAATGAATATCTCGAAAATTCTTTACTCAAAAGAAAAACGAAATATTTGTCAAAAATTGTGTATTTTAACGAGATCCACATATAGTAAGCTTTTGTCCGTCTCTTACTGTTTACCATTTATGCAAAAATAGTTCAGAATGAAGCGGTCTTCTGAGGAAATTCCCAGAAAATTCATGATATGTCTTAGAAACTGCCATGGAATCACGTTTGTGTCCGTCACTGGATACTGACTGTCCCTCCAACTGAAGGAGTGGAGTGTGTTATAGCCGCTCATTACGTAAGGTTCTCCAAAGAGAGGAGTTTGGACATCCCTGCTCTTTGCAAGACAAACAGATACGACCTTCCATTTGAGTAAAGTTAAAGTATTGCAAAACTCACGTAAATAACAAGGAATATCTCAGAAATAGTTCACTCCGCTGAAATGCATTTGGACATATATTGTATGTTTTAACCAGATCTACATTTGTTGTACAATAAGATTTGGTCTCTCTTACAGTTTACCAGTTATGTAAAAGCCATAAAAAGTAAATAGAACTACATAGGATATAGACAGAGAGTTCAAAATATACATGTGATTTGCCATAAAAACATCTTAAACATATAGCATTTTAATCAAAATCGTTATGGCCATTTTTGACAAAATCAAAATTTTCGAAACTTTCTTCATGTGAAGGATAGTTTAGGATGGAGGAATTTTCTCCAAAATCTTCCTGTCGCATCCTTGGAAGATATTAACTTTGGTATTTAACCAACTTTTTGTTTTTGAGTTATGCTGTCCACAGATACATACATACACACATACGCAGAAATTTTTGTAAAACTCGTTTTTTTGGATTAGGGGGTCTCAAAACACATATTTATGGTGAAATCTCGACATCGAATTTTTGGGTTGAATACTACTTCCCCTGTTTACTATACATGGTAGAGAAAGTAAAAACGTATATGAGATATTTGATAGTTGAAAAAATAACAAATAATAGCTCTTGAAAAATTTTAGTCATAACCATTTATGTATCCTTTAAAAGATACTTATCTTTGCATTCAGGAACCTCTCTATATCGAATTTTTGGTTTTACTTGCTAAACTTGCTGCAGGTTTAACAAAATACATAAAAATACTAGAATAAAATTGTTGAAAAAGTCCACAACACACAAATTGGTAATGCCTATAGTTTGTTCTTTCTGCATGTTATACATTAGAATATTCTGTTTTAATCTGCCTGCTAGAATTTCTTTTAAAATGGAGGCAAATACCTACTTTGTGGGGTCACTGTATGCAGTTTCCTCAACAACCGAGCTCGAGGGTCAAGTGATAGCGGTTGTGACTTGCATTCGAGGTATCATTGGTTCAAATTTCGAGAACCTGCGTGGTTCTCCTAGGTGAATGCTATCTTATATAATATGAAGTAAGTACCTACTCACAGGGTTATTTAAAACTTTGTGTTTGTACTGCAGTGTTAACTATGTACATACGTGGATGTGCAACATCTTTGTTTGAAAATATACCTAAAAGTGTTTCGTTTACAGGGTAGATTTTTACAACAGCTATTGTTTCCGTATACTGACGTCTCATTGCTTTTATTTGCATTGTGTTGTTGGTATTAGCTAAATAAGTGCTGTAAGATTATAGAAACTTTTTTTTGTGTGTCATAAATACAGAAAGGTCTCGGTCTAAGCTTGGTTGTAGATCTTTTAAACCCTTATTGCGAGAGTGGTAGAGACATTTCTGTGGTTATCTCCTGATAATAAGAACAGACTCAGCCGCTCCTGTCTATAAAAATAACCCCACTGCCAGTACTCAGTTTCTCCAGGGAGTAACATGTAATCCGTGTATCCAGCTTCAATAGACTGCTCTACACGAGGATTATTACAAAAATAACTGATGCTTTAATCTTAAGAATTTCCTCCACACACACACACACACACACGCACACACACGCACACACACACACACCACACACACACAAAATGGATGTGTATACCTATACCGGGTGGAAGGGAAGTCATTATATTAATTTAAACCAGTGGTAGATCTCGGTATTTGGAACACATTTTGTATCTTACGTTTTTGTCTCTGACCATTTCCTACGGAGATACTATAGTTTTATCGAAAACATCCTGGCAACACTGCAGATTGTGTGGGTGGTCACTTTCCCTAGCTCAGTACATAAACGAACAGCGTAACGGTGCGTCTTAAAAACAAACCCATACCCTGCCTTGTCCTTCCGTGTTTACTGTGGAGTGTAGGGGCCAATCACAAGCGTTAGCTCCCAACGAAAGCAAAAGGCACTGTTTACATTCGCAAACTAGGTCAATTCCCTGACCAACCTCAACGCAACGTTGCCGACTTACCTAACGCTTGAGAGAGCAGCTTGCAGTATTCGTTCACGTCTTTTAAGTGATTAATTATTTCGTAACCCTGTGTGATGTCCCATAATTATGTCAGAAATAAGTTACTCTACGCATCTTACAAGTAACAAACTGTTATCTTCGTACATTCTTGTGGAATTACGCATTCAATTGGGATAAAAAACTATTTTTTCGAAATTGGTAGATCAAAGAACAAAATGTCAGACTTTTTTGTTTATAATGCTTCTGTGAAGCACATGTTAGAAGGAATGTAATAACTTCCCTTCCATCCTGTATGCATGTAATGGCTAGTCTCCGATACCCCTTAACAATCACCTCGAAATTCTGCATGTACTCGTATGTATATTTTTTCATGGAAAAGGCTTGTATGTATGCTATCCATTTTATTATGCTCTATTCGGTTTTCCTTTAGTAACACATTCACATATCCTCTACCCGCCCTTCAGCATACAATAATTAATATAATTCTTTATGTTTGAAATATAAATACATGTTTCATTCACATGGTTTTCTCTATCTGCTTTTCTTTTACATAACATATTCACATGTGTTCTACTCCTTCTTTTACAAACAATTCATACAGTTTGCGTTATGTTTGAAATAGAAATGCAACGTGTCACATTCAGTTTTCTGTACTCGCTTTTCTTTTATGAAACACAATCACACTTACTTCTCTACTCTCTCTTCTACAAACAATTCAGACAGTTTTCTGTATAATTGAAGTATAAATTCCACATATTACATTCACGCGGTTTTCTCTACTCGCTTTTCTTCCTGTAGTATTCGTGATTAACAGTGCATTTGCATAGTGCCTTCCCCAAGTTTTTACTTATTTATTTTGTTTATTTTTTGTTCTTCATGGTATCCTAAGAGTTTAAGTCTTTGTTTAAGAGTATAAGTCATACATTTTTAAGTAAGCATAAATCGTTAAATCACGGACAACGCCGGGTATTTCAACTAGTTATGGTATATTTTTATACAGGTTCTATAAAATATTCTTGAGAAAGTCTGTTTTTCATACTTGATGTTGGTCAAGAAACGCGTTTGGAGAAGTAGTTTGCAGAAAAAGGCTAAAGCAGTAGTCATATGTATAAAAGCGGGTCGCCATATGTTAGCTTTAAAATCCCGTACTCTTTACATGACATCCCAGAAACAACTTGAGGAATGTTGAAGTGACAACAGAATACGCCATGTAAACTCAAACCAGAAATTAAAACGCACTGAGTTTAAACTTTTTTATTTTTATTTTTTTTCTCTCATTTTGTTATACCTACTTATAATTTATACTTTCATGCTATACATTCTTTTAATATCAGTGAATTTAAAATTCCTTATTGCTTAATTCCTTTTTTTTTTTTTTTTTTTCTCCATTTATAATTTTTCAGTCTTCAAAAATGCTTGTGGATCACAGTTCAAAACTGAATAGCTCGTAGCCCACCTCTGTGGTGTGGTGGTAGCGTGTCTGCCTCACATTTAAGAGGTCGCGAGTTCGAATCTCGGTTAGTATGAGTTAGGCGGATAAGGTTTTCCCTTATTCTGAGAAGAAGAAAGTCGAATAACTTTAAGCTCTATGGACCAGGGCTCATTTGAGCATCATTACACTTACTGCAATGATTCATCGTCCGTTGTGATACTACGTTGAAGGACATTAATGTATATACAAATATTTATTAGCTCTAAATTTTCAGGATAGCTTCGTTGCGCACTAGTTAAAAGTATTAAATAATTCGGCTGAAATTACTTTCCATAACTCACTTCAGAAGCTTGAAAATTTATTAAATTGTATGCAATTTGTTTTCACTTAAACTGGCAGTTTCACATTCTTTCCGATACATCTCATGGCTTTGCCAAATAGTACAACTTTTGTGCGTACATTTGATATTCATATAACCCACCGGCTTTACAGCATGATTTCATAATGTGTAAACTATACAACATCGCAAGGCGTGGCAAGCTTGTGATTGGATTTTGTGTTGTCCAGCTCCTTGTGCTACCCGCCATTAAATTTTGTGTCAGAGGTACGAGGAAGTAATAGCTGCCTACTTTCCAGATATAGTTGGATGAGACCTATGTTCAAAGTAGGACGTTCAGCCGTGCGTCGAGAATGCAACCTCCACCAACACTTATTGGCATCCATGTGCAAATTGGTAAACCACAACAGCCAACCCCCAAATGTAAGAACAAAGAGAACGCGTTTTTATTCCAAGTAAGGAAGAAGGGGTAGGTGTACGATGTGTATGTTTTGCAGGACGGTGAATCAGACGTAGATGAGGGCCGAGATTTGCTGCAGGAGCCCTCGAACACGACTGGAACACTCTCCTCCAGCACGGAGCAACCCCCTCGGATTCCGATCCTCAAGATCACCAACCCCTTCGCTAGGAAAAAGGTAACAGCTGCTTCCTGCTTTTCCCCTCCACCATCGCTGACTCAATTATGTGTACATAACCCAAGTCTGCACTTGCTTGAAGCACGCTGTCCTGCTTTTGGCCGTTCACCTGTCTGCTGTGTTCTGTTTGATTGAGCTATGTTCTAAAGCACGATATACCTACACTTGACACAGTTGAAAGACGATCCGCTATGCACCACATCTCGGAAATAATCAGACTCTCAAAAGAGAATACGACCGATCAATTCCTCACACAGAAATAACACTCTTATTACATGTTCTATGCATCAAGGTTTATTAATGTGGGTAATTATGTATCAAATGGACCGCTCGAGAAATTCATTGAAATATAGTACAAACGATAAGATTTTTATTCCTAATTACGATTTTGAAAGTTTTATTTGGCGGTCAAACTTCGTTTTTTATTTATGAGCAAATTCCATACGTGTGCTACAACGGTTTTATTTCGTCTGTGCGACGGATATTTAGCAAATAAATATTTATAAACGAGTATCATAAGCTCTAAAATTATTTATTAATGCATTTACCAAGAAACAC
The DNA here is from genome assembly GCA_030765045.1 of Tenodera sinensis. NCBI lineage: Eukaryota > Metazoa > Arthropoda > Insecta > Mantodea > Mantidae > Tenodera > Tenodera sinensis. The sequence goes on from CM060972.1 coordinate 61,951,280, forward strand.
GGGCGATATTTCGATGACACAGGAACCGTGTAATAAACACGCTAATCTAACCTAACATGGGCTAAATTTGGTTGTAGAATTATGCCTACGTGTAAAATACGACGCTATCTTCGAATAAGATATGTTCTTGCACTACAACAGTTTCAGTGCCTTCCACAATCCATGAAGATAGTGTTTTTAGAAACATGGTGTTTTTGCAGTAATTTAATCGTAAACACATTAGTAAATCATTTTAGCGCATATAGTGATCGTTTATAAATATTTATTTGTTAAATATCTGTTGCATAAGCGGGGGAAAAAAAAACCGGTGCAGCACGTACGGAATTTGCTCATAAATCAAAAGCAAAGCTTGACCGCCACATGACTTTCAAAATCATAATCAGGAATAAAAAGTCTTATCGATTACACTATATTTAATTGATTTTCTCGAGCGGTTCGTTTTATACATAACCACTTCAACGAGCTCTGAAAATTACCAATTTGTTTTCACTGCTTTTTAGTGTTTTTTGTACTGGCATAAAATGACACAAACACCTATAGTAAGGCTAAAGTTTGAACATGGCGAGTGGGAGTTAGACAGAACTCTTACACAGCACTTTAAGCATGTCTGTTACAGAAGAAAGAAAAAGAAATAAACAAAATGAACCAAAATTTGATGGATCTTGGCAGGATATCTTGGCAGGAGCACCTGTGGTCCACATTCAAGAAGTTGTGGGTTCAAATGATCCTTGTATCTGCCAATCTGACTTTTCAGAGAAATGGGAATATGAATATTAAATACAATTTAAACTCCTATACACAGAACAAAAGAAATAAAATAGATGGTACAGTAAACCAATCATGCAACTAAGGACATTTATCAAGTTGCCCAATCAGCTGGTACTGGAAGGTGAGTAAGCAACTAAGATCATAAGTCTCTGTCTTGCAGTGGGGATGTGGTCACGCTGTGATCCTCTGTGTAAAGGTAGACACACATACATATGCCCATATCTGAACTACAGGAAAGGTATCATTGACAAATACAGGATGTTTAAAGAAACGTATCTGATATTGCAGCAGGAGTTGGGATTGGCCAAATCTAGAATAAATGTTTCTATAAACATATGTGCGAAAGCAAATACCGGTTGAGATCTGAGCCATTCTACTTGTGTTGAGTATTTACACCAGACAATGAACTTCATCCAATGGATGGATTGGTCAAAGAGGTCCAGTAGTGGCCTCCCCATATGCCAACCACAATCCATTGGATTCTTAGCTATGGGGACATCTATAGGCATTGTTGTATGCCAAACCCATCAACAATGTGCATACATTAGTTTACTTACTGCAGCGAAGTTCTTGTAACAGCAAACACAAAAAAAATTCAAATCTTTCAAAACCAAAGTCTGAGATTAATTACAGGTGCTATCAAAACCACACCAATACCAGCTATGGAAATACTAACCAACCAATACCCCATTGAATATGAAATAGAAAAAGCGGCTCTTATTCAACACGAAAAGTTGATCAGACTCCCATTCAATACATGGCACAAGAGAAATTTTACACATACACTAAACACCCAGGAGAGCTTTCTTTCCAAAATTCAAGACATCAAGAAGGATGTACACCTTCCTAATTCAAAGGAAAACTTCATATCTAAAGTCAATCCAACACATACATTAGACATCACATATTATTTACACCTGACAGAAGAAGTTAAAAAAAGTGATACTCCAACTAGTGTTCTAAAATTATTGGCATTAGAGACAATCCATACTAGATTTCCAGAACATGAGTGGCTCCATATTTATACTGATGGATCATTGATATCATACCAAGATGGAGCAGGTGCTGGAGTCACATGTCACCTCTTTTCCTATTACAAATCTTTAAGTTATGGAACTACTAACTTTGATGGAGAAATTGAAGCAATTCGAATGGCCCTACAAAATCTTTTGTACAGAATTTCACATTTTCAGCAAGCAGTTATTCTCTCAGATTCCAGGGCAGCAATTATAGCAATTACTTCCAAGTTGTCACCAAAAAACCAAACTATTATAGAATGTTGGAAGATGCTTAGCCATCTAACAGCACTTCAAAAACACCTAGTCTTCCAATGGATACCGGCTCACTGTGGACTGAGTGGTAATGAGAAAGCTGATTTTCTTGCAAAAAAGGGTACCAGTGGTGTACAAAAATCTATAGTTAATTTACCATTTTATGCAGCTAAAAGATTAGTCAACTCTGAATTCAAAAAAATTATTGCAAAATATTACTATGAAAAATCAAAGAATAAAAGATGGGAACTACCAAACATTCAAACAGTGATTCCTGAGTATCCTCGAAAAACAGCAGTTGCAACCTTCAGGTTGATTACAGGACATGATTGTCTGGCAAAACATTTAAACAGAATTGGGATATATTCTTCACCACTCTGTCCTCTATGTGATCTGCAAGAGGAAATGGACCGAGACCACCTTCAAATATGCCCAGCCACTTCTAGTGCCCCATCCATCAGTGAAAAATATTGGAGAGCAAGAGGATTAATGACTTCATTGTCAGAAATCCAGCATTAGCTAACAACACATTACGAGAGTGTGTGACCAATGCATGTGCCCAAAATCAAGAGCAGCCATGTATGATTGAAAGAGTTCTGGATTCCTTGAGACGAGGAATTGAGGTATGTCTAAGAATGCATGATAAACACATGAAGCATCTCCTGTAGTAGTATCAACATAATGTGCAAATGTTACCAGAGGACAGAATGGCAGGAATCATCCAAACTCCTATTTGGTGTTATGGATGTTTACCTAACAATTGTTCCATTTACCATTTGTGACAGTAAAGTGTTCTGTAGAATGCACTTGTGGATGAAATGCATTGTCTGGTGTAAGTACTTAACACAAGTAAAATGGCTCATACCTCAAGTGGTATTTGTTTCTGGGCATATGTTTATAGGAACGTTTATTCTAGTTTTGACCAATCCCAACCCTTGTTGCAATATCACACTTTTTTAAACTCCTAGTATAGATAGGTGCTGTTTATAAGCATAATTTACTGATAAATTTAATTTATTCTACAATGAGCATAACCTATATTTGCGTTAAACACACACATTCTTTCTCTCACACACTGGCACACTTTTGAATACCTTGCTACAAACTACTTGTGTGTAAATGCTTTTTGTGTACTGCAAAGCTTACTGCTATAGTGTGGTATGTAATATCACCATAATGCATCACATATTTCGTTAATATCTTGCAAGGCTTACTCAATAAATTTATTTTAATTGCTTAATAAACAAATAGATCATATAGCAATAGTAAAACTACAGTATGACATACACCAAGGTCATCTACTGCTCATAGTGACAAATCTCATGTAAACAAGAAACAAATGCACCTATGGTATGTTTGCTTGGTGAAGCACAGGTAGACATAGAACAATACACTCAGATGAAATGCTGATAGTGAACCTAACACATCCTGCAATCGCCGAACAGATGCTAGAACAAAATACCAAATATCTACAGAGTTGTGATTATGGGGTTGTTTGACATTCACAGATGGATGACCAGGGTGGAGAGGCAGGTTCTGAAACAGAGGTATCCGGGGATGAGGAGAGCAATAAACCAGGAAACAGGAGGTCTGCCATTCTGGAAGCAATCAGACTGCCCTTAGTTTCTGTATTTCCTCGCTCTAAGCTGAGGTCCACCAAGGTATGTTTCAAATGCGTGCAATCCATCTTTGTAATGTGAGAAGCTGTCTGCCTCAGTTTGGAAGGTCTGAGTTAAAATTTGAGATGAGTTACCTGCATAAGGTTGATAGTGTTTTCCATCTCCTTAAAAGGAAACTTTTGAGCATATAACTTTGTTAAATTGCCATGATAGAAAAATGCTACAAAGGAGGTTAAATTAAAAAAGGAATACAAATTGTCAAAACATTATTATAAAATTATCAAAACCTAGAATATTCTCCCATATGACACTAAAGCGTCACTCAACTTATCTCGATTCAACAACAAACGCTTCAAATACCTACTTCAGCAATACTATAACTCCGATAACCAGATAACAGGGAATATCTGTGGTGCTCATTGAAATGTTTAATAAATGTTAAACTCTCACACACACAAAATAAGTTTAAAAAAATATGTACACCAGCAACACCCAACCTTCGCTCTTATGAGCTAATGGCATCACCTTGTCACTCCACTCCATCTCTTTTGTTTTGTGAAGCATTTCCTCTTCACTCATTTAGGTAACCAAGCATTATAGAGATTTGTTTTTGAATCCTATGAATGCATCATAGCTTGGCAAAAAGTACATGGGGCAAACTGCCTTCTGCTCTTTCATATAAGGATGGGCTTCACTGGGGCTCAGACTTTTAGGTAAATACATATTTTGTTTGCATCCCTATATGAACTTAAAACTGAGTTTAATGTTCTGGATATTCATATCAGAGAAAATATTTTAAGTTTTATTGCACATAAAAATGCAAATTTTCTGATTTCTTGCATAAATAAATATTTCCAGATATTTACATAAATTACACAAAAATCACAAAAGGAAACCTCTTATTAAGATAATTTTCTCATATATTTGCATAAAGTTACATAAAAGCAGCAGCAGAATTATTTTTAACAAGTCATCATCCAACTTCTTTTATGTTCAATTACCAAGCCAGATGTCGAAATTTGTTGTTCACTATTGGAAGAACTGATATGCCAGCTATGGTATTCCTTAATTTGGAAGAAAATATAAACATCCTGATGCTACATGAGCCCACAAGATAAGAATGGGGAATTCCTCCACTGCCATGTGCTTGATTAAGAATCTGTTATCGCTTCACAGCCTTGCCTGTACACTGATACTTGTAGGTGGCCATTAAACTGTATCGTCAGTGAATCATTTCTGAATCTGCAAAGTTTATAGTTGTGTTGTGGTGTTGGGAAGTAACATGCCAACAGTTTTGAGTTCACATGGATTAAACATCCCCAGAGTGAAAGATAGTGCCAATGCTGAGGAATTTTAGGGTACTTGTATTTTCAATTGTGATCGTAAAATCCTGTATTGTCAGCCATGTGGTAAAGCTATAACGACACACCAATGTTTGCAAGTAATACAACATTTAACTGGTAACAAACATAAGCTAGCTATTTCATGCTTTACAACAAAAGGCAATCTTTTATTAATAATCCAATGCAAAGTACTTCTGCAGAACCTTCCAAATTTTCAGTGTATTGAGAGGATTTGTACAGAGCATTAGTTTTAGCAGCCATACCCATTTCAAAAGTGAACTAATTCAGTTTAAAACATTCCTGATGAAATATACAAACATTGACACCTGATATGATTTATTAGCCATAAGAATTACATGGAATTCATGGCATCATCAATATACAAATACAAAGGATAAATAACATTGTTTACAAACTGCATTGTTACAAACTATTTTGTAATGTTTACACATTTTTACACTGTTTTAATATAAACAAATTTTACAATATTTGCACACATTTTAATTTATATTAAAAATTTAAACTCTTCAATATTGTAAAGTGTATTGTTTATTAAATACTTCTTTATAGCACTATGTGTATTTCTTTGTTCTGTAGCTTTTATGTCCTTAGGTAGTGCATTATGAAGTTCTTTTCCTCTACTTTCTAGTGAATGATTATTTAATGTTCCCCTAAATACAGTTCTCTAATAATCACCTTTATTTCTGACAATATGATCATGTATATGACTGTTTTTGGCTATTTTTTTACTGAGTAGTACAAGCTGGGCACATATATACATATATATCAGTGGCATAGCATAGTGTGTGGATTTGAGTGCACTTTGAACTCATGTTAAGGGTTTCCATGAGTGAAATTTCTAAATTCTACAATTATTAGCAGATTTTGTTCAGACTCATATCAGACATAATGCATATAAGGAATAATGTACATTCAAATTTTCATTGTAATATCTTCAAGAGCTTTAAATTTACTATCTTTTCTAGCTATTGTTTTGACAGCATACCAGAAATGCTCCACACGATGAAGATTTTTATAATTTTAAATTTTGATAATTTTAAATATTCTGCTATAGATAAGTACTCCCAAAAGAATGCTGGGAACAGAACATTTTATAACGCTTTGGTTTATTAAATAAAAATTATTAACTTTTAAAAAGCTTCTTTTTCCACAATTTTTATAGTTTTTGTAGAACTTTACAATTCCCCAACTGGTAAGTAAATATTAAAGTTACAGAACAATCACTCCCACTATATTTTCTGCACTCAGTTTGTTAATTACAAACACTAAGATTCCAATTTGAGAGTAGGTTCCCAGGAAATGTTCTCTGTAGAACATGTGTTTTCCTCAAGGTAAACCCTGCAAAAGCACATGAGCAATGTCCATACCCTGCCTTCAGTTTCCTGGCATATTTTTCTCTTAGCATTCACACACATTACAGTTCAAAATACTGCTTGTTATACTCTTAATATGTACAGAATAATTTAAAAATGTTAAATTAAAATTCACTGCCAAACAAAATATTGAAAAACTTAGCTTTAAGCCTCATTAACATTAACAAGCAAGATGCACTTTTCTGCACTGCATCCACTGCACACATACATCATTTGACATGACTGGTGTGAGGCAAGTCACTCTGTTTCAATACTTGGCATGATACGCTAACAAAACTAATTCATAGCAGATTGTTGTTCGAAACATACTCCTCAGCAAGCACTCCACCAATTGGATTAGTATATAGATAATAGGAAAAGTTTAAGGAAAATTGGCAGGGTATGCAACTCATCACTCACATCCATTGGCACTATGTCCCTGATATATCTATTTATATATGGGATAGTAAGAATTCCATATTTTTGTATGTCTCCCTGTTGTATGTTTTCTTCCCAAATTACCTATTATTCTAATAGCTCTTTTTGTAATTTGAAAATTTTTTAGTGTTTCCTTAGCTGCAATATTTCCCTATAATGTTATTCCATATTTTACATGTGAATATACAAAAGCATAATATACTTGCTTCAATGTTTTTTATCCATACTATTTTTGACCTGTTTCATTACATATAAGCCCTTGTTTATTTTTCTAGTTATATATAGGGCCAAGATTTTGATGAAATGTCATTTTTGTCTTTAGTTGTTGGAGACAATGCTTATTGATAATTAAGTTCATTTTGCAAGAAAGACGTAAAATATATGCAGATTTTATAAGTCATCAAAATGCATTTTTGCCATATTTTCTAGGTTAGTCATTTTATAATATTTATGTATGATTTTAGGTCATTTTCTTGTCTTTATAGATCTCTATATAGCATTTTTGTATATAATTGTCCAGTTTTAGTCATTTTGTGTTATTAATGATGAAGGAGTCATATGATGCAACAGACAAGTAATAAAATTATTCACAGCAACTGTAGTCATCCTTGGAGTATAGATGACATCAGGAATTTACCGTATTGTGAGGGCAATTAAGGCCCAAGCAATTGTCATAAGGAAACTTGTATTATCAGCAGTCACAGTTAGAAAAGCATTTCTCGACATGTTGTTGCATGGTGAACCATTTATCTGCAGCAACTTTAATTTCATATAATTTACAAAATAAAATGCTTCCATCAGATAACATTTTTTCACCAAATTCTGACACATATTGTTTTAAAGTGCTTGCAGTTGATAATTTTTGTTTCAGCATTCTGATAATACACACTGCACTCTGACCCGAAGAAATGCCTTTCTAACTCTGACTGCTGATAAGACAATTTTTCTTATGAATGACACAATTGCTTGTACGTTATCTGCCCTCAGAACACAGTAAATCCGTGTTTGACTTTGTTTCCCCTATCGTCTTTCATCCACTCTTGTCTGAATCTCTCTGCCAGTCCTTTATCTCTTACTAAAACTGTTTCATTTATCTGGTCTTTAGCTGTCATGTCACTTAACTTCTTTTTACCCTTGACTGCAGGAGCTTCCTTCACTGTATGTCTGGTCACTTCCACTGCTAGATCCGTACTCCCAAAATAATATATAAGAATAGTGGCTATGTCATTTTACCATGATTACTGTTATTCTCTCTTGCCTATAAGGCACTGTTTTCTCATTGTTATATAAATTATGAGAAGTTTTATGATGAACAGAGGCCCCACCAAGAACTTTGTGCTAAAGGGGACCTGTTGGAACGATAGTACTGTAGGCTACCCTGCCCTATGTACCTGCACAAGATTGCAAAAATAAAATGAGTTTGGTTTTTAGGGGGAAAAGGACCCTGAATTGGGTTCACAGCAGCAGGCAGGACTCGCCTCAATGGAAACATTAGATGACAGCAGCGTCACTGACCAAGTCAAGATGAATGGCGAAGATGGAATGGAAAATGTCAAACTTGACAACAATACTACCACAGATGTAAGTAATGTGATTTGTATAACATTCATTTGAATCTTTGGAAAAACTTGAACTTCTCATTTGAATCATTTCTTGAACTTATTGAAACCATGCAATGACATATTTCAAAGAAAAAGAACATTAGTGCTAAACAAGGCATTGCATTAAATTTTTTATCACTGGTGTACCTACTTCTACATGGAATTTTAAACTTTGTTAAATGAAATGCACATTTAGAATATTGCAATGTTCATTAATCATTTATTAATCACAATTACAATAGATCTTCTTTTTTGGAAATTTGAAAACAGTGTTGTAATAATCAATTTAAACCAAAAAGCTGAGTCGATTAATAACACTACACAACACTTACTTATAATTTACCAGAACATGTTTCAAAGGTTTGACTTTTCCTCCATTCTCACATTCCATCCTTGGGCCTTCGAAAAATTCAAAAAAGTTTTCAAAGAACAAAACATTCAGCTAGCACCAGTTAACCACTATTCCATAGAAAATCGATTGAACTCGAACATCAAAGATGCCATCCCACCTAATAAAAGATCTGGGATATACCAAATTGAATGCAGTGAGTGTAATAAGATGTACATAGGAAAAACTAAAAGAAATTTAGAAATAAGATCCAAGGAGCACTTTAGAAACATAAAAAACAAACAGTTGGAAAAATCAGTAGTTGCCACTTACTTTGGACAGAAAACCACAATATAAGGCCAGAACCAAAGCTCCTCAAACACGTAATGGGAAAACAAGAGTTGTCCATGTGGAAGAAATCATTTTGAAAACTAGGAGTGAGTGAGTGAGTGAGTGAGTGAGTGAGTGAGTGAGTGAGTGAGTGAGTGAGTGAGTGAGTGAGTGAGTGAGTGAGTGAGTGGGGTTTAAGGGCCCGTCGACAGCTAGGTCATTTGGGCCTTGAAAACTAGAAAGAGTGTTCAATTTTGACATCCCCGAGAAAGATATCTTCAGCAAGTTCCTTGATCCACCACCAGAGGAGAACTCAGAGAAAACATCGCCATCCACACCAGGGAAACCAGTCGATGTCAGGTTGATAATGGAGGAAAGTCAAGCCTTCGAAACATGTTCCGCTAAATTATAAGTAAGTGTTGTGTAGTGTTATTAATCGACTCACCTTTTTGGTTTAAATTACAAAAGACTTAGTCAATCCATAATATTAAATAAATATTATATACATTTATATTACAGCTCTATTTTTGTTTTTAGTATAAGTACATAAAACAGAACCAGTAAAAACATACAATATGACATGTCCATTTTTCAATGTACATGAAAGATTTGTAAAATTACAAACAGCAGTTCTTATTTATTAACAAAGCTTCTGTAGAAACTATATGGAGTGCAACCATCCTTTGTTCAACATGAACATTGAGTTATTACATATTATCCATTATTTTTATTGAGTTATTTATTTATAAGCAGTGACTAAACATCACAGTTACTAATGAGAGGGCGTATTTAATTATATTAGCATTATTTTATCAGCAAATATTGTTTAAACTTTGTTTTTCTTACAGTCAAGCATCTTTTAGTTATAGAACATTTGTAAATTGTTTTAAATAGTTGCATCTAAATATTTGTTTAAGAGGACTTTGTGGAATATGCTAATCTTTTTATTCAGTTACAGAAGTATAATTTATTGATTGCTATTTTTTGTGACAATACTTAGATATTTTACTGAATCTTCTGCTGAGCATGCAGAATGGGTGCAGAAAAGGGGTCTTTGGATCATTTATTCTTTATACTGCTCTTTTCGTGTGAGACTTTACTTCACAAGACCCCATCTCTTCCATATGTGGAGGATGGAATTAGGCACTGGGCCACAAAATTCTACGACTCTTTGCCACTCTATGGGAGTGCTCTGGTTAGGTCTCTTGGGGATTACCACCCCAGAACATGCCACTTGAGGTGTCACCGGCTTTCCCTCATGACTTGCAGCCACACCCTGTAACATTGGAGCAACTCCACCAGCAGCAAAAGCTGAGCTCACACACAGTCCTACCAAGAGATGCTTGGATTTAAAAATTTAAAGTCAACCCTCATTATTTGGATTCAGTTAACACCAGTGGTGCACAAGGACTGTTGCACCCTGACCTGTTGCCATTAAAAAGCAAATCTTGCTACCGCCTTTCACTATCCCAACCTCAGTTACACCCACCACCCTGCAAACCCTACATCCCGTCATTACAGTTGTTAAACAAGGGCAAGTACATGCACGACACACCTCAGACTGACCTCAGCCTGCCACCCCTCCTCGTCCTCGGCTTTCTGTTGGATCAGCTTATCTCTTATAGTAGATCGTTTTCACTATCACACACAAACATATCCAAATTATTACCACATAATTTCTGAATATGTATATGTGTACTAACTGTTCTTGGTTGTTTTTTTAATACTGCCATAAATACAAAATTGATGAACAGATTGAAATCGGATTTAATTCAGAAAATTTTACATAATATTTATAGAAGGTTAAGTTCAAAGTGCTCTAACAAATTATTATGACATGTAAATATAGTGCATGTACTTATTCTAAATTTCAGGAAAAGGACCCAGAAAAGGCTGAAGAGGAAGTTCCAGAAGATTGGAGAGAAAGAGTTCGAGCCCTATCAAAGTTCAAGCTTATTGTTGGTTAGTTATCCATTACCAGTACCTGGAACTACTTACATTTAGAGACTTCATCGTAAATCTCAGTATTTGCAGTCTGCCAACTGGAAATCTGCCAATCTACCCAAAATTTCTTCACTTAATAAAAATAAAAGGAATGTTTGGTCCTGTATCAGAAAAAATTTTGAGTTTTAAGAATAAAACTAAAACTTGATTTAAATAATTTAGTCTAGACGTTTCTGAGCTATAAGAGCTTAAAGTTTGGCATTTTTGAGAAGATGCAATAAATTTTAAACATTTTAATTACAAGATAATAATGTGAATTTTAAGACTGCATAAAGCAAAGAAGTAAAATGAGTTTCATTTTGTTTAAAAAGTACAAGGAATTTCTGAATCTTCAAATAATTTTCTTTACGAAATAGTGAGTACAGTCATCCATTTTCATCAATTTGATTCTTATCTCCAAGGTTGATTTGAATCCTTGTCTGAGACAATACAAAAGTTGCATTTTGGAAAAACATATTATTTTGATGAGTACAATATTTTGCATGAATCTCTATATTTTAGCAAAAGGGAAGCTCATCTATCTACATGGTTTTGCACACGTGGTTTGTATACTTTCTTCTCATTGAATTTCCATGCATTAGTTATAAAATTTCTTGAAATTAAATTAATTAACTCATTTGTTATTGTAATGACATTTTTACACTTGAATCTGGGATATACTACAATTATTTAATAACAAGAGAATCGGTTAGTGTTAATTATTTTTTTATTTATGACAAAATATCATTGTTCTAAATTTGGTTTTAAGTCTTCCTCCTAAATCTAATATAAATTTTAGTTTAAAAACTAAAATTGTTCAAAGTTAAAATGAGTGTAGAAAATGCATTGGATTGATTTATTGTTGATTGATTTGTCTCTCTGTCTATTTGTCTACTAATGAACATTTGAAATAACTTCTGTGATGAATGTGCAAATCCTGTAGTGTTTACAGCATATTTCTTTTATAGGTGGAGTAATAACCTTTGTGTTACTTCTGATCATCATCGTTATCATCGCAGTTTCTGGACCAAGAAGAGATATGGCAACATCGCCAGTTTTTAATGATAAATTTGTGTCTGCAGTAACATCTTGTGGTCTTGTTGAGGGGTGAGTGATATAGTTCCTACAAAACACTTAATGTGATTTAAAACTTAAAAACTCTCATGCTGAGTTTTCAAAGTTTATACCCATTTACTTCATTACCACAGTCATAAGTTTTTCTTAGTTTGTGAGACAAGGTGTATGAGATTGCTTTATTTTAATTTTTTCTCATATTTACAAATGTCTCAGATTTGATGTGCTGATTATACAGGATAATATTTAGTGACTAATACTAATTAGTAAAGTACTAAATGTTGACAAAGCTTTATACATGTACACTTTATACAACTTGTGTTAATTCAACTAAAAGAAAAACAAGAGAAAATTACACACACCAATTTCAACTGTTGTACTGATTAGATTAATACAAAAATTAAATAGTTTACAGCATATTTAGAAATGAAAGGGTGCAGTTGAATAATGAAAAAAATAATATATTCTGTTTTACGCCTTTTTGCAAAAACACTTGTTACTGATCATGCTCAGAAGTGATGTTTTGGAAAGAAAACAAAAGCATATATCTATTATTCACAGCTGTCATTGTGTTTTTGCATTCTGCCTCTTGTGATAAAAGGTTCATATGACCACCTGAACAGCTTTCTTCTATAATAAATCTTACCATGAACATTGCTTACTGCAAAACCTTTGCTATCATCCTCAGAAATTTCAGAATGGGAATTGGTAATGCAGAAACTGGTAGTATTCAGAAAGTGTTTGATTATTAGCATTATTTTGATCAAATGAGTTTAGTTTAATAGTCTTAGTTTTAACCAATATTCTCTAATGTAGATTTGTTCAAAGAAAAAGTATAGAAAAAAAGAGTAAGTAAGTTTAATTGTAAACTTTAATTTAATTTCATCAATTTAAAAATACAGTAGAACCATGCTAATCCAAACCCCATAAATCCAAAGTTCTGGATAATCCTAACATAAAATAGGCAATTTGTAGCACTTTCTGCCTTGTCAAGTTGCTTAAGCACTTCCAATTTTTCTTTTAACATACAGGAACTATGTTTTTGCTTGGTTGACATTGTAGCACATGGTATAACACAAACAACCTTCTGTTCTGTATTAATTTATGAACAAAATGGATAATTATTATTTATTTATGCCAACAAACTTACTGTTGGTGTTTTTAAACACACAAGGCGTGTGTGGGCAAAGTTTGAAAGGTAGAACTTAGTAGAATTTAGTGCCATTCTGGCAGTTTGTTGCAATAGCTCAGTGGTAGAGCATCCGCCCGGTAAGCAGAAGGTCTGTGGTTCAAATCCCAGTTGTGGCATTGAATTTTTAAGTTCCAGTTCTACCTTGCAAACTTTGCCCACACACGGCTTGTGTGTTTAAAAACACCAACAGTAAGTTTGTTGGCATAAATAAATAATAATTACCATCTGAAGGTTATTTAATCCTGGTATATAAAGTACTTACAATAGTAAGTCACCATTGGGGTAATTTGTCTCTGATGTGAGACTGCCTTCGTGGTTTACCAGGAGAAATACGAACTGGCTTGAGAATTTAGTGCCATTCTGGCAGTTTGTCGCAATAGCTCAGTGGTGGAACATCCGCCCGGTAAGCGGAAGGTCTGTGGTTCAAATCCCAGTTGTGGCATTGAATTTTTAAGTTCCAGTTCTACCTTTCAAAATGGATAAGTTATTGTAGAATGACTGCTAACAATAGCAAAACAAATTGAACTATACCTATGTACTGCCATTATTGCGTGCAATTGGCTATGTCCATAGGTCAGAAGCTACATTATTATTTTGAATACATTTGCTACATTTCCATGGGGAATTCAGAGCAATTTGAGTTCTCGTTCTGGATTGAATGCGGTATGAAAATGTGGATTCAAATTGAACTGAATCCTTTAACCCAATCCTCTTAGAAGTGGGATTGGATGAAAATTGTTTTGTATGGAAACCCCTACCAGATTCAAATCAATTTGAATCTGCCAAAGACACTAACTTCTACTGTGCTCGTAACATGCTGCACGCTCGTCATTTTGTTTTCTTAGTGAGAGTGGTGTGATTAAAACGCAACAAAGCCACATTTATTGTTTCCATAATCTTGCAATATATTCTTCTAAAAACGTTCACTTACCTTAAAAGCCACTTAAAATATGCAGGAAACGTGCTTTTTACAGGTTTGCCAACATAAACCAAGTAAGCAACATAAAAGCTTGAACTATTTATTCTTGAGCCTTGCTTATCCAAATTGATCTCATACCCAGTTGAGTTCAGCATGGAAGTGCGAACAAATAATAAACTACTTACTATCTACTCTCTCTATGCATTCAGAGCAATAATATATGTAATAGATAAGTTTAAACCAATCAAAAACAACCAAATTCATGAACACTATACAAGAGGAAACATGGACTATTTTAGGCATAGTGTGAATAAAAGTGTATCTTTAAAAGATGTATATATTTCTGGAATCACACTTTACAACAAACTACCACAAGACATTAAATCTATAGCTGAAGTTTCTAAACAGCAATTTGAAAGGAAGTTGAGGATGTATCTGATTAATAAATGTTTATACGACTTGAAGGAAATCTGAGAAACCAGTTTGTAAATATGTAATTGTATTTCTGACATGTCCAAAATCATATGTATGATAAACTGTTGTTGCTGTTGTTGTCTAGTGCCTTGCATCTGGCAATGAAGCCATTAGCATTCGTGCTTTCCAATACTTTTGAACTGTAGTTTCTTCTGATCTTAATGCTTCACAGGTCTTCAAGTGGTCTTCGTTCATTTCTGCTGGATCGTTACACAGGACACATATTGGTGAGGCTGAGATACCTATTCTGTAGAGATGACTTGCTAAGCAGTCGTGATTTGTCAATAGTCGGAAGGCTGCAACCGCTGTTTTCCTTGGTCTCTGGGGGATTATATCTGGGTTGGAAAGTAGTGTAATCCATTTTTTATCTTTGGCATTTGTTTCTATTTCTTGTAGGTATGAATGAGAAAATTTTTTAATCATCAAGCGTTTTATTGAGGAATATGAGAAATTGAATTTAGACTTTTGTTTTATTGTTGTGCCTTTCTTTGCAAGCGAGTCTGCAGCTTCATTCCCCATGACTCCACAGTGTGCTGGAATCCATTGGAGATGAACAGTCTTATTAACTTTTTGGAGTTGTGTTAACATTTTGTAGCATTCTCTAATTTTTGTTGACTTCTTTGTAGTATTTGAACATATTCCCTGAATTGCAGCTTTAGAATCCGAAAGAATTACTGCCTTGTTAAATTTATTTAAGGGAAGATTTAATAATTGTTGGAGAGCAATGTATATAGCCTCTATTTCTCCATCATAATTTGTTGTGTCTCTGCCAACAGAATGATAAAAGGAAAAATGTGAACACGTAACTCCAGCTCCAGTAAGGTTTTCCGTGGAGGATCCATCAGTATATATGTGCAGCCATTCTTCTGTGGGATATCTAGTATTGATTGTTTCCAGAGCTAGAAGTTTTTGTATTTCTTTTGGTGTGTCTGATTTACTTATTTCCTCTATTAATTCCAAACTGAAGGTAGGTTGCAATAATTCCAATGGATTTTCTCTTATAAGTAGATTTTCTCTGGTGTTAGGAATGTTCAATTTGGATTTAATCTGTGTTACCTTTTCTAGGAAACTAATATGAGTTTTAAGGATTGAAGGGGGGAGGTTCTCTTCTGTCCATTTGGAGTTTGGCAGTCGTAACATTTTCTCGTGTTGGAGCAATGCTTGTTCTTCTATTTTTGTTGTTATTGATGGGGTCCATGTTAAGGCAAGCATGGCATCAACAGGTGTGGATTTAACCGCTCCAGTGATTAGGCGAAGAGCCTGATTTTGTATTTGTTCAAGTTTATTGATGTTAGCATTTGCTGCTGTTATTAAAGCTTCAGAACAGTACAAGAGGTTTGGTTTAACATACATTTTGTATGTTGTG
The DNA here is from genome assembly GCA_030765045.1 of Tenodera sinensis. Classification (NCBI taxonomy): domain Eukaryota; kingdom Metazoa; phylum Arthropoda; class Insecta; order Mantodea; family Mantidae; genus Tenodera; species Tenodera sinensis. The sequence goes on from CM060972.1 coordinate 61,967,359, forward strand.
TTAAGGACTCTCCTTGAGCAGCCCCATTTAGCACCAGCTAACCTTTTCAGGATTTGCAGTTTCTTTTCAACCTTTTCTGAGATGTTTGTTATATGTTTTTTCCAACTTAGCTTTCTGTCGAAAGTGATGCCTAAGTATTTGGCATCAACTGCTTTGAGTGGTTTACCATTATTTATGTTAATGTTAACTGGTTTGTATTTTAGTGTAAATAATTCATAATTTGTCTTTTCCACATTGATAGTCATGAGGTTTTTGGAGCTCCATTCATGTACTTTGTTTAGGGCTGTTTCTATTCTGTCTTTAATTAATTCAGGTTTTTTTGGAGAGCCTGGAGTCCAAATGACTACATCGTCAGCAAATAAGGCAATTTTGGTTTCTAAAGTTTTTATTATTGATGGAAGGTCATTTATATATATGTTAAAGAGTGTTGTGCTCAGAACAGCACCTTGTGGAAGTCCTCAGTGTGATTGTTTATATTTGGAAATGTATGTATTATATTTTGTGGCACAAAATCTTTGTGAAATAAACTGAGTTATCCATTAAGCATGTTACTTTTCACACCTATTGATTGCAACTTCTCAACTAATTTGTGTCTCCAGACTGAGTCATATGCTGATTTGAAATCAATGAATACTGCTAAGGTATCCTCCTTTCTATTGAAAGCTTCCTTAATGTCTTGGCTTAGTAGGAGTACATTTTCACTTGTACTATGATTCTGTCTGAAGCCGATCTGTGAACTATTAATTAAGTTGTAATATTCTAGGAACCAGTTAAGTCTAGATGCCACCATTCTTTCCATCACTTTTGCAATAACACTGGTCAAAGATATTGGTCTGAAACTATTAATATTGTTTGAGGGTTTGTTTTTCTTTAAAATCGGAATGATAATGGCTTTTTTCCAGTCGGAAGGTACAGTCACTCTCCAACATGTGTTATACAGTTTAAGCAGGATTTCTTTTCCTTTCCTGCCAAGGTGTTTAATAAACTCTGGGTGGATCTTGTCAGGTCCTGGAGATTTTTTGTTCTGTAATTGTTCTATTGCTAAATCCAGTTCTGTTTCGTTCAAATCCTGAAAAAAATATCATTTTGTAAACCTTTTGGCTTATTAGTTTCTCTGATAGTTTTTTTGGATAGCTTTATTTTGTTTTTTATACGCTTGGGGTATTCTCTGTGACTGAGCATAAAACTTGTTAAGGGATTCTGCTATTTCCCTATCTGTAGTTAAGCTTTTGTTATTATGTTTTAATGGTTCAGTTGTATTTTTTGATAATTTTGTTTTATTAAGGAATTTGTATATTTTATTTCCATCTTTCCTATAGTCCATATGTTCTACAAAATTTGTGAAACTGGCCCTCTTTGCTGTAATTAATTATTTCTTAAAAATGGCTGCTTTTCTTCTCCAGTTTTGTACATCTTCTGGACACTTGGTTCTTTCGGCTTTGACTCTTGCTATATTTCTTTCGTATTTTAACTTAGATAAAGATGGAGACCAAAAGTAGCTATATTTCTTTAACTTTCCTTTGGGGATATGTGTTTTGCTTGCTGTCAATAATATTTCACAAATTTTTTTATTCATTTCACCTGTTGACTTGAACTCTGATTCTAACAGTATATTACACTTCCCTTCTACCTCATTTTGGAAACTGGACCAACTCATGTATGTGGCTTTCATGTAACTGTTTTCTTAACGGGCACCAGTTTTACAATGTGGCAGTTACATCACCTGACTTAAACCCCCATTTTGCAAGGGGGACCATGCCTATCGTTGGTCAACGGGTCCATTGGACCTAGCCGGAAGGACTAAATAGGTGGTATTTAGATCCACCGACCTTCCCCTCATGTACCTCTGAGGGACGCTGTTGTGCTGTGATAGGCCAGCACATATGTAAATGACATTTCCTCCATTTTAGATGAAACAGTTATACCACTGTGATTCGGTCCCCAGAGCCTCATCTGTTAAAAACAGGGTGCACCACGGGCAGGATGAGGATGGGAATTGGGTAGGAGAGGCTATAGGAGGCGCATCACTACCCCTTACACCCCTGTATGATAAACTGGATGAAATAAATATGATGATGATGATGATGATGATGCTGAGAATAGGATTGGACTCAAATCAACTTCAATTCATCATGGGAACGTAGTGATTGTGATTGTTATGTATAGTAATCGCAATGGTCACTTCCTGTAGCTGCTAATCCTATAGCTGAATTTGTATACTTTTTTTCATTTTTCAGATAATCCAAACAGACCACATGCCTAATTCAGATTAGTAGGGTTCTACAGTAACACATTTTTATTAATTGTTCTATTCATTAAGCATCTTTGATATTTGATGTTTTATGTACACATTGCAACTGAAAGTTACATCTTGTGTTGAACTTGGTAGTAAACCTGGAGTGGCTGTGTATGTGACTGTGATGGAAAATTTCAGACTTTTGGAGGATGGAGCTTTTGCATTCCGAGGTATCCCATATGCTGTTCCACCTGTGGGAGAAAGGCGCTGGATGCCAGCTAAACCAATGCAGAGCATGGAGGAATGCTGGAATGGCACTCTTATGGTTCACAATGTTACACCTCCCTGCTGGCAAATATATCCAAATGGTACCATCAATGGTGTGGAAGACTGTCTCACACTCGATGTGTTCACACCACAGGTAACTATTAACCAAAGGGAGTATTTAATACCTGTGTAACTCCAGGAAGAATGTCCAATATTTTTGTTCATCTACAATACCATCATGTCCATCATAGTTGCAAACCAATCTTTGCCTGGAAAGTGTTTTTAAAAAGACTCTTTTACTCTATGTTTTCTGATTTGCTCTCTGGCATCACTTTCAAAAATAGTAGTTTATAAAATATAGTTAAGTAACCATCATTAGTATGCAAGTGCAGCATTGCAGTGTGTAATGGTCTTATTTCATTCATTGTCAATTTCTCTGCAGCAGCTGATTAAGATCGGGGAAGTTTAGATGCACAGGAAATTTATCCAATTATTGTAGAGGAAAAAATAAATCAACACTGATAAAAGCTAAGGCAGGCACTGAAAAATGCCAAAGATTTCTGAGGCAAGTTTTAAGAATTACAAAGATATCAAAAAAGTTATGAAAACTTCCAAAATGTCATTGTAAGTAATACACTTTGCTTAGTATTTTGTGACCAAATGTTTTCAAATAACATTTAATATATTAAAATTATACTTTAATGCTGATTTGAAGCATTTTTTATGGGGCAAAAACTTAATTTGGTCAGAAAACATATTGAAAGTGTTAATGTTACAAAATGATGTGTCATATTGATTGAATCATAATTCTATACAGAAAGTCAGAAGATCAAGTGAACTTGTCAGTAAAATTAAAATTACAAAATTGTAACTTTACATGGGTTTATCCAGAAATCATTCTTGGATATGTGCCCCAACTATACCAAAGTTTTCTTTTATGATTTTTCAGGCTTTATCAAAATTAGCTTTTTTACTTGCATCTTCTATTGCTTTTAGAGAAAATTGTTTTGTTTTCTTTTACATCAAACAAGGGTATAAAATAATACAAATATATCTCTTAATATTTTTTTATGCCAACAAACTTACTGTTGGTGTTTTTAAACACACAAACCGTGTGTGGGCAATGTTTGAGAGGTAGAACTGGAGAAATACGAACTGGTTTGAGAATTCAATGCCATTCTGGCAGATTGTCACAGTAGCTCAATGGTTATAGCAGCCACCTGGTAAGCGGAAGGTCTGTGGTTCAAATCCCAGCTATGGCATTGAATTTTTAAGTTCCAGTTCTACCTCTCAAGTATCTCTTAATAATTTGCTGTGAAACAGTGACGTACATCGCAGTTAAAATTTTTTTTTTTTCGTGTATGGAATTTACTATTAAAGTATCATATAATTGTATGCGGGGAATCTAATGCGTCTGGATGGCCAACATGATTTAAGTATATATCAACTCAACATGATGCATTGGGGAGATATTTCATAATGCATGGATTTCTTAAGAAAATCCTAAAAGAGAAAGGTAAGAATTAGCTGTTTGCAATTCTAAGAGCTAACCACACACTATATCACATCTGTTTTATTTCCAGGTACGTTATCATTCACCAATGCCAGTTGTGGTGCTGATAGGAGCCGAGACGCTAGTAGGTGGTTCACCTGGAGCACTGCATGCATCAGCCAAGCTAGCTCGATCAAGAGATGTGCTTTTTGTGAGACCGAACTTCCGTCTTGGAATTCTCGGTTTCCTTGCTGCTGAGCCAATTAAAAGGTCTGTGCACCCACCTACTTCAGGCAACTATGGTCTCTCTGACATTGTTGCTGCGCTACAATGGGTCAAACTGAACATCATGCATTTTGGAGGAGATCCAGATGCCATAACTGTACTTGGACACCGAGCTGGTGGTACTCTTGTCACTGCTCTCACTGCATCTCGCGTGACTAAGGGCTTATTTCAAAGGGCATGGATATCATCAGGATCCAGCATATTCCCAGGTAACATTAGAAATGTTTTACTATATAAGCAGGATGAGAAAGTAGTCAGAACATAGTAAGAGTACTATGTTTAATTTAATAGAAAATAAGTCACAACAATTCTGCTTTAAACACCATTCCTTACACCACACTCATCAGTCTATTCAGATGGAATTTTATATAATTTTGTATAACTTTTGTATAACCATAAAAGGGGGACAAAACTTGCTACACAAAAAATGTAGATCTCTAAAACACAAAATTTATTTCAAATAACCTTTTTATGGCCTAAGCCATTTTGGAGATATCTGTAATTTGTTTGAGTTGTTTAACAGTTCTTTCCTAACATCTCAAAATATAACTGAATCTGACAATACTTCAGAAAATGAAAGAGTGGAATTTCAAGTCCGGTGTATAGCAAGCCACTTTTAAACATTTAACTAGTGCTTCAGTTCCCCATGTCCTCCTATACCTATAACAAAAGAAATTATTGCTGAAAATATTTATCTTGATTAACAAGAAGTAGATAGAAAAATGAGCTTTTTTAACAATAGCAGCTATATTCAAATACACAGTACTGGAAAGGAAAGTTATGCACCAACTTTGAGTTAAGGAAATGCTGGAGTGACTTGGAGTACACAGGATATGCACTACACCTCTCTATCCACAGTTGAATAGTATAGTTGAGTGATAAGTCAAAATGTTAGAAGTGCAGTTTAAGAAGTTGTGGCCGATCACCAAAAGGACTGAAATGTCAGGATGCCACTTTTCTTGTTGGCCTACTGCTAGTCAACACATGACTTGGTTGACACCAGTCAGCTTGGTCTTTAGCAGGGAGCTCCACCTACCATGCAACCTAATATCTCCCCCAAGGGGCCTAGTATAGTAGGTATGGGAAATGGCACTCCCAGGATCCCTAGCCACACTCTCAATTGGGCTCCTCTAAGAGAGCACATGCCAAATGTTCAATCAACTGGTCCACACATGTGTTTGACCTCCAACCCTATAGGTACCTCCCTGAACACAGTCTGATGGATACCTTTCACATGGGTTGTTGGTGGATGAGAGATGCAAAGGGTGACCAAATAACCGTGTAATTCTCAGCCCCTGGTTATCATGTAAGACTTATGTTTGTATCCATTGATAAAGGTCAGTTTTGGAAAAGGGCATGAGCTAAGACACTACTGAAGATGATTGGGTTCCACTGTCTATACACTGGGAGGTGAAACCCTAGTGTGAGCGAGGTCCAGGCCAGGACTCTTGCCTAAGCTGAGGTGGTACCCAGGATGTGAGCATGCCATTGGAGACATTTGCAATGGTGGAAGATATAATTGCCATAGTGCTGGTGCTGTTTTTATAATAAGTTGCTTTGTATGCGCTGAGCTATGAGATTCTTTTTCTACCCCAGGTCGTGGTACTAGATGGAATGAACAAACACTCGATGTTTATTTCACTATAATATATTCTTTATTAACACTTTTTCTCGTCTTTACACTTTCGTGTATATTGATAGTCTTTCCAGTTTTTTTAACAACTTTAGAACAAAAGCTTCATGAAAGTTTAATCAATTTTCTACTCACATCCAAGAGCACTATAAAAACATGTCTTCTCATATCAAGCACACAGACGCCATTAACAAATTCTGGCGCCGCATCACATGACGCTACCTTCTTTTTGTGTACTTCTGCGTATGCGTTCATCAAATAGTTCCCGTATTGTTAGGGAAGCGATCTTTAGCTATTCGTTCTTTGCTTTTAATATTGAACACATATAATATTATTTATACATATATATTAAATTTAAATATGGAAATATTTCTGACATCTTTAAACAAACTTAATTTTTTTTGTAACAATGAACAATAGCAACATGTTTTCGTCACTCAACCAACTCCTACCAACACCAAAAACAAATTACACTCTCAACAAATATTCACATAAATAATTTTCTTTTGGGGTCTTACAATATCTGTCTCAGTGCTAAAAGCCCCTTAAAAATATGTGAAGTCAAGAGTAATGAAAGTAGCCGAGTTATAGTCCTCGCTACTTGGTTATTACTAAAGCCACAATTTTAAGTACCGCATCGTGTGTAGGAGTGTCAGTTATGCCGTAAGTGTGTTCGCCCACACTGAGAGGCCAGCCATCAGCACTGAACGAAACAGTCCTATGCACACGATAAGGTGACTAAGGGTTGTGGCTAGTTATTACTAGAACAGAGGAAGGAAACAAATTTACATCGGTGAATCCATTTGTAATCCAGAAGGGTTTTGACAAAATAGCTGGCCCAGTTAAGTCTTGTACGAGATCATGAAATGGCAGGCTCCTGGTCAGAGCTAATTCAACATCCCAGGTAGCCAAAATATTAAAAACCAACTTATTAGCCAGTTATCCGGTAAGAGTAGAGAAGCACAGGACCTTGAACTCCTTGTGCAATGTGATAAACACTTGTGCATTGGACTTGTCCAATGAGGAGATTCAGGAAAACCTAGAAGAGGTGTGACAACTATATATTGGGTTCAGCGGAAAGAGCATGGCAAATACCTGCCCATGCACACCCCATTCCTTACCTCCGATCAGGTAGATCTCCCACAAAGGGTTAAGGCAGGGTATGAAGTCATTGAAGTTAGGCCATATATACCAAACCCACTCTAATGTTACAAGTGCCATAGCTTGGGGAACATGAGCAGTTTTTGCAATAGTGAAGCTCCTGTGTCAACTGTGGAGGCATCGTGCACAATGATATATGTACTTTACCTCCCAGTTGTGCTAAGTGCAGCAGTGAACATCCATGAGGTTTCTGAGAATGCCCCCATTTTATGGAGAGAAGAGCCATCCTGGAGATCCTTCTCACAAGCCTGGAAACTCTTGCATTTGCACCAATCCTCTATACCGAAGACCAGCACCTATACCTATAGCTCACCTCCACTATATAAGAGTGCCAACGTCCGTTTTTCCACATTCGAACTCTGACCAGCACAGGCAACAGATCATCTTACCCTGATGATGCCAAGTGCAGTAGTTGGCAAAATGTTGGTATCTACAGTGCCTTCTAGACCATGGCCTACAAGCCCGAAAGAAATAAAATTAGCTAATAGATATAGAAAGAGCTTGCTTAGTCCAAGGCCAGTGGATTTTCATTTCCAGGAGCTTAAGAAGTTTGCTATTGAGATGCCTAACATGTTTCCTAAGGGAGAGAGGCTCTACCCCCCTTGGTTGGGTGTTACGTCTCATGTAGATCTTGGGATAACCATATACAGTGAATCCATGATGCCGATGTCTAGTATCTGCACTAGAATTTTTGGAATTTTTGTCAGGCTGACTGACATTTGATTTCCACTGATGGATCAAAGAGCAACAACAGTTGAATGTGCTTATGCTTATAGAACTGAACCACATACATTGAGTTTTCATATTAGCACTTTCATTTAGAATGCAGAGTTGTACACCATATACCTAGATGTTTTATGTGTGCCATCACAACTTGGGTGACTCCCTAATTTTGAGTGATTGTCTTAGTGTACTTTAGAGCCTTTGTGAGCTGTACAACTACCATCCTATTTTATAGCATACTCAGCATTCCCTTCATATTTTACACTCTTCTGGTGCTATGTGGTGTGTGCATGGATTCCTGGTGACATAGGTTTGACTGGGAATGAATAGCAGATTTGGCAGCAAAGGTGGCAAGCACAGAATCCAGCATTACCATCTCTTGTATTGCTTTGGAAGACTTCAGGCTTAAAATGCGGAGAGCGGTGCTGGCATGACAAGTGGTCAGCTCTCTGCAGCAATAAGCTTAGAGAAGTGAAAGAATGTCTAATAAACCAGGTAACTTCCTTTCACCTATCTCATTGTGAGGAGATAATTTTGGCTTGGTTATGTATTGGCCACTGCAATTTTACACATGGTTGTCTTTTTAAATGGGAATCTGCTCCTCTTTGCCCACTGTCCACTTTTGTCAGTCTGTCATGCGCTGCTAGAGTGTTTCCCTAGCGTACCTTAAGACTCTCTGAAACTGCCTGTCTGACTTGCAGAGGTCCTGATAGATGATAAACAAGCATTCAAAAGAATTAGGAAGCTTTTAGCAAAGGTAAACATGAATCGGAGGACATAAAACTTTAGATATTGAAATTTCATATTTTTTCGATCTTTTCATAACTTTGTTTCAATTCTGCCTTTACTTTTTACTAATATTTTTATTTTATATTGAAATTTATCTCTGGCTTTTGCCTTGATCCTTTTTTTAAGAGCAATGATAACCAAACAGTTGAACACCCTTAATTCTATGTGTCAGCATCATCAACTTGATTTCTAGGAGCCCTACTGCGGTAGAACAGCTGGCAAACAACTACATGGAGAGTTTGTAGAAGTATTTGAGTCGACCTATAGACACATTTAGTTTCACTTATCTTTTATCCGGATGTATTTGGAAGACCATCATCTTCATTATCAATGGTTTCTTGACTGGCGTTTAAAGAAGAAGAATCTGTTGTGGTTGTGCTGCTATCTGGGTTGCTGGATATAAACTTCAGGATGTCGTCTGCTTGTGCTATTTCAAAACTTATGGCTAGGTGAACATTGTGGCGGAATGTCGTTGGTCGGTTCTCGTTGTGTCGCCATTTGATGCGTAAATGTCGTTGGTCACGTTGTGTCGCCCTTTGATGTTGTTCGTTCCGGCTAGTTCAGGATGAGATCTCTTTCTTTATCTCGGGTATGCGTAGGTGTTATAGACTACCCAAGAAAACCTTTGTATATTGTTTATTACTTCTTATATACTTTCGGGAGTTATGCCGATTTTCGATCCGCAGAGGAATCGCACTCACGTCTGCACTCCACAACGTGCGGTGCTGGTCTGGGGTGAGTAGTGACGCTTTCTCGGCGTCCCCACGCTAAAAAAAAACGTTCTCTCCAATTTTAAATGTCATGACGTCATCCACAAGAAAGCCTCGTATCTAAAATGCTATTTCATTCCTTTTCCCGCAATTTAGAAATGTCCCTTTCTATTATAACATGTTCTTTTTTGAATTTTGAATATATAATTACCTTTTTATGATTAAACGATGTTTACTTTATATTTATTAAACATATCGCGCGACTTTTAAGATTGGCAGACCTGAATTTCAAACGTGAATTTAAACTATGTAGTATGACGTCATGACTCGTTAATTTCAAACCAATAATGCGCTTATCCTACAAATTTAACGACTATTATTTACTCATATCTTGCTCACCTTACAACACTTCCTACTCTATTATCTATATATGTTATTACTCAGCACTTATCGCAAATCTCACATCCGGCAATTAAATTAAAACGTGTCTTTATCAAGCCCATTCGATTTGAAATCTAAATTTCGGTATCAACATTCCTCTTTACGTGCATTTTTTCCAAATTATCAGTTCAGCTGTAGCTTTTACACACATATTTTAATAATTTGATATCCTGTTTTATGGTGTGCTGAACACTTGTTGGTAAAATATGAAAGGAAATAACTGGATGTGAAATTGAACAATATGCAATCAAGAATAAAAGTTAACCTGAGTTTTTTCATTTAGTGCTGCTGAAGTCTTCATTAGTGTCTAATAGTAATCTGATGATCTATTCCAGGAATGGAGCTGATGGAGTCTGAACGCAACAATGCAGAATATGTATCCAGCTTGAACTGTGGTGGAGAGGAGGATGTAGCTGCCTGCATGCGACAGAAGGATGTTGAGGATTTGTTGGATCTAATGCCTGATGAATGGGGACGCCCCTTACACAACCTTCCTGACCCAGAAGATAAGGGTGCTTCAAGCCGTCATCAGTGGTTGGTGCTTGATGGCAAAATTTTGCAACAGCATATTGTGGATGCGTGGAAAGAACAGGGTATCCATGCCAAACTTGTCATGGGTAAGATATTTGTTCTACATTCCTTGGTTCTGTTTTATGAAACAAATTTATTAATTACACAAGTTAACCCTTGTGCAGCAGTGTCAATTATTGGTTACAGGTAACAGTTGAGTACCACTTTGCTGCAATTCTCATCTTTGTATCAAACATTTTATACACTAAAAAACTGCTGAAATTAATAAAATATGAAATATAAGTAAATGATTTATATGTCTTAATTACCTGTAATATAATAATTCAGCATTGGTAATGTTACTAAGCTATATAATGGAATAAAACAAAAACATATAATGATATATGGTACACAACTGTACACTAATCTTAAAGTCACATATACAGACTATAAAAACCATAGTTTTGATCAATAATAAAGCAGAACAGTTATTTACATAGCATTTACCTAAAAAAGTTAATATTATTATTAATCATGAATGTAATGATACACTTAATTAATATTTCTCCAGAAAGTAAGAAAATGGAGTAATACATTGTTTATCCAAATTCATAAATTTATAGGTATACCATTCACAGCTATTATATACAGTCCAAGTCATGACAAGTTTTAAGGGGTGGAGTAGGTTGCCCCCATAAAATCAAGTTAAGAAGTGTTTTTATCCATATGCTTCAGCACTTGTTCCTGATCACCAAAAATTCAAGTGTGGTCATTAGCAGCAAGTAAGTGTTTAAATATCTCGATAGATAAAAATTTGGTTTTGATCATAACATAAAAAATCTTAATAAAAAGTTAAGCAAAGTTTGTTATGCATAAAAACCTAAAATGGTCAGTGATATGGATATAGTTCAGGGTTATTTTGCATACATTCATACTCTTTGAAATTATGGCATCATTTTCTGGTGCAATTCACAGGTGTTAGACAAGGTGTCTAAACTAAAGTTACAGGAATAATAGTTAATCAACCAACCTATGCAAGTTGTAGAAAATACTTTTAAGGAACTTAAAATTATGACTCTTCCATGTTTTGGATATGTAGCTGCACATAATGCATACTTTTTTGCGTTAAAGCATTTATAAATAAGACTTGATCAAGACACATCACCATGATAAAACAGGAAGCTCAAATCTGTCAGTATGTAGCTGTAATATTATTGGTGAATATTCCTTCACCAATGTGGTATAAAAATATGTGGTAATGGTTGTCAGGAAATGGAAGAAGATTTTGCATGTAAGCACACAGTCACCTATTGTGCTTCTGGAAATAGGAGGAAGGGGTGAAGTGAGAGACAGAAATGACCAGATATGGGGTATCAGATTCAGAAACAAGCAGAGTCCCTAATGTCTACAGATATTGCATCTTTACTGACGGGATCCCTCCATAGGACTATATCTCCCCATGGAGAGCTCTCTTTGAGGATTCATCCTAAACCATGAGCATAGGCGGACTTTTTTCAAGGGGAGCCGCATGTTGGAAGTTTGCAATTAAACAATATTAATTCATTATTCTGTTTCCAAAAACTGCAAAAGATGTTTATAGAATTTGTAGCAGATAAGTATATTAATTTATGCTAAACAAAAACTGTTCTTTACATCAACATTAAAGCAATAGTCTAAGAGTAATTGATTGCACATTACATTTATTATTTTCCAAGGGGGGCTGCAGCCCCCTCCCCTTGTCCCCCCCTCCATGATGCCCATGTCCTAAACTGAATGCCAAGGGAGACAGTTCCACAAAGCAAACTCCACTACCATTTGTCTCACTCATCATCCATTTATGTGATCCTTCAATCCGTGAAACATGATAAGGAGATGAGATGACAGGAAATAGGGATCCCTGAAATGTCAGCTTCACATTGTTTTCTTAAACTATCTTGCTCAGTCACACAAATTTAAAATAAACTGCCACTTCATATAAAAGAGAAGAAAATTAAAAACAAAAAAAGAACACAAATGTTTAATTGCAGAATGTTTTTATTCTGCACAAGTTTTTAGCAAGTTATCAACTCTAGTATGCATCATACATGGTTTCTCTTATGCAATTGTATTTTATGAATAACTGTGTTGCTATATTACACTTTTTTATAATTTGGCTTGCTATGTCCATTATTATGCACAAGATACAAAGGATGAATAAAGGGAGTTTGGAATATACCAATAAAATTATTTTAATAAAAAAAGCTTTACACTAAAATGTCAAACAGTACCGAAGATGTTGCTAAGAACAAATAGAACAGTTATTGTGGTGCAAAAGCCAATTTTTGTTCTTCCACAAATCTGGGTGTCTCATGCCCAAATCGTTGGTCAAAATCGAATGGCATGAGGCAATCGATATGTTTAGGTCCTCAGCAGCTCAGGGTGATTTGACGATTGGCCAATACCATTTTCTTCCTTCTTCAATGTTATCATCTGTTGTTGACGAGCTCAGGCATTTAGGATGCTCTTTGTCGTTCACATCTTCTCGACCCTCTGAAATCCTTTTGTACCACCGATAAACATTGCTTTGGTCCAAGGTAGTTTCACTATATGCCACAGTCAACATTCGGAATGCATCCGCACACTTAATTTTGCTTTTCGCATAAAATTTGACACAGATTCTTTGTTCTATTTTTTGGAATAGGCAAAAATCAAAGACGAGCCAAAACACATCCAAGCAAAATAGCAGTCAACAATTAACTGAACATTCAAAATGGCCGAGCTTGTCAACTAAGTGAGGGACATGAGTACCAACATAACGCCACAAAACAATTGAAAATAGAATATACTAGCCCGTGAAAATTCAAAATTCACGATACTTTTTGAACAGACCTCATATAGCACATTGTTATGATAATGATAAATAAAATAAATTCCTCAGTAGAAAATTTCTTCTAGTATTGTTATTCAAGAGTTAGCAGTGTAACAGTATTACTAGCACTGATTTGTATTATTAAGAGTTGCAGCATAGCTCATCTTAAACCAAGAAATGCTTACTTATAAATGGTGCAACAACTGTTTTCTTTATTTTTATATCTTTTTTGCATGTCTCATTTTATGCTCTTTAAGCAGATTACATGACTCATTCTCATCTATCTTTTTACTTGTTCAAATTTTTTCTTTTCTTTTTCAGAAATGCCTATCTTAATAATTTTGTTTTATCATTACCAACATCCCTGAAATCTATTTGAAGAGTAATATTTCTTCTATGTTAAAACACTATATATTATGTAAATCTAATAAGTTTATTCTATCATAAAACACAGTTTTCATGTTTTCCAAACAAGCTCATGAAACGAACTTGAGCCCCTTTTTAAAAGACATACAGCTTTTTATATCTGACTGCTAATCCTTGGTTTGCACACTTTTTTTGCACTAGGCTCTACAATACATTCAGATGTGCCAGGAAAGGTGATTAGTGATGATGAAGTAGAGAAATTGGTGCAAAAAAGTGCACTGGGAACGAAAGGTATTGCTGATGAGGCCCTGCGGCGCTATGGCAGCAATTGGACTGGACTTGTTGCCATGACATCTGATATTCGTACTGTCTGCCCACTGCTAGAACTGGCACGTCATGTTCCAGTTCCTTTCTATCTGGTCACACAAACCAGAGTTCTTATGCCACCTGGAGATCTGGACACACCACCACCACCTCCACTTGCTAATGTTGATGCTGATGTTGATGCTATTCTTGGGTGGTATGAGCCAAGATCATCTGAACAAAGAAGGTGAATATTTTTTTTGTCTTTCGTACAGTTTTGCAAAAATAATTAAACATGTTGAAATATCCCTTTACTATAACTGTTTTATGAAAACCAGAACATTTATAACAAATTAGGCCTATATACAGGATTCACATTAATGGGGGGGATAAGGGGATTTCCCCCTCTCATTGTTATTTTCCTGGCTTGTCAAAGAAGAATTCCTTCCCTGCCAGGGAAGTATTTTATCTTTTTATTGCAAGTATTTACTATTACTGCCCTTTGAAAATACAAGAAGACACGGAACACTTTCAATGCTGATTGTACATGGTGGAGTGCGAGCAAAAGTGTCATATCACAAGTAAGCTAAACAGTTCTCAGGGTCACAGTTCCAGCAATTCTGTGCCAGCAATTACAATTGCAGCTTGCAGTATTTGTTTCTTGCAGCTCACTGCTCTATTGTTCGTCAGCGTGGAAAAGTTTTACAAGAAAGTAAAAAGTTATAGAAAGTAATGACAGTGATGTATTCCAGGCTTCATCTTCAAGTAATATTAATATTATGGCTTCTCAGATAAAAATTACAGTATTGGAAGTGACATGTGTTAGCGAAAACAGTGAGGGTAAGTGTGTTACGTTAATCGGGGGATATGTAGACAAAACTAGATTTGAAAAATGGAAAGCAAATAATCCCTGACTTTCATCAAAGAGTTTTGGGAGAGTTATATGCTGTACTGCTCAGAAATACAAAATCACCATGCTCTTAAAGACAGTAAAATGCATATTGCTGCTACAACCGCCACTGCCACCACCACCGCTACTGCCACCATCACCACCACGTTTTAGTATGTAACACACCAATGCTACTACTTCTGGTATTACTACCATTATTGCCATAAGTATGACACAAACTTAAGTTTCCCCCCTCATCAGAAAGTCTGACTCCAACACTGCCCATATACTAGGTTAAAAAGGCTATCACCCTTCAAACTGGGCAATGCCATGGCCAAGTGCTTAGACCATTCTCCTCTCACCAAAGTGGCCTGGGTTTGATCCCAGGTGACCGCATGTGGGAATTATGGTGGACAAGACGGCACAGGAGCGGGTTTTCTCCAGTTTCCCCCGCCATCTCATTCCACCAGTACTCCATCTTCATTCCATATATCATCAGTGTCACTGTCCATGGTACCACATGTAGTAAAAGCTGACATTAAACACTACCAAAAAAAAAAAAAAGAAAAAGAAAAAAAGCCTTCAAATAAGAGAGAGATCCCTATGAATACATTAACAATTATTATGAATGTTCTTTTTTGTTTGTTTGACAAGTTCTTTAACACTAGCTATATGTAGGCACTAAATTAGAAAGTGGAAATCCATTTGAAAAATTTGGTGTCATTGCTTGGACTGAACCATGAATTTATGGTCTTGTGTCAATGCTCTTTCTGCCACTTGTGGTAAGATAGTGTTACGTGTATTAGACCTTTCCATTCCAAGGCGATCTCAAATAACAAAGATATATCTCAAAGGCAATTTGTATTATTGTAAATGCTTTTAATGTTTCGAGTTTTAGAGTTAACCATTATTAGCTTATGTTCCATTTATTGTTCTTTCACTAAATCAGATAAAAACTTAATGAACATAAAAGTATATTATCAGAGCATTGGCACAAAGAGCTGAAGATCCATGGCTTGGATCCCAGTCATAGCATTGAATTTTTCAAATTGACTCAATTTTGTAACTTACTATCTTCAAGTAGCTATCAAATGTAAATTAACCCTTATAGTGATTAACTATAAAGCCCAGAAATTAAAGGTACATGTAACATTGCAAGTCATCTTTAAGGTATAATAGCTTAAGTATCTGAGATACTCGCAATCAGGTGAAAACATTTATTGCACATACTGACATCTCACTGGTAGTTAGCTATAACATCATTGATACGATGGTCACTACAAAAATGTTGAGATACTTTACATAGTTGATACTATTGTACTTGTGTTTCTTAATTGACAAAGCCTATTATAGCATGGATGAGTTTATTAATACCATTTAGTATCTTAATTTTATCATACAATCTAATCAACAAAGATTATTATTGTTATTATTAACCTCATATGACATTGTTCTTTTGTGTATTTAACACTATACTGAGCTGAAAATAAATAAATAAATAAATACCTTCCAGTGTCAAGGTATTTAAAAGAACCTTTCGTTTCACACAGTCTCTTACAAGCTTCTTTGCTCCATTCATATCCAGCCCTTTTTCCTTCAAAATCCCTTCAATCCAACCTTCCCAAGAATGTCTAGACCTTCCCCTTGATCTCCTTCCCTCCACTTTAGCTTGCCAAGCCTGTTTTGGGATCCTTTCTTCACCTATGTGTTGACTGTGGCCAAACCATCTCAATGCTCAATTTCCAAACTTGTTTGTGTCCACCATGAACCATCCCAACTCAGGGCCGAAGTTAGACTTCTCATGGGTCAATTCAAGCAAAACTTTGCTCTAGAGTTATTGAAAATTTTGTCCACAGACGAATCCGGAGGACATTTGCCTGATATTTTGTTTCATGTTTAATTGCAGTCTTTGTGCTTCATATTGACATAGCAATATTAGGAATTTTCAAATAAATCATGTGTTTTATTATCAGTGGCGGCTGGTGAACAAAATAAGGTGTGTGCTACAGTACCGCACAATGATTACACATTTTATATAATTAGTCTTACCTAATGCTGAAATATAAAGTCCATACGGCGCTCCTTCCGGCTGCAGAACTTATCGATCACCCTGGTATTAAACCCCTCCATGTTAGAAGCGATGCTTTTCTCCATGGACAGCATTGCCAGAGCAGTAAGACGATCCTGTGACATAGTGTTTCTTAAGAACGTTTTTACGCGTTTTAAGCATGAAAAACATCTTTCTGGCTCAGAAGTGGTCATTGGCGTTGTGATCAAAATTTTTAGTAAAGTTGTAACTTCAGAAAACGAATCTTGCAGACTGTTAGAAATTATGTATTGCAATAGTTGCACAGCCCCGTCAATGTTTCTAAAGTCAGGTCTTGCATACAGAACGCTAAGTTGTGTCTTTAGCATTTTCTTGTTCAGTGTTGTATACGTAGTCACAGCAGTTTGAAGTTCATCCTCAGGAAACTGACTTAAAAAGCTGCCAAAGAGTTTAGAGTTTAACAGCTTTGCTGCATCGAGATGACTAAGCGACTGAAAACGACGTCTAGCTTCCTCGATAATGCGGTCACACACTTCTTTGGCTTCTATTTTTAGACATTCTACCTTCTGGCGTTTGCTCATTGATTCAGGTGGAATCACAAATATATCATCGGCTGCCTCTCGAATGTCACAGATGCACTGAATGAATGAAGACACAGCATTTTGTACTTTAACAGCCTCAGTTGATCTTGATTGCAGTTGATTATAAAGTACATCAACATGAGGCATTACTCGGTGAAAGAATTTCAACCATGAAAGGAATTTGCTGTCTTCTAAATAACGCCGAAGCCCATTTGCTTCCAGACAAGTCTTATCATGGGCAGAATTTTCCAACTCCGAAAAGCACTGCAGCAATTCTTCCTGATTTTCATAAATGACATTAACAGTTCTGGATCTAAAATTCCACCTAGTTGCAGAACCACCAGGAACTCTTCTAGCCACCGCGGAATCCAGAGCTGCCAAGCGCTGTGGGGATCTTGAGAAAAAGGCAGGAAAAGCAGAGAGATTAAGAAAAAATATTCTGGCAGACTTATTCTGCGAAGCTGCATGTTCCATCACTGAGTTCAGTTGATGCGCATAGCAGTGAATATACTGCGCATTTGGAAACTGAGATTGTACTTTGGCTTGTACTCCACCAACTGCACCACTCATTACTGAAGCTCCATCGTAAGTTTGGGCAATAAGTTTGACGTTTATCTCTGAATAGTTCATTAAGCACTTTTAATATGCTTTCAGAAATTGCTTCTGCGTTTTGTCCCTCTGATTGCAAAAAACCCCAAAATATGGAACACCCGTTTTCTCATATCTAAATACTAATACAAGCTGGTTCTGATGCGAAACATCTGTGGTTTCATCTGCCATAACAGCCACAAAATCAGCTTCTTGCATTTCCTCCAGAATCACCTCACGACAGACTTCTAACATACAATCTAAGAGTTCGTTTTGGATGGTTTTAGAGGTCCCTTTGAATATATGGTTTGAGTCCATGTGTTCCTTCACAGCACTATCAATGTTACTTACTAAATCTGTAAGGCCTAAAAACATGCCAGGATTTTCAGAAGATTCAGTCTCATCATGTCCTCTCAAAGCAAGCTCAAATGCACCACAAAACTTTATACAGTCAATTATGCGGGACAACACATACCTGTTTTTCTCTACTTGTAGATTATGCTTCAGCTTCGCCTCTTGATAAGCACGGCTTAACTGAGTCACAATATTTGTACTACCTAAAGCACTTAAATCTAGCACATTGTTTAAATGTTTAACATTTTGTTTGTGTTTGTTAATAAGAACATTAATATGTCCTAGGTCTGTCACTCCCGTCGTACTCCACGAATCACTGTTCCCAAAAAGCAAACATGGAAAACAGAAAAGAGCATTTCTTTCCTGACATCCACATATCCATGCATGCTTATAAATTTTGAGGTTAAATCGCCTGGTGTAAGAATTATTTCTCCCTCCTTTTGCAGGTTGCGTGATGTTTAAATGTGGTGTTTGCCTTCCTAACTGCTTCACTTGAACTTTTTCTTCTAGAGTCCTCCTAGAGAAGGATAATTTATTAGGCTGTCCACAGAATTCATTTTAGCGTACACAACACAGATATTGCTTAGCACACGAAACTGACGTTCATAACCTGAGTTTATAGAGTATTTCGCGGTTATTTGTTGCTGCCAAAAATAAGTAGTGCCAACAGTAATTGCTCCACATGTCCAACTCCCGAGAGTTTTATTCTCTCTGTTGCGTGCAAGGTCTATCACCGGCAACAGATAGTTGTCTCAACACCACATAGATGGCAGAAGTTGTATAACAGCAAGCAAAGTCGTTAGATGACATTGCAATCCTGCTATCTAGCGACTTTGTACAGAAGCAGCATGAATTAAGGTGCTCCACTTTATGAGAGCACAACGATAGGTAAATTCAACCAATAGGAGAACAGATTTCAAAATCGTACACCTATGTTTCGCATGCGTGGATTGGTCTACATTCCCTGCAAAGGACTGAAGAATTTTGTAGCACCCAACGCATCACCTATCTCATGTATGTGAGGCGTGCATCATCTTCGCACACAATGAGCAAAGAACACTAGCGCGCAGCATATAAAATAGTGAAAGTGAAAGAAAATGTGCACTAATAATTGAGTAAATATTTAACACAAAGAAGAAACTATTTTCTGCAAAATAATCATTGTGCTGTAGCACTGTAGCACATATTGACGAGCCGCGCCTGTTTATTATTGAATTTTGAGTTAAAAACTGCATTCTTTATGGGACACCCTTTATGTGGTAGGTGTTTCAAATAGTTCTGTTTTATAATTTGTTACTATGAAAGTTGTTCTTATTATTGTCTGCAATTGTGTTTCAGCATTTGTGGCGTAATTTCCTTTGTTGTCCTTAACATAAACTAGTAATTATTTTATAGATAGGCATGGTAGCAATTTCAGAATAAATTAAAATATATTTAATAGAAAAGTGTTTGTGTAAATATAAAGATTTATAAATATTATAAGTATTTTGTTTTTATGTTCTCTGTTGTGTATATTTTACTTTGACAATGTCAGAAACTTGTTTAAGTATAATAACAGCTAATAAATTAAATAATATCCTTTATAGGGAGATTTACAACTAACAGCAATTTTAAGCAATGTTTATACTAAAATGTTTGCTTTTTAATGAAGGTATGTAGCAGCTATACAGCAGCTGTTTTACCACTTTGTGTGGCATGGCAAGATGAACCGTGAGTCAGAAGGAGAGTCAAGAAATGCCAACGAGGTTCTCATGATTGGTCAAGACACCATACCAACCAACAATTACTCCAACTGTGACCTTTGGTTTGCAAATGACATCGTGCCACGTCATGGCAGGGTTGATTGAAAACATTAATGCAGTTGGTAATCATGGGATATGGAGGATGGACTGCTTCACTGTAATCATATCATGTAAATATAGTTTTAATATTCCTGCCTAAGTGGGTTATTTTAGAATTTCAGCAGTATTCATTGGCACTTTCAATTATTTCATGAAGTGTCAGCATTTACAAAACAGTGTTCTTAATCATTTGCGCCCTAGTCGTCAAAGCCTTTTTAAGATATTTTATTACCAGCAAAAATTAATTTTAGCATTAATGTAACACTTTTTATTTTCTTATTCAATTCTTCCCATGAATTTACTTTATCACATCATAATGCTAATGCACTTCCATGTTTTACCTAAACTTATTGGAAGTCATTTTGTAGTGCACAATTTATTCAAAAAGATTTCCAGGGCAAAAGGATTTTTTTAACTGAATATTTAAACAGAATTGAGGAACTTTGAAAACATAAGAAAGTGAATACAAACCAAAATAATTGCCATTGTTTAAACAAACAGAAAAATATTACAATGAGAATGAAGAGCACAAGGGTAAAAATTAAGGTAGATAGGAACGTTTGGGATGCAGGGTTTTAGATAGCCCAGAATTTATTCTACTGTAAGTAATGTTGTAGCTTACATAATAAAATATCAAAATAATGGATATTTAATATTTCCTTGATGCAGGGGAGAGTTGTGCAGCATTAGCCATTACTGTGATTTCCCCTTTTGCCACTAGATGGCAGTGGTTTACAGTAATCAGTAGCAAGCTCATTGACCCATGAGTACTATAGCCCAACACATTCTTCCTTTCCAGTACTTTGTCTGCTCTAAGTTTTTAATTATGTTTACTGCAGATCTTAAAGCATGCAATGAACTAAATTTGTTACATATGTATACATTATTATCAGTGGCGGCTCGTGGACGTTGAATACAGGGGTGCTGCATACAAAAATTATAAGAACTGTTAAGACTGCATCTTAACTTATTTGTAGATTAGTTCTATGCGCCTCCTCTTGAAGGTCATGAACTTCTGAATCACGTTATTGAAGTCCAGAATGTTGTTAACCATAGACTTCTCAATAGACAGCATAGCTAACACGGTCAACCTGTCTTTTTCCATTGTATTTCTGAGGTAGAATTTTACCATTTTCAAACATGAGAAGCACCGTTCTGGTTCAGAAGTTGTCATTGGTACAGTGACAGCTATGCACCGTAATTTTACAACTTCTGAGAACAAGGTTTGTAAGTTCTGAGATAGAAGAAACTGCAAGAGCTTTGACAGCACCACCGATGTTTCTGAATTCTGGTTTCTGGTACAATACAGTGAGTTCTGTTTTCAGTCTGTCTTTCTCGAGCACTGGGAAAAGCTTCACACACATATTTAGGTCACTTTCATGAAAAGTTTTATAATTTTCAAATTTGTCTTCACATAGAATGGAAGATACTACCAGATGGTCTATGAACTGGAATTGGGTGTTGGTTTGTGATATAATAAGATCGCACACTTCTTTCACAGCCGCAATCCATGTCTGATTGCCATCAACCTTGCAGCATTTGCTGGAGTTTTCGTCTTTGCATTCCTCTCTACTCACCTCTACATTGTTCCATACAGTCTGTATGGCATGCCGAAACCTTGATATGCAGTCTTGTGCCTTAGAAACATCTAACTGGCGATGTTGTAGTTGGTTGTATAAAATGTTTATATGAGGCATCAGTAAATGGAAAAATGGTGAGCCAGAAGTTGAATTCAGAATCTTCAAGAAAACGTATCAGGGCACTTGCCTCATTTATTGTAATGTTGTTTGATGTTTCAGATTCCATTATAGTCTGAAAATATGAAAATATTCCAGTAGTGACTCTTTCTTCTCATAGACTGCATTTACTATTCTTGTTTTAAAATTCCATCTTGTAGCCCCAGCTGACGGAATTCTCTTTGAAACACGTGCATGTAATACAGACTGCCTATATGGAGATCGTGAGAAGAAAACTGGAATACTTGACAAGTTAGCAAAAGATATCCGTGTCCTTGTATTTTGTTTAGCTGCTTTTACCATTATCAAATTGAATTGATGAGCGTAGATGTACAAAATACGGATATTTGTAGCAGTCCCTGATTTTTGCTTGTACCCCATTTAATACACCACTCATCACAGCTGCTCCACTATAACTCTATCCAATCAGCTTATCTTTCTTAGTTTTTAGAATTACTTCTAACTGCGAAAGTATGCACTCCGATATTGAATTGGCATCTTGACAAGTTGCGTTGAAAAAACCGTAGAATCTCTCGATGGCTTTTCCTTCTTTGTTACAATAACGAAAAACGATCACAAGCAGAAATATTTCTGAGATGTCTGTGGTTTCATTGGCAAGAATAGAAACAAATTCAGTTTCTTCAATCTCAGATAAAATTTCCTCTCTGCATACTTCCAGCATACGTTCAAGGAGCTCATTTTGAATCGTCTTTGATAAGCCTTTAAAAGGCGAAGGACTCTCCAAATGTGACTTAAACAACGAATCAATTTCACCCGTATATTTTATCAAATTGAGAAATATACCTTGATTGTCGGAATCTGCATTTTCATTATGCCCTCTTAATGTTAACTCATTGATTCCACAAAATGTAATACAATTGATAATTCTTGACAACACCTCTCTGTTTTTCCTTACCTCGTTATTATGGCGTTCAATGGCTTCTTTATGAGCTGAACTAAAACTCTCTTCCCAACATAGCCAAGTTCACAGTGTTGTTTAAATGTTTCTCAGATTTTGCAAGGTTTTTTTTTTTTTTTTTTTTTTTTTTAAATCTTTTCAAGCAGTTTTCTAAGATCGGTTATACCTTTCCGAGTTCAACTAGAGTCTGCACCAAACAAAATACATGGGAAACAAAATAATGTGTTTTAAATATCACAGCCTGACAACCATTCAAACTTTTTGTACACTTCGCTGATAAAACTCCTCATATATTCTTTTTGTCGGCTTGTAGATGATTGTTTAATGTCTAGCATGGGTGTAGGCCTTCTGCGATGCTTAATTTTATATTTCTCCTGTAATGTTAATGTTCTGAAGTGAATAGACTGCAAATATTATATGGAATTAATCATTGTTGGTGACACTATTGTAGTTACTACACGCACTTAGAACACACGCTCTAACTGCCCACTCCCAACATCTCCAAGCATTGAGAGCTGCATGTTTTGCAGCTCATTCCAAAGGTAATGCAGGGGTTTTGGAGGGCAAGGAAACTGAAGGAATGTGGGTGGAGAGTCAACTCTTTTAGCCTGGTAACGCCAGGGGAGGAAATGGTTTTGCCAGTTGCACGGGAGGAAGTAGCTGCTGTAAGCAGTACTTCAATACTAATCGACTGCATTTAACTCGATGGGCGCAACATTTAAAACTATTTTAAAAGCAGAGTACAAATCCGTATTACAAAACATAGGGTGAGTCATTGAGTCAGAAACACCTCGGGGTGCTGCAGCACTGCAGCCCCTCATCAGCAGCTGCCACTGATTATTATATTTGGCCATTGTTTAATGCTCCATCTGTCTGACATCCTGTGCGCCTCTCTCCTGGTGTTGCCAACATGATGCAACAAATTCTCTACTATATTAATTTATTACAGCAGTGTATTACCAACTTGTACTAACTGTATATATTACAAAAATATGGTAAACTGAGCTAAAATGATAAGAATAATTTCCAGGTTTATGTGTACTAGAGGTTATTGAGCAAAGTATCTATCAGTGCAATATATTACTAACAACTGAGATATTTCAGAAAAGACAATGGTCAGTACTGCTAGACGATATCTACAAGCCTTGAAGTTGTAGCTCTTTTACTTTATATGTAATAATTACTATAAATAGGAAATAATAAACATGTTATTCATAGAACATATCCTGAGGTAAGACACACACCTCTCCCCTTACAATTATACTTTTTTCTCTACTTGTAGGTCACTAACTTCCCTTCTACAAATTGTGTAGGACTTTATGAAAAACATAAAAATGGGGCTTGAAATCATATTTTTTTAGGGGGTGGGGAGCATAAAATTATGCAGGTGACCCATATTTTCAAAATAATTTCCTCATTTCTTTTTTCTGAATGGTAGAAGCTGCTTCATCCTTGTGTGTCTTGCCTAACATATAGAGAGGGTATAATACAGTGGTCCTCAAGTTATCTCAGATGTTTTCCTCCCTTTATGCACTCTGCAATTTCCAAAGCCCTCTACCCAAAAGTTATTACAAATAAGTGCTTTACTCTCAAATCAAATACATTTGAAAATAATGTGTAATAGACGGAAGTTCTAAAATTTTCACAATAATGCAATGACTAATTTTCACAAAAACTCTATGATGAGTGACTGAAACAAAAATGTAAATTGAAATAAATTACTGTGTTTACTTGAAAATAAGACCTCCTCGATTATAAAACCTGCCAAGTTTTGCGGAAACATTTTAGAAAAAAATATATGTAAGCAAATGTTACACACATTGATTTGAAACAGACTGTAATTCATAGAAAAAGTTTTTCAGAATTTCTTTCTTGCTGTACGTATAGATGGTTGGCCTTGGACAATTTTTATCTTTCAGTTGTTTGCGAAGACGCGAGTGGGAAATTAGATACTGACCTTCATTGATTAGTAGTTCCAACCCTTCTAGTTACTTTCTTCTTACTAGCAAAAGATTATCTTTAGTTACAACAGCAGCAACTTTATTGAAAGTGAGTTTCTCTTGTGCCTGTTTGTGTTAGCGGTAACATGAATTCATGAAAATGTTTAACTGTAGGTTTTAAGCTAGATATTTTGGAATTCTCTGAAAAAATAGTTTACAAGCAGTGGATTAAGAGTATTTGGTACAACCAGACATGATTTGTTACTGTTGAAATAAGAGAAATAAACTTAAAGCCACGAGAAAAGGAACTCGATCTTTTCATGGCCCTAAGAAAGGACACCATGCTGCAGTGACAGAGTGGGCAGAAGAAAAGAGAGTGCCATATAGTGACCTGTGAAATAATCCAAATGATGGGCACAAAGTAGCAAAGCAGCATGTAAATAACAACAATAGTTAGTGTTTAATAAAACATAGCTCAGTAGTACATTTCTTATTTTAATTTTCCAAAATACCTGATTGTAAGACCCTCCCAATTTTTCAGCTATAATTTTGTTAAAAAAGGGGGGGTCTTATTTTTGAGTAAATACAGTAATAGTTATGCATTAACAAATTGTCCATATTAAGCTCCAGTTTCAAAATTTAATTGTTGGGCTGAATAGAAATTCAAATTGATATGTAATTTAATTAAGAAGTATGTAGTAATTGTACATTAATTTACACAAAAGAAAAATAGGCAATATGAATTTCAACACAGAGGGTAAACTATTGAAGAAAACTAGTAATAAAATTGATGTGCACAAAACAGGAATAAACATAATTGACCTATTAATGCCTTGCAACACAAATGCATTAATAGAGATTTATGTTACTGTGTTACTGAAGAATATCTTTTCAATAAATTACAAATGCAAATTACTGGCAGACATCATAGAAGTATAATAATATATACCAAACAATCCTGTGTTGTTTGGTATACATTATTAATGAATTCGTAAGAATGAATCTCTTTGTAATAAGAGGATAAGCCAAAAGTCCCAGGACCCCTCATTATTTTCAAGATCGCGCCCATGTTCTTCAATACCAGTAAAAGTGAGCCGTTGTCCCTCTGACCATTATTTCAGATCTTTCATATGCCCATCTGTTTCCAAAATAAAGGATGTTCTGACATTTTTTACTCATCCATATGTCCTGAGACTTTTGACTCACCTTGAGAACTAGTATAATTCTGACAATGGCATCAGAAAAGGTTATCCAAGATATCTATTTATCAGATCTCATATTTTCTAATTCTTCTAAGTGGTCTTCAGCTCTCTTGGAAATCGTACATGCACTGCCAGGTGAAATTTCACCCAATTTAGAAACCAGTGATACAACTGTTTTAGCATATAAATAAAGTATTGAAAGAATTAAAGGGTGCAAAAGTGTTAAAATTTGGTGGGTGGGGGGGGGGGGGGTAGTGTATGTTTTGCTGTTTGTCTTGTTATATAAATTCCCCCCCCCCTTGCAGGATATTTTAGAGGGGGGGGGGGGAAATTCTGGGTATAAAATCATTGGTGGGAGGAATCCTACTCATCGCCCTCCCTCCAGGATTTCGTTCACTGAATCCACTCCTATTTTTGAAGCATCTGTTAACTGAACATTTCCTCCTTTAGTAGGATTTTTTTCTGAAATTCATTTTTCTCTAGTTTTTGGAATTTTTCAGTATCAATTTAAATGTTGTGCTCTCTACCATATTTATGTAAATTTAATAAATTTGTGCCTTTTGTGTAAATGGATTGGGTTAAGTATTTTGATGATTCAAGTTTATAACAAAAGATAATCTTCCCTCCTTCTCCATTTAACAGTGTATAAATTTAATCTACAATCTAAGCAGTGCATCAACACACACATTGTTTTTGTGCACCTAAAAGTACAATTTTCATCACGTCCTTTTGAATATATGAAAGACATTGTTTTTAAGAACTAATTTTATTGCAGATAGTGATTAAATACCCAGTCAGATTTGTTACCTTTAGTACATATTAACCTTTAAATGTAACATAAAATAAGAGAAAGATGAGATCAGTTCTTTACAACATAAAAAAATTGGAAAAATGTAGGGAAAAATTGGCTTGGAAATAAACTGTACAAGGGAAAGAAATAAAATGACAAGAGAAGATATTGTATTAAAAAGTAGTAGGTACTTAGGTTAGGTTACCTCTGCGCTCTTTGGTTTCTCTGATATTATCATTCTGTTTGTAAAAATACATCAGCTCTATTTCAATTGTCATGGAAAACATGGTAGTGCTCCATCAGCATTAGCTAATGTTTAGTTTATTGGCTGAAATTTAATTTTATCATTAAACTTCATAAACTCTATGAAGCGCAACTAACTCCTTTTGTATAATAGGTCTTTATATTAAATGCTTCATTAACGCTGACTCTCCTGGAAACTATTCTGTTGTTTTATAGAAATACATTTATTATAGCAGACATAAAGTTTGATGGCAGGTGACAGGAGGAGCTGGTCAGTACCATCATCCAATCAGAGGCTTGCCACACCGTACAGTGTTGTATAGTGAAATCACACTGTGACCATTTGTGACCACAAAATTTATTTGTGCAACAGGAAAGAAAATAATCTGATCATGAAATAGCTATCAGCCACCATTAAATTTTGTGTCTGCCATAGTTTTATTTTCTGTGCTTAATGTAATGGTTGTTCAAATACCAATTAATGTTTCATATACATTTCATATGTATTTAATTATGTCATTTTGCTTTCAATGTTACCACATTCAGAGCTGTAAATGCAAAGTTAAATTGTGTATATGAAATTTTGTTGTTAGTGTTTCATATCATGGTCACATGTAATAGTACCTAACTTAATATTTATGCCATTTCTATATGTGTGGAGGGAAAAAATTTAATTCCTCTTCTACTATAAAATGTGTATTGCACATATAATTTTTCCTCTTGAACAAAATTTGTTAGAAGTACATATTTTGAAGTAATTTAAACCTGCAATCTGCAAAGTTTCTAAGATTTTCTACTGGTATTTCTTTGGCCAATACATATATAGAGAGTTCAATGATTAGGAAATGATTGCTCTCAAGTTTTAAAATTCATCCCATATCTATTTTCTTTTCTTACATTCATAAAGTATATTCAAAACAAATTTATACATCTATTACAGGCAGCTTTGGCAATTTGTATTTTTGGGCCCCTTCTGAAATGAAAGACAAAAATGATCTTCAGTCTATTCAGTCTGTTTTGTTTCAGGCTCAATTTACTATACAAATATTTTCAGGTACCCAGTGATGTTTGAAATCCAGTATTCCTGTTTAAACAGCATTTGTTTTGAAGCTTACATCAGATGTAGGGGAAATATTTACACAAAAGTGCACAAAAGGTGAATGCATAAGACAGCTCCCACAGGATGTGCTTGTTTTTCAACACAGAGACAGATTAATTGACGAGGCACTTAGAATTTGACACACCATTCTGCCATCATCATCCCTCTTGCTTCACTTTTAATATCCTAAATGCTCATGGTAAATTTAAAAAGATTGATGTTATTTGAAAGTTCTGTTACCTTAGACTAACTGTAACTGGATCTAAATTTTGAGATATTTTATGGCTTTTATGTTGGAGGTAATTCAGATGTGCAGAAAGTACATCCCATTACAATCTGTGAAGCCTTATGCCTAACAAAATAAGTAGATACCGTACAACACTTATCAACAAGCTTTTTGGATACAATAAATAAAAAAAACAAAAGTAAAAAGCACTGCACAGCAGTATTTTGTCATTATAAGTGATTAAAAGAATTTATAAAACTTCAGTCGGTAGGCCTTATAGCAGAATTACATAAAATTAAAATACTCTAGGCTATATAAACCCACAGCTATTGGTTACAAGCTCTTTGTCATATTTTATAATCTTTAAGCTGATATTTAAGTGTATAATAACCTAGGTAGCATACTAATTAGAGATATGTATGCATGGATGGATGCTTTACTTTTGTTAGAGCTTCAAATAAATTGTCTATGAGACTTCCACCTCCATTTTTGAGAGTTGGTTTCTGATATGAATACTGTAATTGAAAAACCAGTGAATATCATCCGATTTGGGACTATTGATGATAAATCTAACTATAGAATATAGCATAAACATAAAAGTTGAGTAGGTACCATGCAGCATTGCAATAATTCTGTTTACAATGCATCATGGAAATGAAAATAAATTGCTCAAAAAGCATCAATGAAGAAAAACAGTCCAATCAGAAAGCAAATTTTACTTCAGATTCTCCTAACTCTACCAATTTGTTGATAATCTCATGACTTAAAATAGCAGTAACATGTATTAAGATCATTGTATGGATTTGAATTTTCACAGGAAAAATAGTGATTAGAGCAGGGGCGTCTTGTCCTTTGGGGTCCCAACGTAAAAACTTAAAAATAGGGATCATAAAATATGTTGTTTTGATTCTGTCATCAGCTAGTTCTAATGGGGCAATTTTGTCCGTTTACACATGCCGCCACATAGAACTATAGGATAGTGCCCCTAGTGATGTAGAGCAGGAAACTATATATTCTTTGGGGCTGGTCATGCAGACGATGTGCTAATAGCAAGGTGTGTGTAACTGAGTAACAGTAATAGAGTAATAGCAAGGTGTGTGTAACTGAGTAACAGACGGAAAAGGGAAAGTGTGGCTAGTTGTGCTGGGGATTCAGGGCTATTTCAGCTTTGTTGCTTACATATGCCTGTGTATATGTTTGTTACAGTTTGTTAGCTATTTTTATTTCTGGCTTTCCTTTACTGTGAACAAAGTAGATTTTTTGTTGACAATGCCATTTCAGACATCAGGTGACCAAGAAAAGTTCAATATTAAACAGGGAGGCCCTGATCATCCTAATGTTTCACTGACACAGTAATACAAATCACAGTCATGCTCTTTCAGTCCAGACTGGAACAAGAAGAAACCAGGTTGACAGCTAGTGAGATAAAGAAAACATTCCTTTGCTTTAACTGTTTGGGGTAATGCTTTGTGGACAGCTCATAGTATTACTGACCTCAAGAATCTCAGAAAGACCTCAGAAACAATTAAGTCAAATGAAATAAAGTTCTTCTCACATTGGAAACTCCTTAAAATTAAGCCTGTTTGGAAAAGTTGATGTTGAAACTCAAATTGATGAAGTATATTATAGGCTTATAGACACAATGAACTAGTGCAGAAATCAGACAGATATTTAATAGAATTATTGATTGCCTAACATTCTATGGTGAACATGAAATTGTTCTAAAAGGACATAAGGAAAGAGAAGAATTACAAAATAAAGGCATATTCTTGAACTTAGTACATATAATTGCTAAGTTAGATAACAGCTTACATGAAAATTTGGAGGAATTCAAAGTAAAAATATACCTCTGCAATAATACAAAATGATTCACTGGAATGTGTGTACCAGGTTTATGAAAAAACCTTGCAGGATGATGTAAATAAAATCTGCACAAACAGATGAAACCAGTAATATCCCCAGTAAGACACAGTTGGTAATGTTTCTTCATTTTGTTCAATTTTCACAAACAGTGGAACATTTTCATAGATTCTACACATTACAAAGCATATTAGAAGCATTGAAGATGCACAGACTGAAAGATAAACTGGTCTATGGCAGATCTGCATTCTGAGGAGTGCAGCATGGAATCCAAAAACTTGTAAGGGATGTGTATCCATGTGCCTATTCTGTGCATCTTTTTCTCTTCATCTATAATCTATTTTCTGGCAGAATAAAGTAGAGTATTCTTCCACATTCCACACTGAGCTCGACCTCTATTACTCTGCTGTTTAACATAATATCTGCATGTGTAACAATAATATTAATGTTGTCACTGCAATTTTACCTCATTCAGCTAGCCTGAATTTGACTGCTTTCTTTGCTGTTACATCAACCATTGTATTATTGAACATATGAGAGCCATTATTATTGCAGTGATCGCATGTATCACATTATAAGAATTCTTAAATTTCAGCTAAGATAACACTTAAAGTTTTTTCCATACATTGTTTGGAATGTGCTCCACTCTCATTGGATGGTAAGAGGCATTGCCTCTTATCATGTTTTACCAGATCTCTACAGCCATGGTAGGATATTTCTTGGAAAACTTATTGAATACATTCAGTATAATAACCTTTTCATTGTTCCTAAAAGGCTTTCCTCACAGATGTTCAAGAAAACCATTTGTGCCTGATCTTGCTTCCATTTTGCATGCCAAGATGACGCTGAGGCAATAGGAAAATGCTGCAGTTGACATGTGGTATTCAAAACAAGAGAACTGAATGTTCTGCGATTAGCAATAAGGTATAAAGTATATTGATGTAGTATATTACATTAGGACGTTATATTCTATATTATAACAACAATTTTAGTGGTTTATTGAATGCAAGTAAAGCAAGACGCTAAATAGGCCATGGAACTATATTGTGGAAGAATATGGGAGTGTTAAAATGCACCAAGGTTAATTTCCACCACATGATTCTGCTTACATCTACTTTATGTTTATAGTAAATCAATTATAGCAAGAGGGCAGATTTACCACAGGAGGTGTGCCATCAAAGGCTAGAGCAAACACGTCAAACAAGATGGAATTTCCAGAGTAATGTTTTCTGTATATCAGTGCCAGGAATTGCTGATAGTGTCTGCATTATTCAGCAAGATTACTAATGTGATTTTATGTGAATAAGGAAAGCAACTGGACTAAAGAATGGCTAACTAGAGTTGAGCTGTGATGGTGTGTGAGAGAGATAGAAAATATTCCTGTGATGCCACATATTTCCAAGGCTATAGAATTCATAGAGGCAGTTCAGGTCAGATATACGATACCAATGACTGTGTCCCTGTTGTAAAAGACCAGGTTTTCCTGTGAAGATGGGACATAGTTGAAATCCTTTAAAATACTTAAGTTTTAGCAATACCTATGTATGTTATAATAGTACAGCAAAGTAGTTTTACAACAACAGCAAGTTGACTGGCAAACCTAGTCTGTTGCCAGCTTTCGCCAATGTGTAACTGATAGCAGTAGCATTGTTATGGAAACAGTTTACAAAACCCAGTTAGGGGATTGGGCAGAGGCCACTTGGTTTACCAAACACATGGTTCTATCTCTTTCACACACCCAGTGTCAGAGCTCAACTCTGGCCAACTGAACTTGATGAATTAATTTTCTTCCTGGATTTTTTAACATAGTAATGTCTTTCATGAAATATTTTACCAGATTTTTCAGAAGAAAATTATAACAAGATATAAATGAAGGAACATAGTCATAAATTCATAACTTCTATCAGTGACATTAGGAATGAACTAACGAACACAGCGAATAATAGTTCTGTAATAACATAACATGGAAGAAAACCACAAGTGTTAATAAAACAGTGTGCGCTGTTGAATTCTGCAATATAATTATTCAGCAAGCTGAAGAAAGATTTGATGCAGTGGAACACATGGTGTCTCAGTTTATTTAATCCTACCAAATGTAATGCCTTAAGGTCTAAGTTTCCTCATGGTTTTCAACAGTGCCAATTACCTCTCTTTCTAGCCCCAGTCAATTTTTAGCTCACAAGGTGCCACTGGATACCGAGTGGGATGGTTCAAGCAGTAACATTTGTGACCCACATTCGAGAGGTTGCAGATTCGATCCCCATGGCTGATCTTCCAGACTCAGGGGCATAGGCACAAAAGATTGCCTTCTGGTCAAGGTGCTAAGTCCCCTTCTGCAAGTTGCCATTGTCTTTGCCCCTGGATTAGAGTAACAGAGTACCTTGTAAATGCCTTATGAAGTGTTTAAGGAGTAGATGTTACCTTGACAAAGTCATCTGGTCCATCCACCATGCCTATTCATAGTCCCTCCAGCTTAAAGTGGGGACGCACATAAACATTGCAGTTGTATTAGTCTGCCAACAAACACATGTTAACGTTCTCTGCACACAGCTGTTTACTTCTGACTCTTATCGCAACTGTCATATCTTTCACTGCAGCAGTGTGGGGTTTGAATTGTACTTAGCTCGTATTTACTAAATAACTAAATTAACTAATTAAAGAAATTGATTAGGAAAGCTTATAAAATATAATTTTGTGAGTAAAAACTTATGCTAATCTGAGTTGTCAGATAGAGGCACCTCACCTACAGATCTCGGATAACATCTTCTCCACACACTTATGTCCTCCCGATCAATTATCACACTAATTTTGTTTCTGTTTGCAAACTGAAATCCAATGTCTCACCAAACTGATGCTACCTCCTATGTCATCACACTTGGTTATACATATGGTACATGAGATTGGCTGCACTATATTGCATTTCATTGTTATTATTAGATACTAATTACATGCCTCCACAAAGGAGTTCCAAAAGATCAACTATATATCCATGAGCCAAGTGTATCATATCGCAGATGATAGCTGCATATTGCAAATGACCACCTGAGAAACCAACTCTCAAAAATATTAGGGCATTAAATTTAAAATCAAAGATAAGCGAAACATAATGAGAATTTTAAATGCTTCTTTAGGGAAAACCAAAAGCAACAATTAATCATGTTTGTTAGACTTAAGACAAAATTGCTAAGAAAATTAAGCTAGTGCAGATAATTAATGGCAATTTGAATTACATAACCTTAAACTGCCTCACACTTGTGCTTTGCATGTACCTACTCTTGCCAAAGGGGCAGTTTATTTGAGCAGAAAATCCAAACTGTCTTTGATGGTTACTCAGGAATATTAAAATATGGGACAAAACTTGTGAGCTCTCTTCGTGACAATGACAGCGATGGAATGAATTTACTAAGATTTGTGCATTACTATTAATGGGACCAATTTTGAGTAAGTACCAAATGTGCTTCCATGTGGAGACACACCTTTCATTGTAGGAAAGCAGGTGACATCCCTTGTTACCTTGGTTGACAAAACACTGCTGTTGAAGTGTATATTAGGTGTTGCAAAACACATAGCGTGAGATGATCAGTATTACAAACGGCATTGTTTGAACTTCAGTTTTATTATTCATATTGATGACCACTCTAAAGATCTGGGCAAAGATAACTTAACAAGCCATAGATTAGAACAAATATATACTTTTTTCACAACCATTTTCCTTCTGACAAAGTAAATGGGACTTTTATTTAATGTGTATTTGAATTTCTGTCTTGACAATCTTGAAAAAACATTGTATAGTTATGAAAATAATAAATATACAATAAAATATACGGCAAGTAACAATAACAATAAATATTAAAAGGATGAATCTAATATTTTTGTGATTTTTCTTTCTAAATAAGTTTCTTTTTAAAAATATAATTGCGCACCTGTTTACAGTGTATATTACATATTTTAAGTGCCTTTTTACCTGCCTTTCTTTAACTTTTTAGTGCCTGAACATCTGGTCTCTAATTATGATAATATTTACTGAAGATGACACTTATTTCTTATGACTTTTAAAATGGATACATTCCCTTGTTTATGAGATGAAAGTTATTGAAAATTTTGCATAATAATGGTCATGTACGTATTTTCATGGTTCTAAAGTTTTAAAATAATGGAATAAAATTTGAAACTTTCACACTTTAGCCATCAGCTGTCTGAATACAATACACGTGCATTTTTTGAAAAGCCTGATAATTTTTTTAGTCTATTTATAGCTTTTTCTCCTGCTCACTTCTCTTGTTTTTCACTGTTGTACTTGTGTCTCTCTTGTGCATTTTTAAGGTACAAGAACTTTAAGTCTTAAATTGTGATGTAGAACTTCTAAAATTTAAACTTGGTAAGTAAACATTTCCATTACTTTTTGGTTTCTAATTTAGACCTATAAAATACCTAGAGGAAATCTTGGAAACAAGTCATGTGCATCACAGGTAAAATTTATTGTGTAAAGTATAGTAACTGTTTAAACAGCATACAAAACTATTAGTAAAAGAATTATGAGGCTGTAACACTTGAATTCAAATGCAGAATACGGAAGAAAAGTCAGTGCATTATAGAGACAGACTGGAAACTTAATACACCCTTATTGTATTGGGAAGAAATAATAATTTAATAAGCAGTTATGGTGAACGTGTTTTAAGTGTTCCTGAGTGCTTTATCTTCACATTAAAACATTCATCAGTGTAAACAGTATGTGACTTATACATGTGGTTTAAAACAAACATATTTACTGGATCTATTTTTGGAAACAATTTTTGCATATGTACTAGGTACACACTTTGTAAACAGCAGTGATGACAGTAAGTGAAATATTTAGAATTTCTTTTTATTTAGGTAAGGGAAAATAAACTTTTAGTGGTTTTTGATCCTTCCATTATGAAGGGTATTTCTGTAGAATTCCTTGTAACCAACAATCAGTAATCAATTACACTGGTTTTGAAAACTGAAGTTTTATTTAAAACAATAGGCTTAAATATCCTAACAGTACAATAAATTGACAAGTAAAAGCCCAGAGAAGGCATCAAACTTGAAACTAAAATTTGTGAGCTTTGAATTCTTTTCCTCTTGTATATCAATAAGCTGGAATAACTATGTCATCATTAGATGAGGGTGAGTCAAATGAAAATTGGAAATATTTTTTACAGCTCTTTTATTGTACTTATAGACAGAGTTGAAACACGTACACTATTTTTTTATGTCTCCCTGCTTTTTGATACATTCCTGCCACCGAGTCTGGAGAGCATGGATAGCTTGGGGAAAAAAAATATTTTTGCTGTGCACATAGCCATTCATGCACCACCTGTTTCACCTCTGTGTCGGTTGCTAACTTGTTGCCACCTAAGGAGTCCTTTAGTGGACCAAAGAAGTGGAAGTTGGAGGGCACAAGGTCAGGGGAGTAAGCAGGATGGGGGAGGCACTCCAGATGCAAGTCCTTTATAGTCACCAAGGTTGCACAAGCTATATGAGATCATCTGTTGTCATGCTGGATGAGAGTGCTTGTTGAGAGGAATCTGCGGCACTTGGTGCATATGGCAGGTTTCAGAATATCATGAATCAATGCAGCATACGTGGCACTGGTCACTACTTTTCCCTTTTCCATGTAACGTTCAACTATGGGACCCATACTGGAGCGCTTAATCTCTGGATGGTAGTGATGGGCCTAGAACTCCTCTCCAGTCACAATTCACTTCGGAAATGTGTCCCCTTCAAGTTTTTATTGGCGCAGCAGCTCCTGGCAGCCATTGACTTGCCTCTCTTTCATTTTGGGAGTCAGTTGATGAGGTACCAATCTTGTGGCCACTTTCCGGTAGTTCAGCTCATCATAGACAATATGGGGAGCAGAACCATGAGTGACCTGTAATTGCACTGCAATGTCATCGATGGTGACCTGTCTATCCTGCAAAATCATCTCCTCTACCACTGCAAGAGCCTCAGCTGTCACAACACAATGTGC
Source organism: Tenodera sinensis (assembly GCA_030765045.1). Taxonomy (NCBI): domain Eukaryota; kingdom Metazoa; phylum Arthropoda; class Insecta; order Mantodea; family Mantidae; genus Tenodera; species Tenodera sinensis. The sequence goes on from CM060972.1 coordinate 62,003,430, forward strand.
CTGGCCTGGCCTGGCTGGCCTCAGCGCATCCACCAAACTTCTTGTGCCACTGCTGAATTTCGTACACCATTAGTACACCTGAGTTTTTGATAAACATGTGGTCCCACACTATGCCAACATGCATCAATGGATTTCTATTGGTTTTGTGCCTTCACTGTATAGGAAACGGATCACTCTGTGGTGCTCTTCTTTGGTGCACTCCAACAGAGGAGCTGCCATATTGGAAACTCCTGTATTGCGCTGCTGAGTCACATGGGGTCTTGGGACCAATGGCAACTGATGGTGGGAGAGTCCACGTGCATGCATACCAGGTCTGATCATACTAAGAGAAGTTTTTGATTTTTATAGGAGTTTTCCAGTCTTTATTTCTCACCCTCATATTATTCAGAGACAGGCCCTTATTTATCAAATCTGCTGCTCTTTGTAGCCTAAGTTGATTTCCTTGGATGGGCTTTTAACACAAAGTCCTAACAGTAGATTTTTTTATATTGTCTTACAAAAACAGGCCTTTTAAAAGCATTGAAATTGTCAACTTTTTTCTTGAGATCATTAGGAAAAGCATTAAATATGTTTATCTTTACTTTACCTTAGAATAACAGTTGAGTGTTACACCATAACTGTCTTGTTTGCAATTGTCATGGTAAAGGCACTTCAATTGCTTCATAAGTAATCAACACCATTACCATCCTAAATTGTATTATATAACTGCATCTGCCAGTTAAGAGGAATTCTACTACAAAACAAAGGCTGGAGAAGTAATGTTACTAACACTGTCTGTGAGAAAGACAATCATAGATGTTTTCATAGTAGGTATTTGAAAAGTAAGACACAAGAACAAAAAAATTTTTGATAGCTTTAAAGTCTAACTACTATCTGCCTTTTGTAGGACAAAGCGACAAACCTTTGGCCAGAAATTGTACCTTGATCACTGTCTCAAAATCTACGGCTCAAAACATTTCTTCTAGGCATCATTGCTGTTTATAAATGAAATCAGGCTTACATTGTTCAGCTCACTACTCTTAAATAATCATGTGTATGCTGACTGCTTCTTAATGTTGTTAGTGTCTTATTAGACATAAAATGTAAATTATGTTAAGTTCAATGACATGTTAATACTTCAAATTTATGCTGAGAGTATGCTTTGCACATCAGCGCACAATTTGAAAATGAAGAATGTGTATGTGTGTTCTCTTTAATTGCACTAGCAAATTCTGTTAAATTTACTCTTTTCCTGGAGTGTTTCTGTAAATATACCTAAAATTAATGTTATAACTTAAAAAGAATGTAGAATATATGTGCTTCTAAACTATGAACATTTCATTCCGTGGTGATGTTTAAAGACAAATAAGAAAAATAGGAAAAGTAACATTTTTATTTTCTGATTTGTCATTTTAATTTGCTTGAAAAGCAAAATGGATAAAAAGAATTATCAATGGAATGTTCAGTTTTGAAAAGTCCATGCTTTGAGTACTTTTTCTTTTTCTCTTTCTTTTACATTTCCTTTTGGAAAATGTTTAATAAAAATAAACATTGCCTACATATACTCTATTACTTTCTAGCTGTAATTTGAAAGTTAGAAGAAAAACTCAAATTAACATATGTAAATATAATTTCAAGATATGTGCAAATGTACATAATAAATTGACAGTTTTGATATCATGGTTTTTCATAAATCAAACTGTTAACAAATAAACACTGAGAAGGCAGCAAATGCTGCAGTTTGAATTTGGTTCATGTCAGTTGTGGCTGTATTAATTGTTTTGAAACAAAAGTATTTATAAGTGATCATACCTTTATTCCTATTTATTTATGCTATGTATGGTAAATTGATTTTACCAGAATATTTTGCCTGACTGCTATATAAGCATAAAGGAAAGTTTAGCCAGTAAGGAATATCCACAACGTTTATTGCAAGGTTATTCTTTCAAATATATACAGAATGAGTTTGGATAGTAGCGATAAATTTTTAGAGATGATTCAGAAGATCTATATTAATATTTTCATGTAGGGGAACATATGTCCTTCTATATAAGATGTTATTGGGTTATAGGAGTTGAGTTGAAGTATTAGGTTAGATAAAATATGGATGACTTTTCGAACAGTTTCCATTTCCTGCAGTTGTCCATGCATGACAGTAAGACTTGGTTAAAGCTGTGCATAAAGATCTCATCACTCTCCAGTGTCCCCCAAAACAGCACCTGAAATATAGTGCATAACTGTTAATCATGTGAATGTAAAGCCAAACATTTTCTAATATGGGTGTTTCATGCACAATTGCAAATCCTTCTGATAACTAGGTCCATTTACTGTAGACTAGTGTTTGATTTGCTTACCTGTAAAAAGTCGCAAACCCATGAGGTATGTGAAACTGCTGAGGTGTTTATCCAAGCCTATCACACATACATGGCAAGTATGTACACTCTGTTCAGATGCAATCATGTCTTAAGGACGGCCACGTGTCATACACCAGCAGGCATGTGTGTCAGTCTGGATGGTTCAGTTAGTTAGATGCTGGCCTACTGATCCCAAGGTCACGGGTTCAAATCCGGCCCAGGCAGATGGTTTTTAAGTGTTCCTGAAATCGGCATGTCAATAGGTTTACTGGCATGTAAAAGAAATCCTGTAGGACAAAATTCCAGCACACCAGGATGCTCATATGATCCAGGTAATTGACAGTGTCGTTAAACAACAAAATAATAATTTCAGCACACGTGAGAGATCATCCATTTGTGTTGCATTACTAACTGTGTGCTGAGTAACTAGTATTTTCTGTTCCACTAAACAGACAAGCGATCCAGCGCTCTGACAACAAGGCAATATCCCTTGTCGCTTTGTCAATTAGTACTTCTTATGGGACTCGCAATGTCACAAGTATGATGAAATCTCAAATGTGACAATGTGCCAGGGTGTAACATGAAGTAAGAAACATTGCTAAGCTAGGTCTATCAGAATACACTTAACATAATGGAAATGATTCTGATTGGTTAGTTTACACAACAGATATGACAATTTTCAAAGTAGCTCTGTTTTTCTAATCAGTGGTTATGATTTTCCAAAAATGAAAAAAAAAGAATATGATAATGTAGAATAAGAAATGTTTTTAAACAGAGAATACTGTATGGAGTTGCCCATTACCTTCTTTTGGAACAAAAGAAAAGAAACTCACTGGTATTCTCGGCAATTGGTTCAAATTAGTCATGTGACATCCAAACTTTGTGTAATGTGAAGGAAAAGTTTGGTATTGCCAAACTCTTAAGTTACATTAAGTCAACCCTAAATAGCTCCGTTTAATGCAATGTTTTAAGCCTTGGCAATGGGCAGTGTCTCTGGCAGTGATAATGAAGATATGATGGAGTGAGACAACCTAAGTTTTACCATGGGCTCTAAGCCATGTTGGGCCTTGGGGTACTTCACACAAACTAATCAGGTGTGAAGGTGTGAATAGGGCTGACTTAACATTACCAACCAAAAGCCAGGATTCAAATCACAGTTCACTTGAATTTTATTCAACTCAGTGTCATTTAACTTTTAATGTCCTGTAGCTCAATAACAAAATATTGATGGTCATATCCTTGTACAAAATGCCTAAATAGATCTGCATGAGGTCTGAAAATTTTTGGGACTTTTTATTCTTACTGAAACATTGAAACTGAACACTTTATTAAGAAATAAATAATGTTTACAATCCAAGAGGACTACTCAACAATGTGCAAATGTTTTGTAGTACTGATTTTGTTAGTGTCAGAAAAATTTATGATTAGAAAAATATTACCTGATTGAATTCCCCTTAAAAAAGAATACATCATATATTAGGTGCATAGCAGAATGTCCCAAATAGAATAAACAGAGAAGTTATAAGTGTGTGTGTTTTTTCAGATCTTTTTTGCTTCTTTTATTATGCATTTGCCATATTTTATTATAATTTACATAATATAAAAACTTTGATCTTCAGTAAAATTCTCGAGCAGTAAATTGCTTTGTATCTGTTCTTAAAAATGAAATGAATGTTGATTTTTTTAATATTTTTAATTCTATAAAATTATAATTTATTAAATTTAGTCAGAACTGTATCATACAAGTTTGCATAGCCTGGCTTAAGAATACTAACCTATGAAGGAAAAGAATTTGAACAAGCTTGACATAAGATGGTGTTAACTTGTGATTGACTGATGTAGGTATTGCACTTATGTAGGTTAGAAATAGGGCAAGAAAAAACATTGCATTTAATATTAATATTTATGAGTTTGATATAATTATATATATATTGAGATTTTTTGAATAAGACCAATGATATTCCTGATATACTCAGCAGATTGTCCCATCTTCAGCAGTCACATTAGTCTCTTTTGATAAATGTATTATTGTAAAATTGCTTAAATATAATTTTGTATGTTCATACTGTAATGTGTAGAGGTAGTCCATCTTTAAATGTTAAAGAAATTGACTGATTTCATAATAAGTGTTTTGTATGGATGAGAATGAATTTAGATTTGTACACATATGTGTAGATAATTTTTTCCATGTTATGACTGTACATTATTGGAGATTGTCTAAGATATTTACCAGTCTGGAAATTTAAATCATGCTTCTAAACAATGAAATTATACATTAGTTTGGTGTGGTCAGTTACAAAATCTTTTGTTCCTACAGGAGGCCTATTTTTTTACTGTGTTCATATAAATAGATTTAGTTGTAACCAGGTATGCCTTATACATAATTACAACTGGGAACTTATTGGTCTTAAGCTGTGCCTATTGGAGTTTTGTATACTATGCCTAATAACATGGACATTCAGTTATTATGTTGGAAGCTAGTGGTGTATTGCCATCAATACAAATTTATGGTGACATTTTAGATTTGTGTCAGTTCAAATTGTATTTCAATTAGTCAGATGGTTTGAAGCATTACTCAAAGCAATCCTAAGATGCCCATAATTAATGGAGTAGTTGAATATGGACAAAGAGCTAAAATGATTTATTTAGGAGGTGTTTGACAAGAAGTTTAAAGTTATCAGTTTATTGGAAATTAACTGGTATAGTTATATGCAGCTAATACTTTTCCTTGCACAAGTTTACTCTGAATAGCACAGATGAAATCATGCTTCCATTCTGGTATGAAAACAAAACCAGAGAGTATTTCAAGCTGTTAACTCTGCAAATGAAGTAACGTGCACAGCTTATTATTGTTATCACCACAAAACTATGTATTTCCCCCTGAACAGCGATCAGACAAACTAAATGCAACTGCTTGTAGAATTCTTGACTAAGTAATTGAAACCATTTTTGGAAACAGCAGAAACTGGCACTGGTGAATTTGCTTTTACTTTGGAGCAACATTAAAGCTCAAGTATTTTAGGAGATAATAGAGAAACTAACATCTTGGACTCCTACAATCTCTTTCTCCAATTTTGTTCTTTCTGCCTTCTCAAAAGTAAGACCATACTCTGATAAGACACTCGTTTGTTTCATTCATTAGAAATGACGAAAAATAAATGATCTCTTCATGTGATGTTTAAAAAATTCAATGTCAAATAATTCAAACTGACTATATAATTGTTTACAGGCATAAGGTTTGGGCTTATGCCAATGACTTTTTATATATTCCCTTGCTTGATATTTCCATTGAATTAGAAATTACTCCCTGGAACAATAACCATCTTCCATTTTCTACAACTTCCCATAAATTAAGCAATTTTTTGATTCTGTTTGCATATTCTGTACACAGTCTCCTTTATAAAACCCCATTGCTCCAGATGCTTTCTGAATCAACAATGTCTGATCAGCCAATCTTTCATCCTTCTAATACATCTTTGATCCATTTGAATGATTGATTGTATGATTTCGTAAAGGATGATTCGATTCCTTAATTACGTCTGTCTAACATTAACAGACAAGTGGGTCCTTAACAAATATGCATCTTCTATTTTGAAGAGACAAAAACACAAGTCATTAGTTTTCCATTTCATAAGCTCTTCAGTAATGTGAAATCAACAACCCTTCCATTTCAATATTTTGAAAATCACATTGTTTCGACAAATGTGCTTAGCAATCAGTCCATTTATCTTGAAACGCTGTTAAATGTAGAATGTTTTACTTTAATGGATATGATGGCATTAAGACCACTATTTTAAAATCAATTATATACGAACTACAAATTCTACAGCTTTTATCAGTATAGGAACCACACACAGTACAGTACTTGACAATTACTTTGATTTATCTTAGACAATCTCATGTTTTGCATCTGTTGGGACAGGTGTACAAACAACTACTGTGATTTATTACTTCCAGAAAAGGGAAATAAAATTTGCCATAATCATTTTGTGTATTGTTATCAGTGTTTCAGGATATGCCTCCTTAGTCTTAAGCCGCTTCCTGATAAGGCAAAAAACAGAAAGAAAAAATTCTATTTGGTAATGTAAACCTATAATACATAACAGTTTACAAGATGATGTACCAACTGATCTCAGAATTATATACTGTACATGGTTTGTGTAAATATATGCCTAATTCATTTACACCTTTTTTAATTTATTTATTCAACTATATAATATATATATATATAATATATGCATATATATATAATCTTTTTTGGAACCTCTATAACAGGCATGTCAAACGTCACTCCGAGGGTGTGAAGAGAGGGGTCTACCCCTCCTTAACTACAGTAGCACGCGCTCGTAGAACCGGTTTTAGCTTTGTTTTTCCCGTTTTCCGATTTAATCATCACGGAGGGAGGGAAAATAGGGGAAAATTTTTCACGCCTGGTGAGTGCTGTTTGACACCCCTGCTCTATAAGATCATTTCCTAATTTCTGTATGTAACACAGAAGACTGCACTGCCAACAGAGTTTTCTGCTGCTAGACAGCAGGTTCTTTCGGAACTGAGCAAGATGGCTCAGGTAGTTGTCTGAGGCCAGTATTCTGGAGGTCTGAATTCAATACCAGTGCCTGGCCTCTCTGACTTGAACCTACCTGAAACTCCCAGGCAGCTCCACAAGAGGCACAGGTACAAAAGATCTTCAAGGCTGATGTGCCAAATCCCATCTGCAACATCCTATCCTATCCTAGCAGGTTCTTTTGGAGCCTGAGAGGACTGTAGAAAGTACTCATATTTAATTAACATTGGTACAAGTCAAGAAAGGGATTGACAGTTTGCAGGGCGAGAGACAGAGGAAGACAGAGGCAACATTGCTGCTTACCGCAACCACATGGACAGTGCATTAGTATCATGTGCACAAAACAGTTTGATTGTGCTTGAAATGTAGAGCAGGTATTATTTGTATATGAAGACAGTAGTAAAATAGCAAATCTACGTGGAAATGTATGTCAACATAAAGATTTACATTAATAAACGAGACACTTGTGAAATATTGTAATGGGAAAATGCAGCTGATATTTTAATTGCTTGCATCACTGCTGTTGTTGGAATTCCCTGCAGAAATGACAAGCTGTTGTATCCTTTCTTCCAAAACTCCTTCACTTTCCCATGTTAAACTTATTATGCCCTTAATTTTAATAACCAATTTTTTTGCAGTTTTCAGCTTTTGCTGTTATTAGAACCTCTTCTGAAGCTTTATTACAGATTACACAGTGCAATCTTTGTTATTTCAACTAACATAGCTCTTTACTTAGGCCAAATTAATTCAACTGGGTTAAACAAGCAAAGGGGGAAGTCAAACTGTCTTGTTCTGCAGAGACACTCCTGAGAGATACACACATTCTGTAATGGAATAGCTAGTCCAGTTTGGTATACATAAACACTGAGCTGCAATTGTTTAAATTGGTAAATCAAACAGTCCCCTTAACAGCACAATCATGGAACATTAGAACAGTGTTCCAGAGCAAATGACATAAAATCAAAATGCCCTAAATAAATAATTGTCTGAGTTTTAATTCAGGATGGGCCTAATTCAACATTTTTGGCCATTGATGACAGTAATACAGTGCAGATTGAAATGTATCTTATCTACAGAGTATAATTTTTATGAGAGTTAATAAAAGATGAGTATCAATTTTATATTAGACTTAGAAGTACATGTGTAAATTATTTTAGAACAGACAGAAATACATGTTTGTTCAGGAAGCAGACCTAAATATACAATAGAAACTGGCATCATTCTGTCGCCCAAGAAACCCTTTGTAAGTTTGGTAGTCATGCCCATCACCATAGAACCCTGGATTACAGATAAAAACTATGATTTTTGTGAGACGTAGCTTAAATATCTTGATGTTGCTTCAGTTCTTATGGGAATGTTTATACCCAAAATTTGTGGAGAAAGTTATACATGGGTGTTACAGAAATATTTATCCACCAATGAGAAAATTGATTTTATGATGAGAAAAATGTATCCACAAATAGAAAGTAAAGTTGACATGATATGGGAAAAGAGATGCAAAGGTTATATGGTGAGTTTGAGGAGACATGGTAAGATCACAGTGATTTGGAAGTCAACAGAACTGAACATGCAGCTTGCCTTTTAAAAGTATGCAAAGGCAATCCACATATTCACAAAGTGTGAATATATGTAATTAACATCGTGTTCATATTTAAGTGTCAATAAGAGAGTTTATGGAGAACACCTTACAAACTGCAGAACACAGGCCCAAATATGTAAATGTTTGTGTGGTCACAATCAGACTGCAGGAATAACAGAGTGCTTGTGATTAAAGTTATTCAGCCTTCTTTATTTCACATTGGAACAACACACCCCGAGAAAGAGGCATCATCATACTCATCCTGTACTGCTTTCTCTTCCTTCCCATGGTAACGAAGTTCACATCACAAGATGAATGTGAATGAGTATGAATTTACTGAATACTAGAGCATATACATCTTGGGCTGCCCATGAACTTGGGCCTAGCCCCTCTGTCATTGGACAGCCCTCTGAGATTCTCTACATATAATTTTTGATGTGTGCTGTTTATTCTTTAACTACTATTAACCCATCAATGCCCAAAATGTATTTTGTTTGCTTTTTTATTCACTCAGTGACCCAAAATAATCCAGTCTATAAATAGACCGCTGGGCGTTAATTGTATCATAACATACCATAATGATTAACGAATACATTTCTGTCAAGTTCATATGTTTTATGATTAAACTTTATTTCTTAAAGCAATTACAGATAATTTAAAGTCAAACCATGTATTTACTGAAACATTTGCAGTGGTAAAAGTTTATTAACTGTGGTAAGGTTAAAAACATCTGTGACAGAGTGTTACATCACATTTTTTCAGAACCTTAAGTGACTCTTTAAGTAATATGAGAGATGGTAATACTGGGTTCTGTGGTTGCCGCCTTTGCTATCAAATCTGCCATTTCCTTTACATGCAAACCAACATGAGCAAGAAACCATGCGCACACCACGTAACATCAGAAGCGGTAAAACATGGAGGGCATGTTGGATACGTTATACAATAGGACGGTGGTTGCACAGCTCACGAAGGCTCTGAAGTGCACTAAGAGAATCACTCAGAATTCGGCAGTCACCTAGTTTATGACGGCACACATGTAAAGCGGCTCGGTATATTGCATACAGCTCTGCAGTATAAATGAAAGTGCTGTTATGAAAGCCCAATGTTTGTGGTTTGGTTCCATAAACATAAGCACGTCCAACACCGCTGGTGCTCTTTGACCATCGGTATAAGTAAAACTCGGTCAGTGTAGCCTGACAAAAATTCTAAAAAACGAGTACGGATACTAGAGATAGGTATCGTGGACTTCCGGTGTGCGGTCATCCCAAGATTTACATGGGACGTACCAGGTAACTAAGGTAGTAGAGCCTCTCGCCCTTGGGAAACATGTTAGACATTTCAATAGCAGGCTTCCTAAGAAGCTCCCTGAAACGAAAACCCGCTGACTTAGGACTAAGGGTGATTTTCCTATATCGTTATCTTAGTGTGATGGTAAAAAAACGAAACGAACGTTGGGTGCTTAGGCATACATCTAAGTGCACAACCGTAATTTGCTAAGAGAACCTCACGCCGATATTGCAGAGGAGGTTCTGTCGATTCGGCGTAAAAACTCAACTGGAACTGTTGGAAAAGCTCCTATTGCCATATGTATGCCCCTATTATGGACCGTGTCTGATTTTCTCAGCACAGATGGTCGTGCTGGCGGATAAACGATACACCCATAGTCTAGTTTGGATCGGACTAGTGCGCGATACATTCACAGCAAAATTGTCGCATCGCTCCCTACGAATTGCCATTTAGTACCCGCAAGATATTTAGGGAACGGCCACATCGTGCTCTTAGCTGTGCTATATGCGATGACCAACTAAGCTTCCTGTCCAAGATCAACCCCAGGAAACGCGTCCATCTGCGAAGGGAAGTAAGTCTGGCGCGAAATGGAGCGAAGGTGGTAATCGTTTCCTGATGCACCAAAAATTAGCGCAGATTGACTTCTCAGTTGAGAAACGAAAGCCGTTTTTTCAGCTCCATTCTCGACGGTTGTCTAAAACATTACTGTAGGCGCCATTCCAAAAACGTGCACTGAGAAGTACAGTTTCATCACCTTGCAAACGCAACTGGTGAGAGAAATAGAACGGTAGCTGGAGGGAAGATGACGATCCTTACAGCTTTCAAAATGGGTAAATCGGTGGCCTCCCACCAGGTTTCTGGAACTACACTGTCAGCCCAAACACGATTATAAACCTCGAGCAGAAATACCTTTGCTTGAGGAGCGAGCTGTTTTAACATTTGTACGCGAATACCTGGTGCTGATAGACGCAAAAATGAAAGAGAATGTTCTATCTCCGGCATGGTGAAAAGGCGATTGTAATCTAGTTTCTATAGCGAAACGCGAAACCTTGAGATACCTCCTGAGCCTTAATTGGAAGAAACTCAGTAGTTATCCGAGCTAGACACTTGAGCGAAAGCACTGCCAAAGCTGTTGGCCATATCAAATGGATCAACAGCAGCTCCTGTAGCTGTTTTCAGTCCCGCTATTGGTACATGGGTCGATTTACCGGCTACGCGCCTTAACTTATCCCATACGACCGAAGAAGGTGTATGTCGGTTAAATGAAGCCACGAATCTGCTCCATGATGTCTTTTTGCTATCCTTAATGACTTGTCTGGCGCACATTTTCTTGTACTGGATTAGCTCATCCAATGTAGTGTGATGTTAAAAATGCCTAAGACCACGTCTTCGAGCACAAATGGCATTCCGACATTCATTCGTCAACCAAGGGAGAGAAACTGACCGCGGAATAAATTGCTCAGCAGCAGAAAGAACCCTCTCGATGATATGCCGCGCCAAATCATTCACTGAGTCGTGCTCGTAAGTAAATACGACCAACTGGGTGTAAAGATTCCAGTTGGCACGCTCCAAACGCTATCCAGGCATACGGCTGAAACATGTATCTAACAAGACACGGGAAGTGGTCACTAGAGTGTAAATCATAAATGACATTCCATTGTAAGGAGACTGCCAACTGTGGTGAACAAACTGCAAGATCAAGGTGTGACAGACTATTGAAAAGAGTCAGAAAGAAATGTGGGCTCTCCAGTGTTGAGGAGAGTTAGGTTGTAACTGTCCATCAAATCAGCGATGAGCTTTCCTCTCGCACAAGTGCGACTTGAACCCCAAAGTGGGTGATGCGCATTGAAGTCTCCCACCAACAGAAACGGTGTTGGTAACTAGAAAACTAGATCTTCTAAATCGATAGGCGAGAAGACACGGGGCGGAGGCAAATAAACGTTACAAATGGTAAACTGGATGGTTAGCAGTAGAATCCCTATGACGACTGATTGTGTATCAGACCGTAAGAGTACAGATTCCATATATATACAGAATCTGTATATATAATCACCTCTGACAAACATTATAGCGCCACCGTGTGCAGGAACCTTCTTTTGTGCTGTAAATTACACCGTACTGGGCTGTATCGCGTTGGAAAGCGTCTTCTGGACGCAGCTTAGTCTCTTGCAAACATGTGCCCAAAGGGCCGTTCTTATTGAGCAAAAGCTCAAGTTCTGGTCGTGCGTTCTAATAGCACGTTTGTTCCATTGTAGGACAGCCATGCTAATGTCAGAATGGTTTAAGCACTCTAGGGTAACTCTCCATTACCTTGAAGTAGGCGGTAGTCGATTCAATTTAGGCCTTTTCTTACCTTCTCTACTACGTATAGTAAATGGAGGAAGTACTGCATTCCACCCAAAAAGTCGATGTCGAGATTTCACCGAAAATATGTTTTGAGGCCCCCTGAATCCCCCCAAAAATATATTTTTAGAAAAAGGTGTGAGTGTGTGTGTGTGTGTGTGTGTGTGTGTGTGTGTGTGTGTGTGTGTGTGTGTGTGTGTCAGACTGGGCAGCATAACTCAAAAATGAAAAATCTGTTAAAAACCAAAGTTGGTATTTAAGTTTAATGTCTTTCAAGGATGCGACACGAAGACTTTGAAGAAAATTCCTCCACCCGAAACTACCCTTTACATGGAAAATATTTCGAACATTTTCATTTTCTCCAATATTGCTCTAACGATTTTGATTAAAACGTCATATGCTTAAGATATTTTTGTGACAAATGAAACATATTTTGAATTTTCTGGCTATAGCCCATGTAGCCCTGTTTACTCTGGATGACTTTTGCTTAACTGGTAAACCGTAAGAGACAGATTAAATCTTAATGTACAAAACATGTATATCTTGCTAAAACACACAATTTATGTCCGAATAAATTTTTTGTGGAGTGAACCATTTCGGAGATATTCCTTGTTATTTGTGTAAGTTTTGGAGAACTTATACTTCTGTCAAATGGAACATCGTTACTCATTTTTATATGTTAACCGTGCAAACAGAATGGAATTTGAAAGCTTTAAAAGATTTGACTGTCGCACAAAGCGACAAGGGAATAAGCAATAAGATAATTTCTGCAAATGTTTATCTCATCTAACACGATAAAGATAGAGAAATAAGAGTTTGTAAGAATGGTTAGTACAAGAGTAGAGAAAGTCATGTGAGTACAACACATATTTTTTTGTATACCAAGAATTGGTCTATCTCTTATGGCTTACCAGTTATCCTAAAGCCATCAAGAGTAAGCAGGACTATGTGGGCTATAGCCAGAAAATTCAAAATATACATTTCATTTGCCATAAAAATATCTTAAACATGTCTAATTTTAATCAAAATCGTTAGAGCCATTTTTGAGATGATCCAAATTTTGGAAAAATTTTGCATGTAAAGGGTAATTTAGGGTGGAGGAATTTTCTCCAAAATCTTCGTGTTGCATGCTTGAAAGACATTAAACTTAAATACCAATTTTGGTTTTTAACCGACTTTTTGTTTTTGAGTTACGTTGTTCAGACACACGCGCGCTCGGAACTTTTTCTAAAAAGGCTTTTTGTTTATTCAGAGCCCCCAAAACATGTTTCCCATGAAATCTTGACATCGAATTTTTGGATGGAATACATACTTCCCCTAGTTACTATACGTAGTAGAGAAAGTAAAATATTTCATTTATTTTCTTATAAATAACTGTAACGATTTTGAGTAACACTTTGTCATATATTTAAGATACATGGCAAATAAAATAGATATCTCGACTAACATAAAATATTTAATTGATCGAGGTGCTGAGTCTCCCTTCCAGACATTGTCATAGTTTATATAACCTAGAAACAGAAGGTGAAATAGATGAAAGGAAATGATGGGTAAAGGAAATGACAGACAGGAACTTGGTGGCAGAATAGGAACCACGCCAGCATTCGTCTGCAGAGCCGGGGAAACCATGAAAAATCCAGAGTGGCCGGCCCGACGTGACAGTTAGGACCTCCCAAATGCGAGCCTCACACATTACCTCTGAGTCATCTTGCGCGGTCAAAGAATACGGACTATCTCAGCGATGTCCAACTTTGTCCCTTTAGAGAGGCTTACGTACTTATTGGCTATTCCCTACTCCACTCTTTCGGTCGGAGGGTGAAGCAGCTATTGCTTGTGACGTATAGAAACACAACCAGACAGTCAGTATCCAGTGACGGACACAAACAGGTGATTCCATGGCAATTTCTAAGTCACAACTTGATATTTCTGGGAATATCTTCAGAAGACCTTTTCATTCTGGTTGACTTTTGCATAAATGGTAAACAGCAAGAGACAAAGGCTTACATACTAAATAAAAAATGTGGATCTCGTTCGTTAAACGCATAATTTATGTGAAATATTTTTTTTTCATTTGAGTGAACCATTTCTGAGATAGTCTATTATTTGTGTGAATTTTTCAATACTTATACTTTTCTCAAATAAGAATGTTATTCGTTTTTTATCTCTTGACTTTGCAAAGATAATGGAATTTTAAAGGCATCGCATAGCAACCTGCTCTTAAAACATTTGACTATCGCTTAAAGCCTACCTTTTTCCCATATCCGCCTTGCATCTACAAAAATTATCTATAAGATACTTTCTGAAAATGCTTGTGTCGATTAAAATGTAATAGAGAAATAAGCATTTACAAGAATAGTTTGTATAAGAGTGAGTATAGCTCTACATTTATATGCGAACAGAGCTTCTCCAAATTAAACTTTACTGTAAGTCTGTATCGTAATAGGTTACACTTGGTTTATCTTCTAAGGTTATGCACTTGGACTTTGTCGCGAAATATTGATAGACTTTTTAAACGTAAGCAGTACCAAAGGAGTCACTAATAAACAGATGTTTGTCACATAAGATTTGAAAGTGCTTTCGTAAATCAAACGCAAAGTACATGTAGCCAACCCGCCCCTGTAACATAATACAGGTCTAAGTGTTAGAGTGACAAAGTCCGCGTATAGTGGAAGTAGGTAAGTCCAACCTTCCCTCTTTCGCAAATGTTGGACATAGTGGGACTTTCTCCTCAATTTGAGACGAAGCAAAAATAAATCTGGCGATTAGTTTGGACTCCTCCGTCACTTCCCCTCTGATACATCTTATGACATGATGCCATGCAGAATGCAATTCTTGAGGCATTCTCGCCACCCCTGTCCTAGGTTCACTTCCAGCCGCATGAATCACCGAACTTGGCTGTGGTGCCAAAAATCCTACTCTTACTGTATTATTGACCGTCCACGTTAACCCAATTTTCAGTTTCCGTTGAAATTTGAACCATCTTTGCTTCGTGTTATTTATGGATAAACATAAGAAATGCAACAGTCAAATGGGAAAGTATCACCGTATTTTTGTAAAAATGTCTTATAGTTTGAAGAGCAAAGTAAAAAGTGCCAAGTGTTGAATTTTTCAAATGTCCCACATACTTAAAACTCAGGAAGCTTTTGTAGGTTTTGTAATATTTAGGGTGGAAAAAGTGGGAATTACTTTTCACGAATATTTCGAGCATACATAGATTAATCACTTAATACAATTTCTGGAAGACATATCCGGTTATTGTAATACAAACTGTTTAGTGTTCCAGCAAAACTCGTTCTTGAATTCTTTCTCCATTTCAGTTAAAGGTCGTCCATAAGTAAAAACATAACGTGTATATGTGTGTAGTGTTTATAAAACTATTTTGTATACATTTATTATGGTATTTTTGTAATAGAATACTTGATAATGTCAGTAGTATACGATTTAAAAGTAAAGTGGCGGAATCATAATATCTTGAGGAAGTTCAGTAAAAGGTTGATAATGATGCCTTTTACATCTTTTTGCTCCACCAGATCAAAATCTGCTTTGACCAGAAGTTCAGGTATTACACTAAAATTTTGCTGTGCTAAGTTCACTTAAATAATTTTGTAATCACTACAAAAGTGGCAACTAGAAAAGCAGTAAAATGAACAATTTTAGGAAACACCAGAATATGTAATCTGTAATATCGCATGGCGCATTAAAACGAGAGGGAGTGAGAGGCAGCTTCAAGCGGTGTGACGTATTGGAACGAAGAGCAAGTGTATAAGTTCGTGCGACGTCAATGAGAGCCGTGTAATACCATGTTGCCTGCATAAACGGCGCTGTGAGTACGAACTGGAGGGTTAAGTCAGGTGTAGCACTCTCGGTGATAATAACATAGCCAGTACAAGTAAAACGGAGCAGCCATTGTTTCTGTCAAGGAACTTTCGATTATAAATTTCCCACACATTACGTCCCAACATTAATAAACTAATTAAAGAAAAAACGAAGCAGAAAGTGTAGGAAAATATCCACGCAATTTTGTTCAAAACGACTCTCTTCTAATTCACAGATCAAATGATCTGTTCTATTCAATTTATAACATGACTTCCTTCACATAAATTAGAATAGTCATATCTTTTTTCATAGCATAGAGCCGAAATGCAACTGTTTATATTCTGTGATTAAATGTGTAATTAAAACATTCATATTACAACATGTAAGACGTTAGTTGTGTTATTAACACCAGATATATTTCCTGTATTTCCTATATTGCTGCATCCCGCATGGCTCAGACTATTCTCTCTTCCCCTGCGGCAGCAGTACAGAGGGCGACACGTTGAAGTCGTCTTCAGTGATGTCCAACGTTTGCAGAAGAGGGGAAGTTGGATTTACCTCCTTCCACTTCAGGCGGACTGTGCCACTCTTTTAACACTTACAGGTGCATTGTGTTACACTGGCGGGTTGGTGCCATGTTCAAGGAAACAAGATAGCGATTTACAATTGAAAAATCAAGCCAATAACAAAGAATATCTAGAAAACGTTTAACGCCACAAAACTGTTAACCTTCCTGATCCATGGGCTTTTGGGGGTTTTTCAGGATGTCTATGTGAATTCTGGGAAGGATAACTATATCCTCCGACCTTCCTGCCCTTCCATTTCACCTCCTTTCTCATTTCTCTTCACCTTTAATCCTGACTGGCTATTTCAAGGTTTTAAGTGTCGGCGAGAGTTTCCTCGTGCATGACAGAGAAGGATGGGTATCTCGCACCTCCTACGAGAATTAAGAAATAACATCGCCAGGATGCAAATTTCCCAAGCAATTGGCAGTTAAAAAAATCTGGTGTGTTGCACTCCATGATTTTCTCTACTCTTGACTAACCATTCTTTAAACTCTTATTCCTATATCTTCTTCATGTTTGTTGAGATAAACATGTGCAGAAATTATCTTATTGTTTATTTTCTTGTAGTTACAAGGATAATATGGGAATACAGTAAACTTTGAGCGATGGTCAACTCTTTTAAAGGCTTCAAATTTCGTTCTCTCTCCACGGTTAATATATAAAAAATGAATATGTTCCATTGGACAGAAGTATAAGTTCTCCAAAACTCACACAAATAATTTACTCTGTAAATTCTCGTCTTCCGAGTCGGGGATGTCTCAGGTCCCACGTTCCTCAGGAAGTGTGTAAGCTAGCAGGGGGGGGGGGGAGGGGTGAGCAGCTTATATGCGTCGTCACCAGGGAGTTTTAAATCTGCTGTCGTATCTCCTGAGGTCCGGCCACCTTTAGTATTCTCTCACCTCACCCTTTCCTCCCGGGGGACACTCCGTCATGGACATAGGCGCAAAAGATCTTCCATAGGTTGAGGTCCTAACCCCCACGTTGTTATACAGTAATTTAAAATATTTGATTTTAAGTTACTGAAAATTGCTTCGTTACAACATATTTTCTTTGCTTCATTTCTCGGTGAGGACGTCACATCTTCGCTTTAGTTTCATATTTAAGTACTACTGTTCAAATATACATCAAAATAAATCTATTTAAGCAATCTACTCAACATATATAGAAATACAAAACGCTCCGCTGTATTTTAGGCTCTTTGCAGCAATTTGATTGGGTAAAACAGCATTGCCACTGTAGCGGAGGCAAGGTTTAATCCATCCCCTTGTGTTCTTTTACTTTTTTAAGCTTAATGTCCTGTAACTGTTTAGCTCATATTGAACTGTTAATGTATGAACTGATTAAAATGATGCTTAAATGGGCCAGTGTACCTAGAAGAGGTATTCAACATTCATCTTCTTGGAATAAGGGAAAACTCGGAAAAAGCCTAACTCGCTCTGAGATTCTAACTCTGGACCTCTTGAAAGTAAAGCAGACTCGCTACGTCCACGTTACCGAGTTGGGAATCCCCGTTTTGTTCTTCGGCTTGCCTATCAACCAAGGAGCGTTGTATTCAGCTCTGTGTCCATAAAGGCCCTATCACTCCCAACACATGCAGTTGGAGGGGGAAAGGAAGAGTGTCACAAACTGGCATAACTAGGCTACAATAATCATGTTGGTATTTATACACAATTCACATGGAAACGGTTATTTTTGAAACAGCACAAATGCATAATAAACGTCTGCTTTTAAAACAGATGCACATTCCAAAGTTAAAATACATGTTAAAATGCATATTTGTGAAACACGCAGATTACAGATTCAGAAAAAACACAAAAAGCACTATTAGAATCGATTCTTCACTCGATTTCATATCGGTGGTTGGTATTTGACTTTGAAACTCTAGGCCTTCAGTATTCTAAATCAGGCATGTCAAACGTCACTCCGAGGGTGTGAAGAGAGGAGTCCACCCCTCCTTAACTGCAGTAGCACGCGCTAGTAAAACCGGTTTTCGCTTTGTTTTTCCCGTTTTCCGATTTGATCATCACGGAGGGAGGGAAAATAGGGGAAAATTTTTCACGCCTGGTGAGTGCTGTTTGACACCCCTGTTCTAAATATTTTCAAATGTGGAGAGAAATCTCTTTTAGTTTAAAATAGCTAACGTTTGGAACGAGGAATCCGACGTACCAGTGGTCAACTTGGGCTGCCCGTATAACTTACGTCATAAACAAAGCTAGCACAACTTATACTCAGTGTTTGTTGATATTGTATACTGGTCGCTTAGACACACAAAGTGCCAACTTCTGAGTCTTAACAATAGCATTGGAACATATGTTATATAGGATCTTTAAAACACATGGTAACCCGTTCCGCGGGTTTTCTCCCGTGCGCGGGTGAACTGAGAGTCACTGGGAAAATTTTGCCGTTAAAGACGCACTAAGTTCCTTACAGTACATGCTGGAAAAGTTGACCTTCTGTTCTCAAACACGCAGCATTTCTCGTAAAAATGTTGTCGCTTACTCACCTAAGCTCAGCAACAGGAATCTCTATTCTGTCATACACAACAGGAACTTAGTGATAATTAATAACATACAAGAAATCCCAAAGATTCCTGCTGCTTAGGTGAGTGAAAGATAAGTGATAACATTTTTGCAACTGCCTGTTTGAGAGCAAGTGAACATTTCCAGCATCTACAATAAGGTAAGGATTTTAGTACGCCTGACGGCCTGACGCCCGGGGATTCCAGATTCTCTCGCGCAGTTTAGGAAGACAGCGGAACGAATTACCAAATGTATCAAAGACCCTACATTTAATTACAGAGCCAAAATCTGCAACTTGAGCATTTCCGTTGCCATATTAATCAAACTCTTTTAATTCAAATGTTACACAGGCGCTTCAAAACGACACCAAACCAAGATGTGGACGTTGTTGCTCGGATCCTACCTGATACAGAATTATAGTTTTTAACGCCAATAAAGGTACATAAACAAACACCTCACAGCCAGCGTAGATTAGGAAGTTGCCAAGAAACAAAACGGCGCGTGCACTATCGGAAGTAATTCAAATAGGTTGGGAAGCTTCGAGTCGCGTGCCTTGGCAGTGTTTTCGTAAACACCGATAGACTGCACAGTGGTTAGCTAACATTAAGGGATTCCTGTCTTTCAAAACCCTGTTGAGGAACCTATTCCTATAGGTAATTATTTCTTCCAACATATTTGATCATATCAGACAATGAATGAAAGTAAATGACTCAAAGTGCTGGAATACACACACTGCTATGTTATCTTTTAAAGGCAATTTAATGTTAATGATCTTTATGATGGAAGCAAACAATTCATGAAGACAACAAGGTAAGAACATATCAGAATACCACCAAAGAATTCTAGACAAAGCTAAACAAAAATAAATCCGGTTTGCAGAGAGACAAGCGTTGTAAAATCAATATCATTTATGTATCTAATTTTACAATTTATTAATGAAAATAATTTAGTCTTAGCACTACACGAGGAATTTCGCTTATATTTGTATTAATAAAAACTTAAAGTAAATGTTGAAACAGTCCACCGGTTTCTAAACAAAGACAAATGATTAGGGCAAATCACGCATTTTTTGCATTTAATCCGAGTTGGACTGAAAACCATTTATTTTTTCGAAATCGGCTGATCAAAGAACAAAATGCCATTAGACTTCTTTGTTTGTAATGCTTCTATGAAATACATATTAGAAGGAATGTAATGATTTCCCTTCCACACTGTATATACAAATAAACGAAAAAAATTGTAATGTGTTACATTCATATGATCTTCTCTATCCTCTGTCATTCATTAGCGAGTGGGGGCCCTAATGACCAAGTTGTCGACGGGCCCTTAAACAAAACACACTCACACTCACTCACTCATTAGCGAGTATACAAACTATTCTTACGAGAGTTCATTTTTGTCTACTTCATTTTGAGATAAATGTTTGGAGAAATAGCTGCATTACGCATTTCGTTAAAGATACAAAGGGAACACTTAACAGTCAAACATTCAAGAACTTGGCGCTGTATACTGGCCTTGAAATTCCATATTTCTTCCATACAATCGAGAGAAATAGCTGAAAATTTACAGTATTTCTAAAGAATGACAAAGTATTGAACATTTTGAAGCATTAACAACGGAATATATTTAGTATATGGAATTTTAATCAAAACCATTAGAGCCAATTTTGAGAAAATAAACAAATATAGAAAATGTTCCTTGGGCAGTTGAGGGCGCGGAGGTTTTCATGAAAATCTTCCTCGCATCTTTGGAGGAAGCTGAACCTAAATACGAAATTTGGTATTTATCCGACTTTTCGCTTTTATGTTATGCTGTTCACTCACACTCACACACGCACACGCGCACACACACACACACACATACACACACACACACACACACACACACACACACACACACACACACACACACACAGAAACACTTGGGTATTTTCTAAAACTAGTGTTTTTGGATTTAGACAGCCTCGAGAATCTATTTCCAGTGGATCTTGGAATCAAATACCCTCTCTATCCACTAGTACATAGTAGAGAAATTAACAATAAGCCAGTTGTAAACAAAACAATACTTATTTAGTAATCATTAAACAACGTAGCTGTTGCGTACATTATTATTTCCAGGGATAGGTAAAAACTTTTGTGAAGATCGCTGTAAAAAATTTTAATCATTGTATCCTTGGGAATAAACTTGGTACAACATATGGTTTCTTTTTAGCGTGACATGTTGCCTTTTCTTTGGATAAATTATAATGTGCCACCTTTATCATGCAAATCCGCAGGCTTGGACATTTATCAATTGGCCCCCTTGGTGGGGAGATGAATGCGAGTTATATCGATTGTTAGCAGGCGCTGTCTAGCGGCAAAACAAGCAGGCGCTAGATTCACTTGTCTGGCAGTGGTGTGAGCGGAGTACATTTGCCAGGTTGTGACTGCGGATTTTCTGCATTACGGGACCGCACCTCGCCAGTGTTCTGCGGAATTTCGGCTCCCAACTTGGTGCTAAATGAAAGGAGACTCTGATATCGTCAATAGCACTGACTGTCACTAAGCGGCTAATCAGCTAAATGGGTAAGTTATTACGATATTATACTTCATGTAACCAGTTGATCCCTTGTGTCAAGTCAGTCCCTCACACATCTGAATAGTTGAGGGAAAACCTCTGAAAGTATATTAATGTTAACAGACTAACATTAAGATTAAAAGAACCAAGTTAAAGTTGTGTTAATCATTGAATCGTTCATATAAGTATGGTTATGCCATTTTTTAAAGGTTTGGATCAATAGCATGCACTTACAATAAAATATTGCACTGGTTATTTTACATATCAGTACCATGACTTGATTATATTGAATTTTTAGCTTTGCTAAGTTCAATTTATCATTAACACAATTTTAAGTTTAACTACACCAAATCTGCACTACGGACGGGGTAATTTGACCATGTGTTACAAAGCCAGACATTTTTTGAAATTCTTTAAAGCAAAAATTACTCCAACAATACTCAAGTTTATGTAGCGCAAATCAGAGAGAATTTAGGCTGTTTGCAAACGGCGTAATAAAAGCGCAGAGAAATTGTTGATTTCTGAATTAAAACCTAAGAATTATTATGTTCAAGGCGGCGCCATGACCAAGGGGTTAGGGCGTTCGCCTACCACCTAGGCGATCCGGGTTCGGTCCCAGGTACCAGCATGTGGTGTTCGTGGTGGACGAAGCGGCGTCTGGGTGGGTTTGCGCGGGGTTCTCCGGTTTCCCCCGCCACTCATTCCACCAGTTGTTCCAATTACCTGCATTTCATATCATCTTCTTCACTCTCATACCTGGTGCTGGGCTGACCACCCGCTTCTAGGTCTTCACCCTGTTCGGCCCATAGTTTCAGACCTTAGGCACTGGCTTGTAAGTCCTAGGGGGTGTAAGTCCTACATAAGGGGAGGGTAATCAGGTAAAGAAAAAGAAGAATCATTATGTTCCTGATTTGTAAACATACAATAACTTCAAATAGAGGATAGTATTTAGAAGACCTCTCTACAGATTCAGTATCTTAACACAACGAAAAATATTAACTTCGCTTATAATATATGTAAGTATACCCGCATCATAAAATGTAGTTTACTAATAAACTATTCAAACTCGTGGAAGTAGACATAACTGCTTAGATTAATTGCTTGATCAATAAATCCTTTACCAACAATGTTACTTTGAACATAAATGTAGTTTTAGAGGTTATACGAGCTTGAAAGACTGTTTTCTTGCTTTTGTTTTAATCCGTCAATGTCATACAATTAAGGGGCATTTTGATAAAACACTGTCGTAAATTAGTGCAGGATTAGCTTAGATTGTTTTTCTTCAGTAAATTGTAGCCTATACTAAAATATCCCAACCCACTTAAACCATTCATTGTAATGGCAAATACGATTGGTTTTGTGATTCGCAGCATGCGAGTTTGCTGCCCCTAATGACAGTTGACAGACGTTGCACTTATGAAAACATTGGTTTGTTATTCTTTTTCATAATAGAGATACTATCAATTTACGTTGTGATAGTGTTTCACTAAAGTAATCCGGTCAAAACTTCCTAGTGTGGGTTCTGTCTTAAAACTGAAGAATTACTAGAGTGCCAATAGAACTTAGAAGAATAGCTTAAGAGTTGCATTTAGAGTTGATGTGGCCACTTTTAAAGCCTGTATCATTGGATTTTAGTTTCACAGACTATGGCTACGCTTTGCGGTTTAGGGTCCTCAACTCTGGGCTACGCGTTGTAAAGAAAGCATGGTAAAAGTGGTCGCAATAACTTGAAAGCAATTTCTAATATTTTCTAGGATGTATTATTCACATTTTACTTCTTTCGATTTTAAGACCTAACCCACACTCGGAAGTTTACCTATAATGTTATATTGAATGTAATTTTTTGTCATTTTTAATTTTGTAAAAATGTATCTAAATACTTTGAATAGAATGAATATCTTGAACTATTTCTGGGAATAGCTTGTGGAGCTATACAAAAAGATAGAACTCTTTAAAACAAAAATTTATTTCAATAAACGCTTTTGTGGCATAGTCATTTCTGAGATATCCGTTTTCATTAGTTTGAATTCATCAATACTTTTTTTAGTGTTGTCGCTCTTCAGTTGCTTCTCGCGATGTCAAGGAAAGGATATGGAATTTCAAAGGCGGTATTTAACGAGTAATGATCCGCTTTTCTTTCTATGGTGAGAGGTTGCTACCAGGAATAAACATCGGCGTACTATTTCCGCAATGTGAAACTGGCCCCACCGTATCTAATTTGAAATTATTCTAAGCAAAAATATCTATTGAGTAACGAAATATTATTATAAAATAAGTTTTTATTTGCATACTGTATGAATTTGTCATTTATAAAGAAAGTCGTATGAATGTATCACAACATACTTTTTTCTGAGTTGTATAATGCTGCATATTTTATAGAAGACACAAAATTTAGTGGGAGTTGGCAGGAGGAACTAGTTGGTCAACACAAAATCCAATCAGGGGCTTGTCACACCTTGCAGTATTGTATAGTTAAACATGTTGTGAAATCATGCTGTAATCTCGGTCATACAAGTATCAGCTATCAGCCGCCATTAAATTCTGTCTGCCATAGTAAGTCGGGACATGGCAGCCCGCATGAGAGTGTTTCTAAACGAATGACATGACCAGTATAAGTAAATCGGAAGAACCAGTGTTCTGTCTGGTTCTGCTATGAAATTAGCCAAGTCCAAATCCCCAAGCACCTTGTCAGATCACAACCTAACATACAGTCTTCAATTACAAATTTCCCATAAATTACGTCCTAACATGGATAAAACTAGTTAAAAAAAGACGAAACAGGTAGGAAAATGTCCACGTTATTTGGCCTGTATGATTCTCTTCTAATTGGCAGAGAAAATGACACTATGTTCTGTTCTATTTACTTTATAACATGACTCCTTCACATAAACCCAATTGTTATGTTTTCTCATAGAATAGAGCCGAAATGTAATTGTTTATTATGTGTAATCAATTGTGTAATTAAAACATTAATATTACAACATGTAAGACGTTAGTTGTGTTATTAACACCAGATATGTTTCCTGTATTTCCTATATTGCTGCACCCCGCATGGTTCAGACTATTCTCTCTTCCCCTGCGGCAGCAGTACAAAGCGCGACACGCTGAAGTCGTCTTCTTGCGAGCATTTTCAGCGGCGTGAGCTGTTGTCACATTGGCACTACCTGTCCTCCCCTGGTATAAACTCCCAAATTACTGTTTACATTAACTTGTATTAAGCATTGGTGTTAAACACCTCACCTCTACCTAGGATTTAGCAGAGTTCTTGCTCCTATTAATATGCCTGTGCTATCCAGTTGAAATCAAACATATTTAACGCTGTGTGATGTTCATGTGTTTTGCTGAAGGAGTTGCATGCAGACGAAATGAACTAATGACCCTTGCGTGTCTACGGGAATTTTATTTGCAGCATTTATCTCTGATATGTGGCTAACGTTTAATGTCGCTCTACTTTTACTCGGCTTACCATCCACTAATCGAATTGTGCTTCTTTGCAAAGATGGCGCTTGGTAAAACCTGTGATGTTGGATAAGGAAGCTATAAAGGTGAACAAAAATCGCAACATCCCTACCCCACAACTCCTTGTAATTTGTAATTAACGACAAACGTATATTAACTTAGGGTTACTCGTCTGTAGAATTTCTAAAATCTAAAATTTCAGTTCAATTTACTTTAAATTTTAATACAGCAATAGTCTATAATTATGTACATCATATTTCATGCAGATTTGTAATTCAGCTCCCAATATACTAATTTTTATTTATTTTTGTTGAAAAATTGCTCCAAACGATGCAATAATTAAAGAGATTCACTTCATCCTCATTTCAATCCGGTCTTTCTGGATCAGAAGAGCTGGCGATGGGCGACTTTAGTACTGATGTGTGGGGACTGTAACTGCTGTTCTCGACGAATGGGTGG
Source organism: Tenodera sinensis (assembly GCA_030765045.1). Taxonomy (NCBI): domain Eukaryota; kingdom Metazoa; phylum Arthropoda; class Insecta; order Mantodea; family Mantidae; genus Tenodera; species Tenodera sinensis. Next base: position 62,028,911 of record CM060972.1, read on the forward strand.
CGTTGTAGTAGCCTGACCGGCTGGGTTGAGTCACTGTTAAAACCCATGAGACTGGTGGCTGCTTGGCGAACCCTAGTGTTGAGATGAATCTCCAGTACACGTTACGTGCCCTCACGCTAGTTCGCACTACTAGTCTGGGTTCCAATACGCCCTTAGAGCACTCTCACTTTACCCCTTTCTTCCGGGGTCTGATATACAATAGTCTCAACAGTTGGCTCAGTGTGGAATCCCCTCCGTAAATACTCTACCTCTACCTGCTCATCTGGCATTTTGTTTGAATTATGCCGTTCACACCGACAAACTTTAGATATCATCATGATCATCATTGTTATTATCACCATGATTATTTAGGCCTCAAAATATATTTTCACGGTGAATTCTCATTATCAAATTTACGGATGAAATACAACACTATCTCTATTAAATGAAAAATAAAATAATAAAGCATTGTAGTTTGAGAGCACCGCTTCGTGGAGGGTGTACATTTTAGAACTTACTGTTCAACTTGGACATAATACTTCCCTCGCTCTTCCAGGACATTTCATCGTTTTCCTCCATGGATACGACAAACTGCCATTGTCATCTTGATTTGGCTCAGTTGCCAAAGGACACACTGCCGCACCTATATACCGGGTGGAAGCCACTGCTCCGGTCATACGCTAACCGGGGAATCTACACGACTAGTATAAATGTTTCCAATGCAATTATTGCTAATAAAGAACGGTTTCGCCGAAAAAAAATTTGTCAAATATTTGGAGCCACCTAGCTTCTTAACGAATGGGTATAAATGGTTTATTATTTCATTAACTGTCTCACAAACATAGTGTGAACAATGCTGTAATGCATTTCTACCTTAATTTGGATGAATTTAGTCACAATTTAATGTTAAAATGTAATGCAAAGTTTAATTTCTAGGAGAGATTTGGTGACGTCACGTTAGCATTAAATTGACTTAATTCGAATTGAAATAAACGACATTGCAGCATTGTTGTCACAATATTTGCGTGACAGTGAAATAATAAACCATTTATATCCATTCGTCAAGAAGCTAGATGGCTCCAAATATTTTACACATACCATTTTTTCAGCGAAACGGTGCTTGATTGACAATAATTGTATTGTATATATTTTTATGGGGTAACGTTGCATAATTCTGTGATAGTATTAAATAAGTGTTGTGTAATGGTCATAAATGGACAAATGTCATTTAAATAAAGATCAAAAGGTGTAGAAATAAGTTTTTTTTTACGATGGTTCCTAAATGCGTGATAGGATTCCTAAATTGTGACATTGGTTAAGATCTCTATGGAGTAAGCTTGCCGTAGATCAGATCCTCCTTGGATGATAGTTGCCAAGGAGCTGAAAAAATAACAGATCTAAGAAGGTTAAGAATTGTTAAATTAAATTATTTTGTTGTTTAACGAGGCTGTCAATTGCCAGGATCACAGGAGCGTCGCCGGTGTGCCGGAATTTCGTCCCGCAGGAGTTCTTTTACATGCCAGTAACTCTACTTACATGGAGCTGTCGTTTTTCAGCACAGTTAAAAACCATCGTCTGCTCTAGATTTGAACCCCGACCTTGGGATCAGTAGGCCAGCGTCTAACCAATTGAGCCACCCAGACCGACGTTAAGAATCTTGAGTGTATTTGAGAATTTGTGTGAGGACAACGCTAACAGAATGTAAGAGTAAAGAAAATTAACTAAAGATAGTGAGTAAACTTGGAGAACTTTAAAAAGGCCAAGAAAAGCTTATGCTAAAGAGAGTTGATGTAACGTGTCAATATGTTAATTTGTGTTGAGTGAGCCAATTATAAAAGTACGAGTAAATAAATAACAGAAAATTGAGTATTGTTACAGTATGTATTAATTTACATGTGTATCACAAGCTTAGCTTCCCCCTTAGCACTTCTGTGCTGTTGAACTCTGTGCTATATCTAAAGCCACAATTTTCATCCGTTCCGTTTCCCAGTGTCATTTGTTGTGATTCCCTCAGAGCTTTACTGAGTTTACGGAATCTCTATAGCCTACTACCACTTGTTCAGAAAATCCAGTCTTTACATCTTGCTGGCTTTCGAGTAGTCTTCCTCTGGATTTCTGGCGATCGTGGCATTACAGGAAACAAACAAGAAGATCAGGCAACAAAGGATGCGATTTTCAATCTTGATAAACGGTTTCGCCGCTGCTTATCTATGGATTGGAAGTTATTGGGGGAGGCTCAGATAAATACTCTCTCAGTGGCAAAAGGAGTGGTTTACATCTACCGCCAAACTCCGAGGGATCGAGCGTATTGGGCTCTGTTATTTCAGTTATGGCTACCACCACCATTATGTATGCAATACAATATGCCCTTACACAACTGACAAACCATTAAATATGAGACGCTTATTTGAAGAAATAATGCGGATTTCATTTAAAAACACTGCGCAAAGCAAATAGTAAACAAATTTGCTGTGTTACTCACTTTCGATGTATTGTGACAAATGACAAGGTGACAAATTCCACTCCTGACACCAATGTAACAAAAAACTCTCATGCTATTTTATTCTAAACGTGAATCAGAAGAACACGGATATTTTTTTATCGTTAATGCAATCTACCACTCGTTGTGATCACAAGTCACGTTCTGTCTTATCGTAATCTTGACACAAAACACTAATACTGCTCGACTGTTCACACAGTTCCGACCATACACTCACCAAAAACTGTTGCAACCCTAAAATCTCGCTTAAAAACTGCCCCTCTCAACGCTGACTATACACAGCACACTTAAAACTAACTGCAAACAGCTGCGTCGTTTAATACTTTACAACTCGACTCGCAACACCGCATTCGTTTATATAGCCGAGAATGATTTTTTTCGAAGTTCACCTTTTCGTAAACAAGCCCAGTTGTCTCGAACATTCTGGAATCGCTTTGTTCTGCCACGCCATTGTCGTCGGGCCACATATTTACAAGAAGTGGTGTGAGGTACCTTGACCTTGAGCGTCTCTTTGATGGTGGCTGCTGACAGGCGTCACAGTAGTTCAGCTTTTTGTTTTCTTTACTACATTATGTGGCGGTGGTTGTTCTTTTGTTTCCTATGAATCCGTGAAAAGAAATCGATGGAACAGTTAGAATTTTATAGCCTTCCTTTCTCTGTTTCTGTCTTATTTCTCGCTTCATTTATATGAAGTCTTAAGAAATATCAGCAGCTTCTTATCTCTGGAACAAAGTACCGCTCAGTCACACTTGTATATTTGGCTAAAAAAATGCTACAGCATTGAACCCGTGACTTCTGTATTTGGTGACGGCATGCTAACCACCAGATTAAAAAAGTAGCCATCCCTGTTATTCAAAATGACTGGATAGGTAGGCCTTTGTTTCAGCTTCCATGTACATATCTCTGGCATTCCGTAATATAAACAAATGTTTGCAAACATTTATCATTATTAACGGAAAGTAGGTCAAAGTACATTATTTCATGAATAATAAAATAGTTATGAAATCTGATAGAGATTTTTACTTGCTCCACTACGTACTTACGGTAAGGGAAGTATTGCTTTCTACCCAGAAATTCAATTCCTAAATTTCCGAAAATACATATTTTGAGACTCTGGGTCTAAAAGGAAGCACTTTTAGAAAAATGTCTGTGAACAGATACAAGGTCGGTGAATGCCAAATTTAAGTTCGCCCTCTAAGGATGCGATACGGAGATTGTTAAGAAAATCCCCCACCCGAGACTCCATTTTTCGAAAATTATAATTTTCTAAAGAATGACATCGGATTAAAATACCATATGGAAGTCCTCTCATTTTGAATGGTTTTTGCATAATTGGTAAACTATAAACTGTAAGAGATAGGCAACATTTTATTATGCAAAAAATGTAGATGACATTAAAACACGATTTACGCCAAATACAGTTTTTTGGTTGAATTAATCATTTCCGAGAAGTTTCTCCTTCATCTGCTTACCCTTCCCTTATGTAGAACTTACACCCCCTAGGACTTACAAGCCTGTGTCTGAGGTGAGATGCCTGTCGGGAGCACAGGAACCTGTGGACCGGACAGAGTGAAGACCTGGAAACGGGTGTTCAGCCCAGGACAAGGTATGAGAGTGAGGAAGAGGGTGATGTGAAATGCAGGAGAAATGGATGATTGGAAAGGTGACGATGGAGCAATTGGTGGACTGGAGGAAACAGGAGAACCCGGGAAAAAGCCGCCCAAATACAGCTTCGTCCCTCACGAATACCACTGCGGGTCCCTGGGATCGAACGCGGGCCGCCTAGGTGATAGACAAACGGTTTAACCAGTCGGCCACGGCGCCACCGTATTTTTTATTTGTTTGAATTGTCCATTACTTTTGCTTTTATCAAATAGTAATACGTTATTCATTACTTTTAATCTCGTGCAGAAAGAACGGAATTTGAAAGTCATCACTGATAACCAACCGTGCTCTTAAGGGAACACACTGGTTCCCGAATGGCCAAAAATGTTTTTTTTTTTTTTTTTTTTTTTTCCAGAGAACATTTTCTTGAAGAAATGTAATATTTCTTTTTATTCTATTCTAAATTGAAAAAAAAAATGTTAATTTTAACAAATATTAATATTTTGGAAAACTAATGCACAGTTTTATTGCATAGACATAGAAAAACTAGCATATCAAATTTCAGGACTCTAATTTAATTCTAAACTGCAAAAAGTATATCTTTTATTACTATTCAGTTCTTTCCAAAAACCATAATAAGCAATTTTTAGTTTCAAAACTATTTCATATATAGCAATGAAACTTATACCAACAGTATATCATGGCAGGTGCAACTTAATCTAGAAATTTCATTAAAATTGGTTAATTAGGGAAGAAAGTTCATTTGGTACCAGAGTGTCGCCTTAAGATCTGTTCATCGCTTAGTCTACATATTCCTATATGCCCCCTGCACTTACAAGAAAATTAGCATTAAGATAATTTTTGCAAATGTTTATCTCGAGTAACATGAAGTAGATAGCGGAATACGCATTCCTAAGATTAGTTTATACAAGAGCAGAGAGAGAGAGAGTCATGTGTGCAACACATCAGATTTTTCCTTAACAAATCCAGTTAAATGTTCGTAATGTGTACTGATGCTCTGATCTTTGTTAAGTCGAGTCATGGAATAATAAATGCAGTTTCCATGGGAAGCCAGAGAGAATGGTTTCACGCTGTATTCATATTAAAGTGCACCCCAACTATGCGAGCAATGGGCTATCCCGGGGGACAGCGCTACGCTAAACACGTGACCCCTTGAAGTCCTGAGGTCGAGTCACAAGTATGCACTCATGTTGGAAATGCAAACACAAGGGCACAGAGTAGCTGACGCGAATTGCTCTGCATCACTGGCACATTTGTAGAATATACTTAACACCACAAAAAGTTAGGACTTCTCTTTAATTATGTAGGCTATTTTCGGTGTATAATAAAGCACTCTTTTGAACTGCACAGTCCAGATTATTGCTATAGTGGCATATTTGAGCGTTTTATTCTACCAGTACTACAAAGAGTTTAAAAAGCGTACTAACGGAAACCCTTCCGGAAAGTTGCGTGCTTTATACGACATGCGATATAGCAATAAGAGTTGGCAAATGCTGTGTTGTTCATTCCATTAATGCTCTATTTATAGATCATTCCATGTTAACTCACATTACAGAATATCATAAAATGTCTGAGCACAAATACAGCTTTCTCTACCAATAAAAAATTCAAATATATCCGTTACATATTCTAAAATTCATAAAAAAATTTTCTTCAATATATATTAGGTTATTCATGGTATATTTTGACTATAAATCCTTTTAAGTTAAGCAGTAAATGTTAAATAATATGCGGAAACATTGCTCAAATGTTCAGCCAATGTAACCTGATGGGTTTTTGCGATGGAAAATTTTGTCAGATCACGGTTGAGAAAGCTTAAACGTGCAATATAAAGTACTTTGGAAACGGCTAACGCAACGAAAAAAATTAATACAAATTCTGATTTTTAATCAGATCAAATTTTTAGTGGAATGAATTTGTATCTATCTCTTACAGTTTTGCAAAATTATACAAAATTCAGTCAATATGAAGAGCACTTCACAGGCTGTTCACAGAAAATTCAAGACATGCACCACTCGCACACTCTTATCTTGAGACTTAGAATATAGCGCTACGAACGGTCCAAGTCAAGAAGGCTTGTGCTTCACCAAAGTTACAACTGGGCATTGTTGTCCACACTTCAGTGTTACCACTCGTAGATTTCACTGTATCGCGTTACTTTTGTTGCTGTTCTATTGTGTTATCATAAAGATTTACCTACGTTTGTGTTTAACCAACTCAAACTGCAATTTTAAGCTCTAAACGCCTGAAGCAGATACAGCGCTGGCCCAGAAAACTTCTATAAATAGTTAAAAGAAGCAGTCATGTGCTTAACCTTTTATTTTAGCTGTTGGCTAACCTGAAAAAACAATAGCTCACGGCCTTTTGTGATACAATTTAAAATAAATCTGTGTAAAAGACATGAAAACTGCTATCGCAACGCTGTCTGAGTGCTCAAGATAGAGTGTGCGGCATTTAGTTTATTTGTCTTTCAAGTACATATCATAAAGGTCTGACACTTTAACCAAACAACAAAAGTGCTCAATTTAAAAGATTATTTGAGTGGAGAGATTTCTGTTAAATACCAGGTTTGACATTTATTCAGCTTTTCGATTGTGCAATTTGAGGATGCATGCTATATATGCCCAATACAGTAAATATAATAACGTATTTTTTGCAATACTTGATAAGTAAGTTAATCATTGTTAATATATATTTGGTAGTGTAAGTTAAATTTACAATTCATTTATCAATTCCCATGGCAACAAGGCTAAAACTGGTAATTCATACTTGTGGTTCCAGTAATATTGCTAGTAGGAAATGACGTAACATCCAACAGCACAGTAACCTAAAAATAAATTATTAATGAATCCTTAGCAAAATATACAAATGTATGAATTATTTATTGATTCAAATATTAAATGTGCAATTGGACATGTTAACATTAAGAATCAATTCAATTCTTGTTATTTCTTCAGTACCTCTTGAAGTGGAACCTGGCTTTTCACATGAAATATGAAAATTACTAGGCCTATCTGAGACAACATAGAAGTAGCTTTTCATTTGTTCACATTGAGAAACCATTTATTTTCCAATGGAAAATTTGTGGAAAGCAATTTTTACTTATTATTGCTTTTTACGGGTTTTCAAGTATTGCAAAAAGTAATTGGCGAACCATAAACTGTAAGTTACTTCTCAGATCTCATCACTTACGGACCCACCACAGTAGTTCTGCTTATGATGAGTTCTGGCAGCCTGTAGGGTACCTTCATGTCATCCTTCCTACTGGTTCTGACGCACAATAAGCCATCAGCTGACGTGCCGAAATCTCTTTCTGACAGACAAGGCTCAGTGTGGAATCCCCTTCGCTTCTAATCCAACCCAATTTAATGCTTTGTTACCTGAGCAAGTGAAAGAGAAATGCTTTGTACACTAAACATGGAGTCATTGGCTCACAAAGGAAGACGTTAGCACCATTGCTCTAGATCATTGTAGTGTAATTCCATAAAGAACGGGGAATTAACATAGTTAATTTGTTTTTATAGTTTAAAAAGCTAGCTGTGGAAGGTCAGGTAAGACATCTGGTCTTTAATATAAGCATGCGTGGGGCGGTCGAAGTCTCACTGTTCACGATCTCGCCGCTCGGCTAGTCACCGGATCCTTATTTTTATTCTGGCGTATCTCAGTGAGTGTAGATGCAGAGGAATTAATTGAGGAATTCTTAAATGAAAAGACAACATGTTTGATCTTACTATACAACGATGTATTCTCTTCAATTTCTTCCTTGTAAAATCACAGCATGCCGTGTAATGAAATAAAGTGCTTTTAAGCACCTCCTTTACAATTTAGCCAAACAGCTGTGATAACACGGTGTTAGGGTGGTAAAACTTTCCCTCTGTAATTAATACCCTCATTGCTCTCTTATTAAATCAAAATTGTAAACCATTCGTCTACTGAAGAAAATTCTTTAACTTGTTATTCTTAGTAACTGGGCGTCGCCGTTTATGAATAATATATTACTAGTCCAAAATCGTTGCTCTTTATAAAACATCTATTACCTATTGCAGTATTTTCGACTTAATTAAACTTACAAAATCGATCCATTTTGGTAACTATTTATAACAAGTGAAGCACGACTTCTGCATGCATTTGTTTTGCACGTAATTTTTGAGCGCTTAGCAAAGAAGCTGCTTCACATAGTTCGTGTGCTTTTCGAGTTTAATCTAATCGAGATGTCATCGTGCAAGGTCGTGTAAGACATCTAGTTTCTAATATAAGCATGCGACTTGTATAAGCGCGCTCACGCGGGAACCGTTCTGAATACTTTCGGGCCCAGCTGAGTCAACACCGCGCGGGTTGTATTTGTGCGAAATATGTAGCAGCGAAAAGGATAACCTTCATTTCGTGGCGCAAAACGTCCGTAGTTCTGCCTGGGAGTTGGCCAGGCAGAGAGGCGCTGTCTTTGGCACGTGTTGGCCGGCGGTAATTCTCTTCCGTCTCAATCAATAACCCTTATACAGCTTATTCATCAACGTACAGAGAAGTTTAGCAAAATGTCAGAGGTTAACTCGTCAGCAAGTGCAAACTCTAGTCCCACTTCTGGTGGAGGTGAAGCTAGGTCAATTGATTCTCAATAGCACAGTTTTCGTCAAGCATCGGTCTTTACAACAAGAGCTTTAGTGGTTAAACAAAGCACAAAAGTATTTGGCATAAACAGTATTTCTTCGAGGGTTACATGTTTACTTTCTCTGTTAAGTAGGTACTTTCAGTAGCCAGGGGAAATACTGCATTCAAACTCGAAGTTTCGCCGAAGTACGCGCTTTAAGGCCCCCTTAACCGCCCCAGATTGCTCCTCGGTAACGTGTGCGACTCCATTGAAATTGCATCTTTTCCTGCTGTGTTCAAGTGCCGCTTCCGTGTCGCTTTCTCTGGCCACGGTAACAGATACGTGGCTATATGCAGAAATAAATATGCCTAAATCACGTAAAGTGAAAATACAGGAGTATATTCAATAATTTGGTTCACAGTATTTTACTATTCTGAATGCAAACTATCATTCAGAAGTAGGAGGGAACAAAGGCTTTAACAATGTACAACATTGTTGCAGTGCAGGGTACAAAATCGTTAAAGTTGGTAGGGGGAAGCATTTTTACATTGCCATTTTAAAAGTAGATGTTAAAATATGTCAAATAAAAGGAGTTGCAGTTCGCGAAGTGAATTCAATACTTCCAATCAATTATTGCTGATATTTTAATTTATACTTATAAAGTTTAATGCTTTATTTTTAGTCATCTAATGGAAAAAAAATATTCTTGAAATGAAAATATGTTTTAGGACCATATGTTTCGCTGTTTGTGTCGTTATGATAAACTGCCACCTAAGTATTTTAGTGGGGGAAATTCTTGGTATAAAATCATTGGCTGGGGGGGAGAGAATCCTACCCATTCCACCTCTCCCCCCAAATCTTTTGCTCACTGTCGTGGTTAATGATATTTCCAACAGGTGCATTTGGTAGGTTCAAATAAACCGGGTGAAATTGTGCCCTCCACCTAATATCCAAGCACACAATCTGACGTTTTTGCAAATTTATGTCACATGATGATAAAGCTTAATATCCTATTTAACAAATTACACAATCCATGTTTTAAACATTTCGTAGGAAACTACACAAAGAGAAGCATACCAAATGCAGCAACAATACGGTACTTAAAAGATGCATACGGAAAGGTATTTGATTATATAGGAGGTTCTGTGACTGTTGAAAATAGGTCTTACGGTTACCATTTATACTGAAGTATCTTAACTCATTCCGAACGAAGACTATTCCTATGGATTTAATGCCTGCCTACATTTTATTTTTGATGCAAATATCTTAAATATGCTACATTTTTAACCATGATAGAGCAGTTTTTGAAAAAAAGGCAAAAAATTAACAACAGTTGTTTACATAAAAATATTTTGGGATGGTGGAGATCTTTTCTGTTTGCCTTGTCGGTAGAGTGGGTTCATTTTCTGTCACTCAAACGTTTATGCCTACTTACGCTGGCATATTACGCTCTTCAGGTAGATTCTGGAACGATAATTTGCACTATTTATGCTTGGTAGCCACACGTTGGTGCGCCATTTGGAACGTTATTTCGTACCTCCTTCTTCTCCAATGTTATGCGAAAGTGGGGAAGTTGACGGGAACAAATAAGATCAGAAGAATTTACCGGTGAATGAAGCGATGAGACTCTTGAAGCTTTTCATCGAAGTTCTCGATGAACCTCAGGGCGTAGTACGGGCCTGCGTCTTACAAAGAAGATCAAATTTCCTTTTATCTTTTAAATATACTTATTTATTGTTCCTTCAAGTCACAAACAACAATACAACTTTTCAGGATTGGCGTCCTTTTTCACAAGCCCTGCGGGGTTCACACAACACGAACACGGACTGCGTAATTTTGCTTGGAACGTTTATTCGTAATCTTCTTCTATTTGTCTATGCAGGCTTACTAATTGTATATCAGTTCTCTGCATTTTTACTCCTGTTGACTTTTAAAACGCAATGTTCTTCCAATAAACACTATGTCGATCACTTTTACAATTATTCGCGAACTATGCGATTTTCGCATGACGCCAATCCCAACAATACATGAACAAGCACAAGCTAAGACAATTTAAGATCTCTATCATTGCCCATTAGGACAATGATTCACAATTCTAGGGGGCTTTTTCTGCCACCACTATGAACACAAATTTTAACTATTTTCGGAGGCTTCTTCTAAAAATATCGCCTCAATTCCCAGATGCCATCAGTGTTCTTTGATGTGCTTATCAGGTACAACAAGATTTGATGGGATCTAGGTATGTTGTCTCAGCATGGAGTCCCAGATGGCATGACGAGGCTGAGTACACCACTAACCAGACCTTCCATAGGGGAAGAATCCCCACGCCGGTACCGAGGATCAAACCCGAGTCCTCCGCGCCAGAGGCAGGCGCGCTACGGAGGCGGTCGGTGAAGATCTTAGAAACCTTGGAAGAATCGTTGAAGGATGCTGAACTTAAGTTAGTTGTTTATCCCACATTTCGTTTTTGAGTCACACTTTTCACACATACGCCCATGCATGGAACTTCACATACAATTTGTATTCAGGGGAACTCAAAACATACCTATATTTTCCGTAAAATCTCATTGGTTAATTTTTGGGCGGAATGCAATACTTCCTCTTCTTACTATAAGCAGGAGAAAAAATAAAAATGGAGGGGCCTTACGACATTTCAGAATGAAGTAAAGCTGCCACATTTGAAACGTTACGGCGTCCGTCCTTTAAAATTACAAATTGAAAAGATTACTCTTTCTCTACATTTTAGATGCTGGTGACAATGCTTTCTCTGTAAATTAGGAAAACAATGTACTGGCACAGAGCACTTCCAGTAAACTGTGACTGTCTAACACAGTAGATTTAGCGTTCAATCAGGTCGATGTTTATTTTTACTGGAGAGCTGATAGAGCGCGAAGGAAATTCTGCACAGCAGTGCAGTTTGGAACCTCTCCAGAATAAAAGACAAAGATGAATGATTACTTGTTTCACCCTTTCTTTCTTCTCAGCGATGTAGTCTATTTTAATCAGATACAGGAGATCTCGAGCGCTGAAAACAGGAACTTTGCCTCGTTTCTCCGACCCATACTTCACTTAAGAAAGACCTAGGCAGCGCAGAGGCGGAAAGCAACACAACAAAAATACGTATATAACCACCTAAAAATGAAATATAGCGACGGGGTGTACTGAGCTTTTACCATATTGTTTTTACAATTCAAATCAACTGAATATGGAGCGTATACTAGAAATTTGCGAAGTAGTTATGTGTTCCCCAATCATGACGCCTGTAGTGGGCAGACGTGGAGGACGCAGCGGCTGGGCAGTAAGCCTTGGCCCTCGAAAGACTGTTGCGCTAGGGGAGAAAGTTATATTTGTGTTTGCTGAGACTATCTCTGAACAGAATTCTTAGACTGCATTAATTTTTAGTCTGCGTTTTTCCATTCAAAAAGCAAAATCTCCTCCTCTGTATTTTTAATAGGAATCTTGAAGACTCCTATTTAGGCGTTCTGCTTAAGAGGCTCAGGAAAGGGACGATTTTCTTTTTCTTTTTAAAAGTCTATGGAATCCCCTTTTACTTTCTCTACTGGTAAGCAGAGGAAGTATTGTATTCCACCCAAAAATTCGATGTCGAGACTTCACCGGAAATATGTTTTGAGACCCCTGAATCCAAAAGAAAGCATTTTTAGAAAAAGGTTCGCGCGCGCGTGTGTGTGTGCGTGCGTGCGTGCGCGCGTGTGTGTAAAATCAACGTTGCGAGTGAGTTTGAGTAACATCAGAGATAGCTTTGGACATGTAATCGTCGCATCAGAGTTGTTAGCAGTGTTGGAACAACTTTTAGTGAGTGAATCGTCGGAGTTGATTGGAATAGTTGACTAGCATCTTTTGTCAAGGCAGTTGTGAGATGCAACGTCACGACGAATTGCAGATTATGTTAACGATAAAACAGAATTAAGTTTCTGTGATTCAGTTTTACAAGAGAAACAACGTGATAGAAAATGCAACTGGATCTACCGTTTGTCACAATACTTTAAATATTTTGTAAATCTACGACATAGATGGAGAAAAGTGACACAATGTGTCATTTCCCTTACATCGCAGTTCAAACCCCGTCTACATACCAGTTAGCTGTCAGGCCACGCTCCCGCTGTTATCTATCTACCTCAGAGAACCGGCCAACCCTTCAAATTGTGTCAGTGGTGGAATCATGTCGCATAACAAGGTAAAAAAATACTTCAGTGCCGAATGGGAACATAATTATTTTTGTGTTCCTAGTAAAAATAAAGATATGGGTTTGCTATGCCAAAAGAAAAATTTATGTAACGTAATCACAATCACGTATTCAATACATCATGTTTCTATTCGGTTTCGCCACTGCACACCTTGAAATTTATCTTGTTTGTAAATATTTGTATATCCGTAAACAAACAACCGGAAAAGCTAAGAGTGGTGTTGGGGTAAGTGGATACGGTAAATAATCGATTTCATTCCTGTCACCCCTCGCCCCCATGTCTTATCTACGACAAGACCTTCCTTTCAACGGGAGTCAAGGTTTTTATGCCCGAAAAAATCTATCGCTATACATGGGGTTAAATACATTCTGAGTAAACATGCTTTAACACTAGAAGGAAAGGGCTTTGCGGGCCTCCTTAATGTACATAAGGGAATATTTTCGGATATTTCTGTCATGACTTCAAAGTTAAACTGGACTATACATATAGACTAAGTGAACATATTTCGGTTTTAAGAGACGGAGTTCCCAAAAGTTGTGTTCTATCCCCTCCCCCCTCCTTCCCCAGTGTTAAGCCTTATTCATATGAGACTTTACAATGGTTCAGGGCGTTAAAATCACTCAGTTTGCAGGTGATGTACTACTTTACGGAAGAAACAAATACCTTCTCAAAGTCTTATACCCCGTTTAAAGACACCTCCATATCTCAGGAGTGGTGTGGGCAATGGTAGGTAAAAGCCTGGTTGTCCTCTCTACCAAAAACCGTTTTCCTATTAGTGGCATAGGATTAAATTGCACAACTTTATTCGCTGCCTAGGAGTCGCTGTAGTAAAGTGCCCGACTTTTCGCGACAGTGTGCAAGGAACGATGGTCTAGTTTAAGCGGCCGGTAGTCGTATATCCGGTCTTCAGCTCATTGTGCTTCTGTACGTAAAGCCACGCCTTTTCGAGGCTCTCACAACTTGGATGCTGTATACTCATGACGTCTGGGCGTGGTAGCAGACTCCTAGCGTCTTTACTTACCGTGTACCCAGAATGCAGGACTCTCTCTTATCTACATCGCTTCCCACTGAGGCTACTACAGAAACTCAACTACGAGTAGTTATACGCACAAGATGACATTGCAGGAGCCGGGCTCAAAATTTGTACCTCATAATAATGCCCTTGTGAGTTACCTGGGGGGATACCTCCGACGCTTCAGACGTCACAGAGTTCCCGTACGGCATACGGACAACCCATTAAAATGCTTTTTAGGGGGCACTAAATGGAAAAACTTGCGAAACAATTATATTCACTTTTTTACAGTTTTATTAATTTGAATTTCCTTTTTAATTATAATAATTGTAGATGCAATTCTTGTTTTTATATACAAATTTGAAAATTGTACTGCATCTACCGTTTTACTGTGAATTCTACCAATTGATGGTAGGGACAACGTTTTTCTTTCCTACTTGAAATAAACAACACACTACTGATAATGAGAGTGGGCACTGTACTTAATCACAGATTATCTCGCGATGTTTAGCACACGGAAATCAGACAGACACTAACCTGACACTCCTATGATGTTATAAATACTATCTGGCAAAACGACGAGGCGTATCGACCTTGATTGTCGAGCTGTGATCGCTTCTTATCTTGTTTACTACAACAGCGAAATAGCAGTAACTTGGCGTACGGTCAGTAATGCAATGCAAATGAATGATTTCTCGCACCTGCCAATATACGAGACGTTGCTGTCCTGAAGATATAATTGGATCTGAACAGAGTGTACATACACTGTCTCGCCGTGTATGTGCGATAAGCTCGCGTAAACAACTCTGCAGTTTCACATTCTTTCCGATACGCCTCATAGCTTACCAAGTACTACAAAAATGAACTCGACCATAAACCGCCGCGTAAATTCCAACCATTTGTCATGTCTAAAAAATACCCCAATTCCTTTCTATACCCATCCTTCAACAAACTATTTTTAAAAAGCTTATTCCCCTCTGTACTTCACGTTAATCTAGATAAACATTTGTGGAAGTGGTTTTTCCCTGTAGATACAATGGGAATAGGACAAGTTACAAGAATTATTGGAATATTAAGCTTTTAATCAATATAATTTGAAGCAAATAACACTCAAAATTAGATAAACACATTTAATTTTTAGTATGTATGCCTATTTAAGTACAACGTAATTTAAACTAACAAGGTATATACGCCAGTGAGCAGAGGACTTAAAGCTGTGTGATATCTATTGACTTACTAAAAGAAACTTAGGAATAAAAACCTTCCAAGCAGAATAACCCAACCAATACCAGAACTCTATCCCTCAAGTTGCGTGGGCAAGAATATTGAACCTAAACGAATTATGTAGCTCATTAGTATACGTGAACCAAATTTGTGAATACTGCCGCTTTAATAAACTTAACAATATTTTTTACTTCGGTAGTCTGTTCACATACTTACTGTTATACGAAGTTGTCTCCTTGCAGTGACAGTAAAGACTTTACGAAGGTGAAAATAAACTGTAGTTGGAAGAATATTCACAATACTGCATCGTCTTAGAAAAAGTTTCAACAACCTTAGTTTTGAGGTTGTCCTTGACCTAAAACACGCAATCTTATAAGGTACCAAGCAAACATTTTTGTCATCGCGTGATAGAATATATCACAGTTTCTGCGCGGACGATTTCAAGTTGCTTCAATGGCCATTAACATTTTACAGAGTATATTACACATTCACACAAGCTACGAGTATTTTGCCAACATAGGTGGCCGAGCTCGTAAAAGCACGCACTCGTGAACGCGAGGTGGGTGGTTCAGATCCCACAGGGACTGTCTTCCGTGACAATGGCCTTTTCCAGGCTTTCCTCGGTCCTTGTAACTGGCAAATGCCGGTTGGGAACTTTCCTTCTCAAAATTTTATTTTCCTTTTATTTTTATTATCAATTCTATTGTTATTATATTTATTATTACTATGTATTTACGTACTTTGTGTATCAGTGTCACCGACTGTAAAACTGCATACAATAAGAAACGACATTAACGCTACCTACCAGCTGCTTTTACTTTCTCTACTGGTAAGTAGAGGAAGTATTGTATTCCACCCAAAAATTCGATGTCGAGATTTCACCAGAAATATATGTTTTGAGACCCCCTGAATCCAAAAAAAAGCACTTTTAGAAAAGGTTCGTGTGTGTGTCTGTGTGTCTGTCTGTATCTCTTTCTCTCTCTCTCTCTCTCTCTCTCTCTCTCTCTCTCTCTCTCTCTCTCTGTCTGTCTGTCTGTGCGTGTGTGTACAACATTAGTCAAAAACGAAAAGTCGGTTAAAAATCTACATAAGTTGGTATTTAAATTTAATATCCTTCAAGGATGCGACGCGAAGATTTTCAAAAAAATTCCTCCACCCTAAACTACCCTTTACATTTTTTTCAAAAATGGCTCTAACCATTTTGATTAAAGTGACATGTTTGCGATATTTGTATGCCAAATGAAATGTATATTTTGAACTTTCTCGCTATACCTCATGTAGTCCCGTTTTCTCCTGATGACTTTTGCATAACTGGTAAACCGTAAGGGATAGACCAAATCTTACTGTACAAGAAATGTAGATCTGGCTAAAACAAAGTTGTGTCCAAACGCATTTTTTTGAGTGAACCATTTCGGAGACATTCCTTATTTGTGTGAGTTCTGCAATACTTATACTTTTCTCAAATAGGTCATTAATCACTTTTTTATCTCTTGGCCCATAAAGAGAATGGAATTTCAAAGGTTTCATTTAGCGACCAGCTCTTATCACATTTCACAATCGCTTAAAGCCTACTGTATTTTCTTTGCACCAATAAGATAATTTCTACAAATTTTTATCTCGAGAAACATGAAGAAAAACAAGAGTTTATAAGAATAGTGCACGAATAGAGAAAGTCATGTCACTGCAACACACTCAATTTTTTTTAACTAAGTGAATCAGATCAATTCAGCAGAAAGTGAATTGTTGTAATTGTTTGGAGGAACTAAGGTATACCATATTTAAGTTTAGGATTATTATCGTATACATATTTTTGCCATGCTTGCATCTTCTTCTCGCCATATTCTACAGTGATACGGTGCATGAAGGTTAGCTTCATGTGAGAATGCGACATGAATTATTATCATCAATGTGAGACAATATTATGGTTTATCATTTGGTTGTAACATCTGTACGGTTTGGATGTTAACTATACCACCTAACTCGCCATCTTTTATGTACAATGTTGCGAGCAGTGAGTTTGGAAGACCCAGTTCTAAACTGGCCTGTGGAATTGATTTCTGCGGGCTGCGCTGAAATGCTTGCTTTAACATTAGCTGCAGACGCTGCTTTTTGGGGTGGGGAGCATTTCCTTTCTTTCTTAAAAAACCGAACCTGTTTCTAAGCGCTTATTATACCATTTCTCCTTGCTACGATGCTCTGGAACATTTGCACCATATTCCTGCCCGAATCATCTTTGTAGTGCAATTGGAAACTTTAATTCCGCCAACCAAAATCATCTCAATTTCTCTGAATTGTGAACTTTACCATTTTAACTGTGTATTGTCATACGACGCACAGGCGTGATAATTTTTTATTGTTAAAAATACTTGGAAAGTTTCTAAACAAGATAACATGAAAATCATATTCCCAAAGGACACTTCGTAGACACAAAGTGCACTTTGCATTCTGAACCTCAATGAAATATATATTAAGGTTTCTTAAAAAACTATACAAGCCACCATATGAAAATTGTGCCACTTACAAACTAACTTCTGATTTCGAAACCATAGTCAAATCATAACTTAGATTAATAATTGCCAACTTGTTGATATTTCCATAAACAAGAACATTTGCAGAAATGTTGACATATATTTTTCTTAAGCCATATTTTTCTTCTAAACATTTAAACTGAAACAATTCAGTTTATATTAAAACATTTTAACCAAAAATAGACATTTTAAAAAAAATATATAATTATATAGGCACGTTTTATTTTAAAAATTCGATATAAAATTTATTTAAAATGTATTGTTCTTGACGTCTCTTTGATGGACGGGCGACCGGTGTTGCAATATGCTCACGATAATAAATAGAGAAAATCATGTAAATGTAAGGCATAGGTAATACTTAAATATAAGTATTGAAACTTGTCTCTCCCGAAGAGTGCTCTTGCATTTGCTTAAGATAGCCAGGATTTGAAATGGAAGAAGAAAATGTATTTATGCATGTGTTAGATAAAAATTCTTGGATGTAGTCATTGACTTTATTTAAGCACGCTGTAACAAATAGCAGTGGTGTTAATGGTTTTTCCAGTTGAACACCACTATTCGGTGAACCTCTATTCAACATGTTTCTTTTTGTTCTCGGCTTTCCCAAGAGCAGAACTTCGAAATATATCGAATATCGATATTGGATTCCAATACCCAAGGCAAAGAAAGAAGTTAAAGCCTATGTATCATTTGCTGTGTAATATGAGGACGCATAATATAAAAGGCTCATGTCGAATTTCGCCAGATGCAATATTTGCAGTAAAAGTAAACAGCTGAAAGTCAAAAGGCGTGCAACAAGAGCGCTGTTGTCAGCACGTGCAATAGAAAAACGATCGAGAATTTACAGGAAGTTACAAAATAGCTGGTATCCTTGGTGCATTTCACGCCAAGAAACCTGAGTGCACTCATTTAGAAAGTGCAGAGGTGTCTTTTGACCCGGAATCACTCGCGTTATTAAATAAAATCTTACAACTGATAATATATTGCCCTAAATCGTTTATATTTTTAAAATAGGCGTAGAGCTAGCAGTGCCTCAACTACTATCTCTAAATAGCATTCAAACTTTGCGAGCGGTATTATTTAAAGTGATGCGCATTGTTAGATATTTCCTAATATGGAAGTTACCACGTAGCACTGTTTTGAAGTTGATGTACCTAGCTTCAGCCTTCCAAACATTGCGGGAGTAAATGTACTGATATTTTATAAGATCAATCCGAGTATCTATGAGTTGATTCCTCGAAGAAAATATCTTATAGAGCTTAGTATGATGCTTGTAAAATGAATCGAATACATATTTCACGGATGTGACAGCAAATAATACAAAATTTCGCTAATATCCGTAAATTACAAACAGGAACAGCCAAGATGCGTCTTCTATCCCAGAAGGAAGAACCAATTCACCCAAATTCGTTTTAACAGCTGCTCCATTCAAATTTTCAAAGAGCACACATCAAACACTGTTCATGTTTGCAAGGAGTACATCAACACTCCACAAGAAATTCACTCTCACTCGTGCCAGTGAACTCAAAACTGAAATTTGCGCTTAAACAGTTGAATTCAATTTCTACCAATAGATACTTGAAGCATTTATAATGTATCTTTTCTTAGCATCTTTTTTAGTATATTTAGCTTTTATCCCGCTCCTTGGTATATGATATTGCTCACATTAGCTTAAATATTGTTAGACGTATATAGTAAGCAGAGCAAGTATTATAGTCCAATGAAAAACTGGAAGTAAATATTTCACCATAAATCCATGTTTTGAGACCAACGAGGTAGTAATTTTAGAAAAAGGTCTGTGTATTTGCGTTTGTTTGTCTATGAGTATAATATACGTTGAAAACGAAAGCTGAGTAAAAACTAAACCTAGTACTTAAGTTCAATGTATTTCAAAGATAAGAATTTAAACAAAATCCCCTATCCCAAACTGGCCTTTACATGGAACATTTTTTAGGAAATTTTCATTTACTAAAACAGTGTTAATGGTTTTTATTAAAATACCATATATTTAAGATACTTTATGGCAAAGTAAATGTACATAGGTAAATCCTGAATTTTCTGCGAATAATCTCTTAAGGTCCTCTGCATTCTGAGTAACTTACATAATGGTTAACAGTAAGATATAGATAAAATCTTACTACACGAAAAAAATATCTGGTTAAAGCACAAACTTTTGTGGAGATAACCATGATATTCCTTGTTTCTCGGTTTAAATTTTGCAATATTCATACTTTTCTGAAATATAAAGTCATTATTCGTTTTTATACCTTCCCCATGCAAAGAAAATGGAATTTAAAAGCCATCACATAGCGACCAGCAGTTAAATTATCGGACTACTGCTTAATATTTCTGTATTCTCCTATTCCCATTGTACGTATAAGAAAATATGCAATGAGACCACTTATACAAAAGTTCATTTTTATTAACAAATTAAATAGAAGTATAATAGTATATACCTTTTTCCTCATATCGCTTACTTATTCGTGTATTGCAAGCAAATATATACATGAATAAGCAGTGTTATCCAGAAACTTAAAAACAACATTATAACTAGTTGTTTATGTAGTTATTTCTAAAATGTGAGGAGGATAGTAATTTTTGTAAGTATGTATTCTATGGAAGGTATTGAATACTGCTGGTAGCGTGTTGATGGGAGTGAACGTAGGAAGCTAGGGGAGTTAATGAAGTTGTGGCGTTAATGCAAAAGTCAAAAGGGCATCTTTGGTAGTTAATAGAAGTTTGGTAGGTAGAGGTAAGTCAGTTATCTTGCAGTAGGCCATTATCCTTGTTTTGTATAACACAGGGATAGAGGCTCTTGCCGTTATACCTGCCTCACTTCTTTGTCATCACAGTTTGATGCTCAAACGGAGCTTGACACTGCATTTTTGAACGCCATTGTTCACTGCGTCTTCCGGAATGAATGTGCAGAATCTCTAACGTTCTCATTATCCTTTTGGAATCCTTTGACACTCGAAGATTGAAGCACTTACTTTCTACTTTAGACAAACCGCTGGTGTCAATATATACAGGATGCAAGTTACTGCTTCGGCCATATGTTAAACCAGGGATTCTACATAATGAGCGTAACAAATATATGCAGTATAATTATTGTCAATAAAGAACCGTTTCACCGAAAAAAATTGTGTCAAATATTTACAGCCATGTTCTTGACGAATGGATATAAATGTTTTATTATTACTACTTGGCAAAGTCATGAAGCGTATCGTAAAGAATGTGGAACTGCCCAGGTGTTTACACGAACTTATGGCACAAACAAGTCGAGACAGGATTTGTACACTCTGTTCAGATGCAGCCATATCTTCAAGACATTAACTTCTCATATCGGCAGGCGCGAGAGATCATCTATTTGTGTTTTATCACTGACTATATGCCAAACTGTCCTAATAAACAAGATAGAAGCGATTGTAGCGCTCGACCACCGAGGTCAATACGCCTCAACGCTTTGCCAAGTAGTACACTAACTGTCACGCAAACATTGTGTGCACAATGCTGTAATGTATTTCTATCTTAATTCGAATAAATTTAGTCACAATTAATATTAACGTGACGTTGCCAAATCTCTCTTAGAAATTAAACTTTTCATGTTATTTTAACGCTATTAAAAATTTCTACGCTGTTATTAACTATTTTGTTTATATTAAACATATTTTACATACAATAATTATTACAGCCGCCTATTGTGGTAGGGCAAATTACGCAGTCTTGAAGTTTATAACCTTCCTTTATCTTATACACGTAATATTCTTACGCTGCCTTATGATTAACATACTAAATTGTTTTTCTTTCACAATAAATCAAGCCGTAAAGTTCAATTCCTATTTAGCCTTAAAATATTTGTAAAGTATTTGATCAATATAATAAACTGTTTGGCTTTAAACTCTATTCAAACTTTGATACCCGAAATACAATAGTTTATATTAAGTAAACTAATTATAAACTAATCACCTAAAAAGTGGAATCGTGTCGTTCCATTTCAATGTTTACAAACACAAGAATTCAGAAAGTAACTTTGAAACTGTAACTAAACACCTGTAAGACCACCAAAGTTTGCTTTATGCTTCTAATCATGGTGGTGTTTGATATTGTAAAGCTTTATATTTGCAAATTGAAATCCGCATATGAAACAGCAAATTTTTCTGTTTTTGTAACTTACAAAAAATTCTCTTTGCCACTCTTCGCGAGACAGACGTTCGGACGAAATCACTACTCGCCATTGAATGGCGTGTGTTGGAAACAAAGGTAAAGCTGAACATTAGTGAAGGGGAGGGAGGGCCGGTGGAGCGAGGCAAGAACGCGTTTCAGTGGAATGACCCTTTTAAGCCAATTTTACCCATACTTGTTCTAAACCTACATTAATTACCTTTCTGTAATGCAGCAACATATATAACTGCTAAACAGTTATTTATCTGCTAATTATCTTTACTACTCAAAACATACCACATTATAATAAATCTATCGAGCTATTAACAAAACTATAAAAAATTATCAACAAACTTATCAAAACTACACCACTCGTATCCAAGGGAAACTACACTGGTAACAAGCACAAATTTATGCTATTTCATCATTATTTATCTACAATTTTAAATTTTATTTATATTTAATTATATTGAATTGTAATTATTTATACTTATTTGAAATACAAATTTCCTTCCAAATTTCTCTTTAAAGGTTTCAGTTTATTAACTGGATATTAATTTAAAATGCCGTTATTTAATTTCATTGTATACATTAATATCACTGTGTTAAATAGCGTTCTGCTTGGTCTAGGTCTGAATATCTCCATAATTTCCTTTTTTGCTTTCCTTCAAACGTTAACTATTATTATTCTTAAATATATAAGATATTGCAGACAACGCCGTGTTGGGTAGGCAGCTTCTCCGCCACACGTGTTTTGCGGTACATCCCCCAACTGACAGTTCCGCCCGTGGCCGGGTGGAAAGAAGAGCCCCTCTGTAGCTCATGCATGTCGTAAAAGGCGACCGGTGCCTGGGGGTATAAATGTGGGACCCGGTCCTCCAGGTTGGGGGTTGGGCGTGGGGCTAACGACCCCACACCGTAAAATACATGTTGAGAAGCCAACAGAGGAGCCTCGGATAGGATGGAGTAACAGGAAACGACTGGCTAAGAAATTGGACTTCAATTTTGGCACATGGAATGTCAGCACACTTTTTAAAAGCAGAGCACTAACAGCATTAATATCCCAGCTACAACAATACAGACTTAATGTCACTGCATTACAAGAGACAAGATGGCATGGAAAGAATATAGTGGACATAAGATCACACACTCTTTTCTATAGTAGTAAATAGGAAGGAACAGTAGGAAATAGGTAAATAAGAAGTGAAATTTCTGGCATACAAAAATATTTCCAATAACTAGAAAAGTTTAGTAATACAAACTACGCTACATCAGATTCATTTGAAATAAGTTAAATAGAATGCAAGTGTCTTCTGAATTAAGTGTTTATCAAACAATCAATTTCAGTAATTCAAATCGAAGTCTGCTACAGTGGTTATCTCCGGCACGCGTCTACTTATCTCTGTTGCGCAGGGGTGTCCAGCTTGGTGTTTGGCCGCTCTTAGGCGGGATAACAGGAGCTGACATGTTTTGAGTGAAAGATACCGAGTTTTACTAGTTTTGTCAAATTGTTAGTTACATATTGATACAAGTAAAGGAACACAAAGATGCAGGCTTCACTTGAAATAAAATAAAACTGGCCAGCACAAAGCAAATACACTGACAGGGGCAACGTAACAGTTAAAACATGGAGAAACGTCATGTTATATTTTTGCATCTAATTCTCGTATTTATTCACTACATTTTAATTAAAAAAAAAAAAACTTTCGTATACGTGTTTCATATGCATACTTTATACCAGTAGTTTCTCTTTGTTTGCTTTGTGCTGTCTTTATTTCATCATGATTTAAAATACATGTATGTCTAAGCAGGGATCAACTAAACGCATAATAGGATACATCGGAGAGTCTTCTTGCATATATGTACATAATTAAATTCCAGCAACTTTTCCGTAATCGTTATGTCGCTTTTGCCGCGTAGTGTATTTACTATATTCGGCATTTGTAACGTTTTTTTCATTTATTATAGTGGGTGTTAGAACATTTATCTACATATATGTAGCTGATGAGGTAAACAAACAAAAATATGGCTGATATAATATATACTTTAAATGACCGTGGTTTACGTAATACAGTCAAAGCTGTCTACTTGGACACCCTTGAAGATATCGCTGGTATCATCACCCCTAACACACAGCCTTGATTGGCTAAAGCTGAAAACAGGTCACAATGCAATGACTCTGTCTGTAGCCAATCTGAGATAATTTATTATCCACGTGGAGTGCACTCAGTCCAATAAGATACCTCCTAAACCAGCCTGAGTTGATGCCGCTTATCGCTTGTAACACCTTAAGTGTGATGTCGCTCTAATTCTGGGATAAATTACATGCTCCCCAGATGAACCTGTTTGACCTCTTGATCACAGGCTTTTATACATTCGGAATGAAGATAATATTCAGGAAGAGACAATAGTTCCAATTATCCAGCAGAGGGTACTCATTTGTATTTACTTAATCTAGTGTGTAATTGTTTTCACTGTTGTTACATAATTCGCGCATTACTCCTGCAATATGTTTCTGAAAAGCTATAAGAAAGGCACACACACAAATATATGTGCACATTTAAATGTAGTAAACTTTAGCAATAAACTCATTCGGGTGAGAAATAACTAACAATAAAAAATAACAAGGCTTGAGCAGCTGTTATCGAACCAACGAGCATATGTTTTTGTAACCGTTTACTGAATACTTTGTAAACCAACAAACATTTTGAAACTTTGCAAATCCGAAAGCATTTGTGCTGCCTTTCTCCTCCCCTCCCTGCACATCAACAAAGGGTTGATAGTAGCAGCTTGGCTAAATAGCGGTCATATGATTACTATAAACCAGAGTCCATTCTATTCAGTTTTGATTACATCCGCCCGGTGTGTTAGTAATAGCCACCTTCATTGTTGCAACATTTCACGACCCTCGCATGGCCTCCTAAAACATGGCATCCAATGCAATAAGCAGGTTCCGAAGTTTTAGCATAATAATAGAGTTGAATACAAGAGCTGCTTAACTCCAAAATATAATTTGTGAAGAAACTGAATATTTTACCTTTAGTTTGAACACCATTCCTTCAATGATGATTTTTCTGATATAGGCTGTTAACCTCCTAAGGGATATTTCACATTCATTGCATTTAATGAAAATTAATTCCTTAAGTAAATTAAGTAAAACAAGTGGTATATGTATGCTGCTTCTTCTTCCACATTTAAATTTAATGTGCTGTAGAGACATAAGCAATAGAAAACCATTATTAAATGCAGTTAATTAGGATCAATTTAGAAATCAACAAAACCTCTTTTCAAGAAAATATTTGAAATAAGTATACTATCTTATTGTAATGATGCAATCATTGGTTTTATTTCGTTCCAATTGCTTTATTTTATTAAATAAATGACAGAATTACGCCTCTAATTGTATTTTTGTTCTCTATAACAATTATTACATCAAAATCTTATTTTGTCACAAAAATGTTTACTTTTTTATATGCTAGTACACGTGTTTATTTCTCTCTGAATGTAAGATCAAATGTTTTATTTAATCATAGCTGACAACTCTCACGGACCGTTTGGTGTTGATTACACTTGAACCACTATATTTCCGCCATTTCTTCTTAAGCTGTACGTTATTTCAAGGATACACCTTAGTAGGAAGCAACTTATTACAGTGCACCATGGAGCATTTTTCTGATAGTGCCTGCTGTGTATGAAGTTCTTTTACAACAGAGCTGGGCAACTGGTGCTCAGAGCGCAGACTGATTGACACCCTACACTGTGACCTAGAACTAGATCTATTGTGCTGACTCGAACACTATTCAGTCCCAGTTCAACTTGGTCCTGTTTAGAAAGCAGAGAAGTTTCCTTGGGGAAGTATTCTGAACTTCTTCCGGTAAGGGAAAGGGGTTGTTCAGATGCTACTGTCCATAGTGAGGAATGGCTTCACCATCACAAAGTATATGCATCGCTGATTCATTGCCGAGGCCACGGAATCGACAAAACGTTTAGGTTACTTTTGCACATCTTAAAGAGGTGATCTCTAAGAGGGTACTCCGTAGGTTGAGGCTGTAGGAAATCTCCCTGCAAGCATAACTAAAATACCACCGGCGCGGAAGCCTAGTTATGAGACCCTTCCTGCATTGCATGTATTATCTAGAGTGTTGAACTGATAAGGGAGATAAACTTCTAAATTTAATTTATAATGTATAGAGGTTTTGCATCTTCGTCGCTCTGGGAAAACTAACACATAGTGGTTTCATAAATCGCAGAAACTTGGAATCTGGTATTATGTTATTGTTATAGGAAATATTTCAACACTGCACCATAATGAGCCAGTTATGCTCGATATTGAGCACGGTAGCAATCTGTTTATAATGCCAGGGTTGCATAAATAACATGTGTTAATAGTAGTAAAAATCAGGTTTCGTTTAATTATTTTGTAATGTTCCTTAGAATAACAGGTTATGTTTGTTGCAAATAGATATTTAGATTAGAAAAGAGGAGATTATGTTATGTGGGTAAGAAAGTGCAGGTTTGTCGCCAAGTTACCCCAGGTAGAGAGATGTTATTCTATACGGAGTGTAACCTGGTCGACGACCACAACATGATATGTGGTGTTTCTGCACCGTTGGGTGTGTTGTCTCCTTTGACTGGGAGAGGTCAAGTCCACGCTCACCTGTGTTGATAGCACGGAGACACTTACTGTGCTCTTAATAACAAGTGTGTCTCGGCTTCATTCTCAAAATGGTCGACAACAACAGGCAAACAGTCAGGACGTTCATGTGACAAGCCACTTCTCCAAACCAGCTCCACTGTGTTGAACTACTGAAACACCCAGTGTACCCATGGTTTGAGTTTATCCCCACAATATTTAGCTTTAGGTTGCCCTTACGTGATATCCTTTAATTTCTTTAAAAATATTACACAATACACTTAAAGGGTTAATTAAACTCTCAGGACACTAAAATCAAAAACACAATACTGTGACAAAATGACGGTGTTTCTTGACATTAGTGCGACATGACACTTTCCATTTACCGTTTTGTCATCTTACTTCTCTTCTAAAACTGAATCACAAACATACAGTTGTTTTATTGTTAACACAATCTACAGTTCGTCGTTCTACTCTCTCTGACTACTGATTTCAATTATCACACTCACTAAAACTGCTTCATACAACAAACAATTCTGATGCTACGATTTAATGTCAAAAACCATCTGTGTTGACCATTTCTGTCGACAACTGTACACACACACATACGCACACGCACACACACACTTCTAACAGCTGTTTCGTTCAACACTCACGACGGCATCCAAAAACTGCTTCTCTCGTCGTCTCGATTAGCTTATATAGGCCAGAATGATGTAGAAAGTTGACTATCGCTAAAAAGCTAGTGTATTCCCTTATTCCCATTTTACATTCAAGGAAATGTGAACTAGATTACCTCTGTGGTAGGATAGTTGTCATGCTAACCTGCTAACCTAGAGATCTCATGTTCGATCCCCGGCTGGTGTGGATATTATATACGCCTTAATGCCCTTAAAAAGGTTTAATTGCCAATTTTCAAAACATCGAATGGGATCCTTTGCAGCCAGATGGAAGACAGAAGGAAATAAAGGAATGAAAGAAACTCTGTAGTTAAGGGGATACTCAAAGTTAAAATTTGGTCAAAATTAAAAAAAGGTTTTATGACAACTAATTTGAATCCTTACTTTCAATTACAGACTTTTGCTCTTAAAGCCTCAAGCTTCAACGTATCAACATTTAAATACCCATAAGCACATGATTTAAGTTTTGATTTGTTTACCTACACTTTAGCGTATTAAAAATGTTACATACGATATAGTTTGTACCCAACTTTACTCAAATGTTCAGCAGCAACTCGGATAGTATGAACTTTAAAACTGACATATGGTTTTTGCTACACTTTTAGATTGCTCGAGATAAGTAACCCGACCAATTAAAATATTCTCGACACAAGATAAGCTGGCATATTATTAATATATATGAAAGCTACAAAAATTCTGCTCGAAGACGTTTTTCTGAAACAACCATAAGAGTGAAAAAGATGTCTTACTTTTATATATTCGTACTTAATTAATGTGACAGTTTTTCTAATGTTTTAAACGTCGTGGTATTTGTAAGATGTGCAACAGATCAATTACCACAATAAAAGTAGAGTGAAATGCTATAAAACTATTAGTTATTTTCATGAAACTTTAAGATCACATTGTAGTTTTTAGGTCAAAAATATGCTTTTTCTTTTCACTATTGAAATCTCCATTTTTTCCCGCATCCCTTATATATAATATATGGGTTGCTGTATATTTTATTGTTGTTTAAATTGCATTTAAATAATATGCTCCATGCCACGCCCTTTTCAGGTTTTTTAGGTTTTTACATTTTCCCGTAACTTATAATATTCTACATGGAGGTACTATTTTCTCAAAAACTGCTGCTAAAATATTATATGAACTTTAAAATGAGGTAGCAGTTTTGCCATATTTTACATACAGTTTAGAAAGTATGTTGTATATTATAAATATTGTGCTCATTTAAAAAAATTATATATAAACAGCGGTTTTCGCTATAAAATTAGAATTTTTAAAAACTAATCACCTCATTTTGTGATAAGTACTGTTTCTGGATTCACCATAAGTTTAAATCATTATAACAGAGGGTTCAAATAAATGCACCTAAGTAAACATCAACATATAATTATTTTTATGTGTATTAATTTACATGGATGTCACATGCACAGCTTTGGACCCACAAACTTTATTTTCACATATATTCCACCTCAATATTGTACAATGTGTATTGATTATAACTGTAATGGTTTAGGTGATATTCATATTACAATACTGACATGTTTTTATGAGTAGATCAGTGTGTTTAACTGCGATGTGCCCACAAACATTGTGGCAGAGCAAATGCGAAAATATCTTAATAGCATTTAATAAAAAACTAAAAGTTTAGAAATTTCACTTGTCCCCACATATACACTTAATGCAATAGCGCTTGTCCGTTAGTTCGAGAGGACACTTCGACGTGATGTATAAATATTTCCCTAGAACGAGCAGACCCCTGTGCAGAGAACTGACAGTTCGTACACCAGAACTACCACAAATAGCAGCGTCGGATGCTATTCCCTCCCTAGTCTTTTCTCGTGGAATGATTGCTTCATCTTTCCACCGTTCCCTGAGCAAGAAAGGGTCGTTAGTATGCGCTACATGTCTAGGGACATAACGGCCCTACAGTGCAAGCCCTGAAAAAGACGATCTATCTTTGCTCGCGTCCCAAAACTGCTCTTGAAATACTGACAAATGACATAACTCACTAGGATTTTATAACACATTTGTCAAAAAATATTAAATAAACATCATATTACAATGGACGTTTTGCTTCTTGTTTTATTTATCTCTACTCCTTGAGTTTTAAACGGAGAAGATATTTCATTCCGCCCGAAAAATCGATATCGAGAATTCACTGGAAGTGTTTTCAGGCCACCTTTGCAAATTGAAGTTTTAAAAACAGCACATGTGTATTGTGTATGTGTGTGAGCGCGCGTTTGCGAGAGAGAGAGCATTAGCCCAAAACGATATGTCCAATAAATATTAAACTTGGTATTTAGGTTCAGCATCTTCAACACATGTGACAAAAGAAACTACACTATCGCAAATTACGCTTTACGTCGCAAAAAGTTATTTTTATTTTCTCAAAAAGACTAATGATTTTGTTTAAAGTAACATATGTAATGATTATAGATATTTATATGTTAAATAAAATGTATACCTTGTAGTTTCCGGGAATAGCCTGTGAAGTCCAATTCATTCGGAAGAGATCTTGTGTAAAAGTGCACAATTTGTAAATGATGGCAGGCGAAAACTAAATGCACAAAAATTGTAGATATTAAAACACACGGGTGATTGATTTCAAATAAAATTGTTGTGGTACAACCAATTCCCGAGATATGTTATTAATGGTTCGAATTGTTCAAACTTATCCTTTAAGTCGTATCCTGTCCTCTCTCTCTCTCTCTCTCTCTCTCTCTCTCTCTCTGTGTGTGTGTGTGTGTGTGTGTGTGTGTGTGTGTGTGTGTGTGTGTGTGTGTGTGCACTCAGTGTTGAGAGAGAGTTTTGAGTATCCCTAAAGGCATTGTAGACATTTAATCGTCGCGTCGGAGTTGTTTGTTGTATGAAGCAGTTTTTAATTAAGTCTAATTGAGTGTGAGTGTTAGTGTGAGTGCCTCGTCGGAGGCAATTTGTGGGACAGGTACCTACGTGTCAAGGTTACCAGAGGACAAACAACTGAGTTACAAGTTCATGATGAATTGTAGATTGTGTTAACGATAACAAAGAGGACCGAGTTTTCCGTCTTTTGATTCATCTTTAAGGGAAATGAAGTGACAGAAAAAGTAATTGTCATTTGTCGCATTGGTGTCAGAGGTGGGACTTACCACATTGTCATTTGTAACATTATGAACATTAGAAAACGCGTAAGTGTAATGGTTTACCAGGATCTGTAACAAGGATGATGAACTTATTGGTGCCCCTGGATAGTTCGGTCAGGCAATGTGTTTATCTCCGAAACATATGTCAGATAGTAATTATTATTTATTTATGCCAACAAACTTACTGGTTGTATTTTTAAACATACAAGCCGCGTGTGGGCTTGTCAGATATTCCGAGTTTTTAATAAGATAGACCATAAAATTACTTCGAGTAGCATTGGAACTATCATTACTGATTATTATTATTATTATTATTATTATTATTATTATTATTATTATTATTATTATTATTATTATTATTATTATTATTATTATTATTATTATTATTATTATTATTATTATTATTATTATTATTATTATTATTATTATTATTATTATTATTATTATTATTATTATTTCCGTGCCAGGTTATCTCAAAGGTTGAAGTAAACGAACTGTTAAGCTTTTAGAGGCGGCATTTTCTCCAATAAGAGGAGTGCTCCTTTATTGGAATTTACATTAATTCACCGTGAAGCGTGTGCAGCAGAGCTACAGTATAAATTCCTTTGCTAAAGTGTGCATGATAACGCATTTATAACGTATATCGAAGTGAATCGTTATAAACGTAATTCCTCGATACTTAAATGTTTCGGTGGGTTTTCTTAAGCAATAAATCTCTGTTTCAGTAATTTACACGAGTTCACCCAAACGACATGAAATTACAGCTCGAATTATAATGAAGGTTAAATAGAACAAAAAAGCGTTACATTTTTCAAAACTCACATATAATGTTATTTATTTCTTCAAAGGTAACACACAAATTTAGATATGAACTGAAAAAATAATCAGATTATTGGATGCTCTTCTCTGTCGCTTAACTTTTTTGTACAATTTTTTCTTTTAAAAGTTTATTTTTTCTATGTAATTCATTTTAATTCATATAAACGTTTGCAGAAATTGTCACTAAACATTGTGTTGTAGGTTCGAGGCTGAAGTGAAATTCCATGTTCTTTATATGACATCACGAGAAAGAAGCGAATGGTGACCGAACTCTTGAAAAAAGTAATCATAAATTGAAAAATGTAAACTAATAATAAGCAATGTGTTGTAAATGATTAATGCAACAAAATAAATTGCATGTTTCAACGAGAGCTACATAAGTTTTCGTTTTGTTCCTTATGCTTTACCTGTTACACAGGAATTATTCGAATGAGGGCCTCACAGACTGTTCAGAATAAGCTTTTATTTTTATTTATTTAGCAATTTCTACAATGCTGTAGGTTTCCTACGCCAAACAAAATAACAATTTATACATAATAATAACAATACAAGATTAGTACATAGGACGTCCACTATTATATCAACTGTCTCCATTGTTCCCTATTCAACGTATCTGTTTCCTACAGTTCCTTCACCTCCATACCTCTTCTTACTCCATTTATCCAGTTTCTATCTGGTCTTCCATTCCTATTTTGTCCTTCTGGTGTTCACCTCATCACTCCTTTTGGCAATCTTCCATTCGGGTTACATGCCCAAACCATTGCAGTCTTTTCCAATTTATCACTTTGATTACATCCTTTTCTAAGAAGAAAATTCGGATGTATATTTTATTTCTCAAGTACATATTATTTTAAATATATATCCTTTAATAAAAATCGTTATTACTATTTGTTTAGAAAATAAAAATAAGAAATATTTTTATTTCTTATAAAATTTTCGTGTTGCAAACTTAAATAGCAAGTTTGGTATTTATTAGCCTTTTGTTACACAGAGAGAGATTTCTAAATATTCTTCTTTTAAGTCAGGGGGCATCAAAACGTGTACTTCTCGTGAAATCTCGGTATTGAATTCTTGCGTGAAATGCTATACTTAATGTTAGTACGTAGCTGAGAAAGTAAAAATGTGGCAGAATGAACTGGTGAAATATCGAATACAAAGGCTCATTCGATAAATCGCTCGGACCGTAATTCTTTTGTTTCCGACGTAGGTTCATCTCGAAAGCCCGAGGTGTTTCGAATTTATTTCCAGGATGATACCATCACCAGTTATTGTGCGTTCTAATTCCAAACTTGACGTTTTCTGTAGTGGTTTTTGTATCTCAATTCAGAGCACACAACACCTCCTTTTATAGAGTAAAATGCTTGAAGGGATTGGAAGAAATGTTTCCCATAGCAGCGCAGAAAGCACCTGATTACATCAAGCGGCGAAGTGCACCCCTCAGATCGAAGGCTCGTTGCCTGGTTACCACTAGCGGGAATATGTACGTTCACTACACAGCTGCACCACACCCCTTGTCCAAATTTCAAGCCCTCAGAGTCAATGCTTCTGTAAAAAAAATCTGCATTTTTCTCCCGATGGCTTTGACTATTTTTTACGACATGCTTGGAGTGTAAGACACATAATGCACACTATATTTTAACAGTTTTTAAAATGCTAATTGTTAATAGCTAATCTCCTTTAGATTTGCTAGTATGGAATGACTTTGAATCTATGATTTGTGGCATCGCTCCCAATTTGTAATATGAGGTCAGTATACAGACTTAAAAAATTGTGCTGACTTTTCTCAACTTTAATTGGTTTGAGAGAAACAACTTTTTATATGCATGCTGCTGATTTTTTCAATTTTGCAATGTGAGTTCTGGAAGATAATTTCAACCAAATACTTTAATATTTTTTATCTAGTATACTACAATTGTTAAAGCTGCTATTCCTGAAAACTTCAAATTAGCAATTATATATACTGCACTTTACTTGAATTTTATTTATTTATGAATGGCTCTACAAATTTTTTTTTAAAATACAAGTTTAAGGTAATTTCATGACAGAAACGTACATTGAATTTTCATGGAATAGCTTGTTATTTCCTCTTCATTGGGAAGAAAATTAGTATAATCATGTAACACTGGTAAAAGTTAAGCGGTAGATGGAAGGCCTCTAAGAGTGGATTTCCTTAAAAGATACAAGTGACTTTAAATAACCTTTTCAATGGCATAAGGCATTTCCTAGATAGCCATTATTAATGGTTCGAATTTGCTCCTTATTTTAAATTCCTGACAGTATCCAGTTGTTTCTGGAGATTGCGTGTAATTTTAAAAACAATATATATCGTCCAATTCTTAAACTGTCGCCTTTCCCTTTGTATCTACAACGAAAATGTAATTTAGCTATTTTTAAAATAGTTCATCAAAATGAAATAGACAGAAAAATAAAGTTTCATGGAAATGGCTTATATACCCTTTAATAAACAAAAAAGGGTAGAAAAAGTCTGTGAATATAACATCAGTTTTTTGTTTTCAATGTATGTATGAAATATTTCTTAACATAGAATATAAACTAACATACGTGAACTTAGCCCGCTTTTATTATTATCCTAATACGTGCGCCGTTTATTTTGAAAACCAAGATATCTCATTTTTTGTTTTTGTTCCAAAGCATGAGTGTCTTATTAAAGTATATCTTGTGCATTAAAATATATGGTGTATCGAATAATATTTAAACAACTTCTGTTGCGAAAGGGCATTGAAGTGCACTGAAGATTGCAGTCGTAGTTAGTTAATACTTCAAGCGCAGTGATTTATAGGTAATTTGGAACTATAAGTTTTGCAAAACGTGTGCTCTCAATGGTATCTCCCGGACTGGCGACTGTTGCACTAGGGTTTACCCACTGACTGTAATAGCTGGTTTGCGCAGTAACTTGAACCGCTCCATGTAGGGTTTCTCCATTCATTATGCGACGGCTCCATGAGTGTTGGAGCGACCTGTTGGATTTTTGCGCATTGTTGTGCCTGTGTTAGTTCTTGTGCAAAAGAGCGTGTTTCTGGTACAAATAAATTCTTTAACCAAAATGTACAGGTGTGAGACGAAAGTAAATTAAAGTAAAGTAAATACCGGCCTTGTCTTTAATGAGGTGACGTAGCAGGTATCGGGTTCAACTGCCACACTTTATGGTACGATGTGTTGTCTAGGCCACAGACAGCTCAGGGCACAATTGGGCCACAAGTGGTCCGCGCACAATGACGTAACACATATTAACGCTAGGAGCGTTATCAGCCGTCAGCTGTCTATTTACCTGTAGCTCACTGAGTACACACGTAAAACCCTGTTTACAGTACGAATACCTTATGGAACATAGGGTTATCGAGAAGTTGCTCCGCAGCTCAAATTCTTCTAGAGACGGGAATTCCGGTGGCAGCACTGGCTGCCGTGAGCATGTGGCTATTACGTACCGTGAAATAAAGAACCTGATAGATTCAGGTATATAATTCATGAAAGGTAATGTACATAGATAAACAGGATACCAACGTTATTTTGAGCGGTAGGCACCGGTATGGTGCGGAGGAACTTGTTGATAATCCTGTGCTTTTCCTCAGGATTACCTTGGACTAGAAGAAGATGCATAGTGCAGATATAGGTTTGATGTATAAACAGAACGGTACTTCTTAGAGTGTCAGCCATAGATAGAAAACTTATTTATTCAAAACGGTTAAAATAATGATATAGTGTTACAGCTTTCTGATGGTTTGGCTCATCTTATACCTAGAGTTTATTAAACTTACCCAAGATATATATATATATATATATATATATATATATATATATATATATATATATATATATATATATATATTATGCCGTTTTTAAGACGTAAAAAAGGTGAAAATCGAATACTGAAGTAAATTAATGAAAGCATAATTACATGGTATTGATAACAGCGGATTTAATATGAACTTGTAGCGCAAATATTGTTAGAAACGTAATACGTTCAAATTATGTTGTTCTTAAAGTAGAAACTCTTAGCTTTTTGGAATTAAAAATAAGAGAATATTTACTTGGATTATTTTCAAATAAGTGGAATAACAAAATATATAGGTTGGCGACTTCCTTCAAGATTGTGCTCGAGATATGTGCTTGGTACTTCAGTTCATAATGTCTTTGTATGTTGTATTTTTAAATAAAATCTATATATTGATTGCATAGTAGGACGCTGAATACTGACAACAACTTTACATAAGAATTTTTTCCCATTTGAATTCAAAAACCTACGCCAAGTAGGCAAGTCCGACGGGTTCATGCCTGCAATCTCCGACGCAACCATTACTCTGGGTCAGCCCTGTGCAACGCGGCGCCCGTGAAGTATTTTTCTGGTACCCTTCTTAAGCAAGTTCTTACTCCGATGATTTCTTATATTAATTGAAATTTCAAGACAAAACTATTTTCTTCCAAATATGTTACCAATACACTCCTATGAAGTATGATTTTGTTCACCTAAAGCTGTATTCATTACTTGCCTAACCAGTGTTTTCCCTTTTTCCTCTGAAAAGAAGGGTACTTGTCCTAACGGTGCTTTTATCAATTCAAGCAGCTGTGCCGCTATTGCATCATAAAACTTTCTGTACTAGACAAGACAGACAGATTCACTGATACCCATTCCCTCAGATTTGAAGTTGTTGGAAATTGAGGACAAAGTCACTTTACGAGAAGCTTCGAGAAATGTGTATATTCCAGAAAATTCGGCCGTAATTCGCCTCCGCTATTTAAGACGGATTATTATTACAAATAGTGGTTGTAATGGCGCCCGCTCCTCTTTAGGCAGAGTTAAATGTACCGGAGCACATAAGAAAGTTGGACAGCACTGCTCTGGGGCATCATGCGAAAATTGCACTGTGCTGGTTTCTAACGTACAGCTGTTGCATTCGCATTCTTTTCGGCCACCAGGTAGTGTAAGGGAGAGAAGGACAAGTTCGTGCAGCAAAAATACACTGAATATGAGTTGCCACCAACTGCTGATACAGTATTTCCAAATGCAAAAGGCCACCGATATCACCATTGTAGTTAAAGCGCGATATAAATGGAACAATTTAAAAATACATCGCTCTCTAGTGTTTTTATAATAGAATACTGACTAGCCTGCTCACACTCGAAGTTGAAATTCATGCGATAATTACCCGCAGAGAATGCTAAGTCAGGTTCCTACAAAAATCTTCATGCGCTCGACGAATTAGAAGACAGTGTCGGATATTTCGGCTGCAGAAATTAGTCGAGGGTTCAATAATGTGTCCACTAGGTGCAAGCTTGTATAGTTGCAGAGGGATATATAGGTACACCTAGAGGTCGTTCAACGCCTGAACTCGTGAGTGGGAGGAACGCGGTTCGCCAGGACCGTTTTCCGTAAATGCTGCGGAGGTATCCTAAACTTCAGCTTGGAATATTTCCCTCCCAAATGTATTTTACCAATTATTTCATTTTATGTACTCACCAGTGCCCAGAGTCTGTGGTCTAGGTAGTAAGACTGGGTGTTGAATACTATCCAAAAAGAGGGACATAATTTCGAATAGGTTTTTAATGGGAAAGGTAAGAGCAAAATATTAATGTTTCATATTATAGGCATTATCTAGGGCGTAGCTGCACGAACGGTTTCATACTAATAGTGCCATGGGAGCGGTGGAGGGTAGTATGCTAGATAAGACTGATAACTAAAAAATCCTAGTGCAACAACCCTCTGATATAATTGGAAAATGGAAGCTTGCCTTTTATAGCATTTCAGTTGATCTTGGTAATGGACAACGTTTTTAAGATTTATTATGTGTATAATGTTACAGGCAGAGCGATGAATTTTGAACAAGAGAACAGTTCCCTTTTGGTTTGTGAAAATCGCCACTCATGGTCTTCTTAACTGATGTTTTTGTTCCGTTCCTATCTCAAATAATACATACTTTACAATGGTTTAAATTTTGCAACGACTTTTGAAACACCATATAGTTTGACAAACGAATGAATTTTGCATGCCGGACGTACATCTAATATTAACACGTTTTTGATCAATTTCACCCGTGCTCGCTTGTTTTTCGTTCTATTGGAAAGAACTTTGAGGTTATGTTGACTTATGAATAGCTTCGGAACATGCATTAAAGAAGCTGTGCATACAAAATGAGTTTCAAGTTACATGCCGAAATGTAATTTGCAAGAAAATGCGCTGCTTGTATACAAACCCCAAGCTTTTCTCAGCTTCATTCCACCCCTACCCTCTCTTTCTTTTATGTATGTAGTGTACTTTGCTCTCAGTTTAGAAAGAGTATATCACGAGGCACGTTTATTAAAAAAGTTATTTTCTTCCACGTAAATATGTCAACATACTGTCGGCGCATTAACCTAAGAGTTAGAATTCTTTCGAATTATGATTTAGGAACTTTTTCAACCCTGGGAAATTTGATGCATGATAGTGCTGATAGTTTAGTTCAGCTTAAGAAATTATTGCTGTCACATAATTATAACCTTAAAAGCAAAAGATATGACCAGAAATAAACTTTTAGATTACATATATGAGTTGTAATTGATTGGATATTTATAATGCCGATAGTACCATTTTTGCATCTCTTATAACATAGCCATCACCCCACCTACTCACCTATTTCTTTCTTGCATGCAATTAATTTTTATACTTTATGCGTCATTTCGGACGATGAATGAAATGGGTGAAATGGTGCTCAAATGAGTCCGAGGTCCATAGAGCTTTAAGTTACCCGACATTCGTCTTCTCAGGATAAGGGAAAACCTCGGAAAAAACCTTACCCGGATAACTTACCATAAACGAGATTCGAACTCGCGACCTCTTGAACAATTTTTATACAAAGAAAATAAAAATTAACAATAAACAATTTTAAAAACAAGCTTTTATTTAAATGCTCTAAAAACAAGAAAATAACATTTAAATTAAATCAAATACATTAATTTATTACATCACATAATTTATTTGATGCAAAAGCTTGTCACGAGATTTACCTATTTTATAAAAAAAACATTTTCCCCCTTAGAATTACTTACACAAGATAAGTTACATCTTGTATTCTTGTTTATCTACACAGGTAAATCTCGCGACAAGTTTTTGTATCAAATAAATTGTGTGATGTAATAAATTAATGGATTTAATTTAATTTAAAGTTTTTCTTCTTTTTAGAGCATTTAAGTAAAAGCTTCCTTGAAAATGTTGTTAATTTTATTCTTGTATTCTTCTCAGCAAACCCTTTCATTTGGTACCCATGTCATGGGATTGCATAAAAAAATAACTAGAGGGCCATTTTTGACGATCCGCCATATTGGATTTAGAATGACGTCACATAGCTAACCATGTATTGTCATTCAAATTAAACTTGTATGCAAAATTTCAGCTTGGGGATAACTGCTTTAAAATTTAGTTGCAAGATTTGATCCTAACAAACATACAAACATTGCAAGATAAATAAAAGCTTCTAATCGAGCTGGATGTGTGAAATTAAAATATAATACATCGGACTAGCCCCGTAGCTCAGTCGATGAAATACATGCTTGTTGTGTAAGGTATTACGGATTCGATTCCCGACTGGGAGATGGCAATTTTTCTCTAGTCAAGATTATTCCCTATCCTCCTCAGAGTCTGAAAGCGTGGACGAGTTTGAGTGTGTGTGTGTATGGGGGGGGGGGGGTGGTTGGGTGGTATCCAACATATAAAACACAAAAGGAATTTGTGGAAGTTTTCTAATAAAATATGTGTTGCTTTTGTATTATTCCAAATTTTATAAAGCTTTTTTCCTTTTGCTGATGTTAGCATATTAATACAGGCGTACAAACATTGTTTCTTTTACTAAGGTTGGAACAATTTTTTTCACTTTGTGGAAATATTAATATTCGTGTAGCAACAAATCAAATGCCAGCTTTAATAGAATGTTACGCAACGAGATTATAGTGGTAGTAATTAAGGCATGAGTATATATTAGGAAGCGAGCGAGCGTCTTAATTACCATTATAGTTAAGTTTCATACGACAATTTATGCTCGACCACATACCTAATTTTATAGTTGAAATATTGTAAACTGTAGTGCACTCACCAGGGACAACGACCTACATATTGCATCAGCTGATATTTGGAGTTCTGCGCAGGCGATAAACGATCGATTCGTTTTCAGCTGCATGATGAAAATGATCAATTTAGAGTGCTATGTAACATTGAAAAATAGAAGACAAATTGAATATATTGGCTTCCAGACGAAACTTTATTTCATGTATAAGTTATTTATTGTACAACTAATGAAATTAATTTGCGGGACTGTACTTAATGCAATATTCTTGGAAGTTGATGCTGTATTGAGGTTAATTTGTGTGTTATGTAAGTTGTACCTTACTTAGGCGGAGTAAGTTGCATCTCACTGTCAGTAGTGTCCGATATCTTAGCGTTCTCTAAACTCGCGCTAGTTGCGTTTCGAGAATAAATCGATATTGCGCTTTGTCATTGCTGCATGGGAATTCTCTGATTGGTGGAACACTTGTCCTTTAATGAAAATTGAATAGTCTGATTGGATGAATACCAGTCCTTTAATGAAAGTTTGAACTTAAGGTGGCCCATTAAAGGATCGTTACCAAACTTATAATTAATAAATTTGGGTATGGTTGAGCATAAACGAGTTAACACCACTGTAAATAAGGCAATATGTTCCAAAGACCGCCTATATAAACACTGCAGTTAAAAGCAGAATATAAATGGATCAAAATGGATCAATAACAACTGAATATCTGAGCTTATTAAAATAAATGAAAAGTCAATATAACCAAACGCATGTGTCATTTTCACTCCATAATCGAATCGAAGCAGACATGATAGGAAACAAATGACATTAGGAGCCCAAAAGTATTTTTTATTAGCTTTTAACCGCGCTACTTCTGATTATCATATGTACATAACAAACTTTTGGGTTATCTAATACGTTCACAAGGACGTAGTATAAAAAAACTTATGTTCAAAATCTCTAGTGATAGCTGTTGTGATTATTTCAAAATGAATTCTATATAAATGATTCGTTACTACTGTATAAAACCAATAACATTTCATTACATCGCGTATTGTGTCATTTGTACCACTTTTCTGAGTTAGGAAACATTCCTAACCATATATCTAACCTCAGTAATTGCAAAGATAAAGTATTACACTAATAGAATAAAAGCGAATACCCTCTTGAAGAACATAATTTAGTTTTAAATATATTAATTAAAAACTTAACACAAACAAATCGTTTAAATTTCCTTTACGTTCTTATTCTGCCGCAGTATGAAAGAAGAATATCTTAAGGCGATGATTCTCATTGTCTCTACGTAGATTTAATTGCTCTGTAATCAAACCTGCTAAATATCAGCTACTAGTGAAAGTCCGTGAGCAAGCTGCACTCATAGAGCATCAATTGTCCAGCCCTGTTCTAAAATGTATACATAAATGCTTAAGCAAATATCTCAATATAATTCAATTGATATAAACACCCATAACGCAAAAAGTAGTATGATAATACTTCCGTTACTACATGCGTACCACTAAAAAAAAGACAAGACATTTAACACATTAATATCGCTATATACCATGTGGCGATATGCAAAGAGTTTTTTTTAACCTTCTCTATTACGTATAGTAAGTAAGGATGTGTTACATTCCACTCAAAATTTGGATGTCGAAATTTCACCGGAAATATGTCTTGAAGCCCTCCAAATCAAAAAAAAAAAGTACTTTCAGAAAAAGATCAGTCTCTCTCTCTCTCTATGTATGTGTCTGCCTGCCTGTCTGCCTGTCTGTCTGTCTGTCTGTCTGTCTGTCTGTCTGTCTGTCTGCGAACAACATAACTCAAAAACGAAAAGTCGATTAAAAACCAAAGTTGGTATTTAAGTTTAATATCTTTCAAGGATGCGACACAAAGATTTTGAAGAAAATTCCTTTACCCTAAACTACCTATATCAATTTTGATTAAAATTCCATTCCATGACGTTTTTAGGCAAATGAAATGTATATTTTCAATTTTCTGGCTATAGCCTAAGTAGTTCTGTTTACTCTTGATGACTTGCATAACTGGTAAACCGGAATAGATAGACCAAATCTTACTGTACAAAGCATGCAGACCTCGTTAAAGCACAAATTATGTCCCCTTTTTCTAAAGTGAACTATTTCGCAGATATTCCTAGTTATTTTTATGAGTTTTGCTATACTTTTGCAATACTTTTCTCAAATGTAAAATCGTTATTCACTTTATTTCTTGGCCCTACAAAGAGAACGGAGTTTCAAAGCTTTAAAAGATTTGACTCGCTCAAAGGCGATAGAGGAGTATTCCCATGTTCCCCTTGCAGCTACACGAAAATCAGCAATAAGATAATTACTCAAAATGTTTATCTAGACCAACATGAGGAAGATAGAGGAACAAGTGTGTAACAATAGTACAAGAGTAGAGAAAGTCATGTGAGTGCAAACACATCCGATTTTTTGGTAGTGTTTAACGCCCACTTTTACTACATGCGGCACCGCAGGCGGATGCAAAGATAGTGGAATATCAAAGCAATCACATAGCGACATAGCGACTCTTGAAAGATAAGATTTTCTCTTAAGCCTACTGTATTCTCCTCTTTGCATTGTACTTACAAGGAAACGTGTAATAAAACTATTTCTATAAATGTCTATCTCAATTAATATAAAGTGGATAGAAGAAAAGTGTTTTTAAGAATAATTATGCGGGAGTGGGTAGGGAAAGTCATGTGAGTGCACACAGAAATTTTTTTCCCGGATAGTCTGCTATATTATAAATATTAGTATATTCTAACGCGCTAAAGTTCAACGGAGAGGTTATTCTCCAACGTTTGATAAGGAGTTCATACCTATATAGAATCTCCTTCATAAAATATTTGGTGCCTCGCAGGAATGAGGGTACACCTTATATTAGTTGACAGATGAAATTCCACTGCGCAGAACGTTTCGCAGCCATTCCAGGAAAACGGAGAATTCTAATAAAAATATTTTCAGAATTATTTGCTTCATATCACTGTAATAACTATATAAAGCTCCACCTATTCCTTGTGCATATTCGAAAACTGGATATTTTAAAATATTTTGGGGGGAAACTTAATCTGTGTAATGTATAGTATTAGTTTTCCAGAACTTGACATCTTTCTTTTTCCATCTTCTAACTATTATAACTACTGTACGCTAGTTTGGTTTTTACTACACATTTTTAATATATCTAAGGCTTGTATAATAACCAAATTTTTATACTTTATCCGAAATTTTGTAGCCGAAGCTTGACTGGAGTTACAAATTTGCAGCCCTCCTGAATCCAAAATTAAACACCATTAATAAAAAGGACAAAGTGTGTGCGCTTGACTATACCACCGCTCAAAACAAATGACTTAAATAATATGCTTCATATTTTTTACGACGCTCTTCCTACCGCAAACAATTCTTTACATTGAAAAAGAAACGTTTTAATTGTCAAAATACGATTTTTATTACTTCATACATTTGATACATTGGCAGAGCGAATAAAATGTACTGAGGTATTTTTAGAGGTGGCGAATGACCTTGCTAGGATCTGCGCGAGTGGCGTCATGTAAATTGTTGGTGGGGGTAACGTCTCGGTTTCAGTGCAAGCGAGCACTGTACTTAACACGCATTCCCGCGGTGTTGACCACACGGTAGTCGGAGGAATACTAATCTGACAACCCTATGATCTTATAAATAAAAAAGTGGACTCGACTATTAACCACTGCGCAACTTTTCGC
This sequence comes from Tenodera sinensis, assembly GCA_030765045.1. Lineage (NCBI taxonomy): Eukaryota > Metazoa > Arthropoda > Insecta > Mantodea > Mantidae > Tenodera > Tenodera sinensis. The sequence continues at coordinate 62,071,763 of CM060972.1, forward strand.
CATTGCCACGTCTAAAAATACCTCTGTATACCTTACATTTTCAAGTAGTAAGTTTAACTTACCTTAATTAATATTTAATATAAATCGTGGAAAACAGATATAGAGATAAGCTTATCAGGAAAAATAAATAACATTTTACCCCGTAAGAACTTTCTATTCTCTGCCAATTAAAACTTCTCGTGACCCCTACCCCTTTTAGCATAGAATTGCTTTAAAAAGTGATTTTATACTCATGTCACATTTATGATTAAAATGTTTAACTAGAAATAATTTGTAATTAAGCAATATAGACCTGGCCGTTTGCACAATATGGGAGAAAAGCTGTTGTTACAAGTACCATAATTTATATTTCGGATACTAATAAATTCGTGCGGAATAAAACTAAGAATCGCGTAAAATGCTTTACGTTCGAACATGCCATAATGTAGCGCTTATACACCAGTGTACTGCACCTCATTATATCCACCTCTTCATGACGATACTGCTATCCACCATTTAAAGGTGCACCTGTTCATTACGACGCTGGTAATCCAACAATCAGAGGTGTACCAGTTCATAACACTGACAATCCACCATTCAAAGGTGCGCCTGTTCATAACAACATTGCTAATCCATCAATCATAGGTGTACTCGTTCATAACAACACTGCCAACAATCCAACAATCCTAACCCTCTCTCTGGGTAGAGGAAGCACTTCGGTTGTGCGCCGGATGTCAATATTTGTCACTGTTCAGGACTCCTATGCGTCTCTGGGCTTCGTTGGCTCCTCTCTCTCTCTCTCTCTCTCTCTCTCTCTCTCTCTCTCTCTCTCTCTCTGACAAGCCTACGGTCTCAGTTCACCTCATCCCTTCACCCTAAGGGGGTGGTAGCCTGCAAAAGATCCAGGTCGGGGTCTCGCTGGGTCAGGGGTTCCCTCCGTTACACACACACACACATTAGAGCGCGCACACGCACACACACAGGATCTTTTTCTAAAAATGCTTTTCTTTTGTACAAGCTGAAGCTTTCACGGCCGGCGTCCTGATAATTATCATTTTATAATTAAACCTAAAGTTTAATAACATGTTTAATTGCTTTTCTTTTGTTTAGGGTGCCCAGTCAGGCATTTCAGGGGATATCTCGACATCGAATTTTTGGTTGGAATACGATTACTCCATTTGAGGTCAATATGAACTAGTTCTTGTTAAAACTGGTTATTGTTCTGTTATATATTGTGAAACTGTCGAATTTATTCGACATATAAGTGTCGTCCGCTGGAAGCGTTTGCAATAGATTATATATCAATTCTACCCCACAGAGAATCCATGGCAGTAGGGTATTTGGGGGGAAGCTGGGCCACTTTTTTATGGGCAAGATGGCCGCCATGCGTAATCTAAGCATTACTAGGTAAGGTAGTAGGGGAAGCAGGACATTGTAGGCGTTTGAGGCTGACTCTAGGGATAATGTTTAAGGCCTATAGCAGTGCATGTATGTTTATGAGCGTCCATGGCAGTTGAGAATGTCGTTCACTGTATCGATGCAAACCTCCTAACGCAAGAGATTTCTATCTTGATTGAATATGTTACCCCAACATGACGCCTCGCCCCACATAGTGCCGCTAACCTAACCTAACCTAGCCTAAGCCCCATACTTCTACTCGTCTAACCTATCCTAACCTAATCTAACCTAGCCTAAGCCCCATACTTCTACTCGTCTAACCCATCCTAACCTAACCTAGCTCCCACTCTTTTTTACTTTGAACTTTCATAATTTAACATAACCTAAGCCCCATACTTCTACTCGTCTAACCTATCCTAACCTAACCTAACCTAGCCTAAGCCCCATACTTCTACTCGTCTAACCTATCCTAACCTAATCTAACCTAGCCTAAGCCCCATACTTCTACTCGTCTAACCTAACCTAACACCTCATCTAATGATTTATTCTTCATCCCTATTGCTCATCTAATCCCTACTCTTTTTACTATATGGTCTTTCATAATTTCACATAACCTAAGCCTCATATTCTAACCTAACCTAACGTTACTTAACTTAAGGGAGCGCAAACCTTCCTATTTATTAACCTGACTTAACCTAGCCTATCTCATCCCATTTTACACGAGCATTATATTCTTCTATAACCTATTCTGACCGTCGCAACATGCCGTTTCAAGCTTAGATATTTCACTTTCTTTTGGAGACGTTCCTCCAACAACTTTAGCTACCTTGAAGATATTACACCCCCGACATGCAAACCCTAACGATTTCTGAACATTTCATGGTATGTTAGCGCTATTTTAGGAGTTGGTAAGTATTTTAACCATTTTTGCGGTATTCTAGAGATTTTCAGGAATTTTTTGCAGCTTCATTGGTATTTTCTATGTTTTCACGTCGTTAGTATGGTTTAATGTTTTTAAGGGGTATATGGAGCCCTTTTAGCGATTTGTTATGCTTTCATGACCACTTTCCATCCTTTTGTAAATGTATGATGTTCTCGTCTAGAGAATTGCTTACAGTCTTTCTAAGACTAACCTAACTTAACCACAAACCTCTTTGCAGACATTTCTTCAACGTTATTTAACATTATACAGGCTTCTTTTTCTGCTTCCTCCGGCTCTTTTCGTAAACTAACATTAGAAGACGTTGTAACCTTGTTATTCAAATAGCTATTGTATCCGTCTTTGTACACTGTTCCAGTATGCTATACATGCCAACTTCATTTAACGATTCTCTTAATTAGTTCTGTATCTTATAACGGTAACACGTGAAACGCTGCTTACATTCGTTCTAAGACCATACAAATTTAACCTGGCCCACCACCACCACCACCACCACCACCACCACCACCACCACCACCACCACCACCACCACCACCACCACCCCCACCACCACCACCACCACAATCGTCATGACCAGCGCCACCATAACGAGCACCACCACCACTACCACCGCAACCTCCACCTCCAACACCACCACCACCCTAACCTAACCCAACAAAAAAAACCATCTTCACCAGCAGCGCTATAACTTGCAAGACCACAAACATCTCCAGCACCAACACCTCCACCATCACCAGCGCCACAATAACCTACATCATCATCATCACCAGCGTAACCACATCCTGCACCACCGTCATATTCTGCAACTAATGTATATAGTATGTTTGACATTTTCTCCATATCTAACCCGAGGTAGTCCCATGTTCTTTTGGAGTATTATTTACAGCCTTAGTCTGCTTTGATTTCTCTCCCTCCTTTATAGGGCTTTTAAACTTCCACTAGATCTCCTAACCATTGATGTTGAAGTTCTTGTTACAGCTACCTTTGCCCTCTGTCACAGAATTGTATACAACTGTATGACTCTTTTGCTTGGTTCTGTATGTTCTGGCGGTAACATCTCGAACACTACATGCAGTTTTCTAAGTGTAACCCCACCTATTATGATCTAACCTGCTTTTTATGTGTTCTTTGCAGCTTTATTCAACTTTGTTTTCCTAACCCTTTATAGATTTTTAAACTCATCGCTAAAAGATGATCTATCCGCAGATGTTGAGGTACTTATAGCTCAATATTTTTAAGAGATATTCAGCAATACCTTTGATAGTATTTTAACACAATCTTCTGTTTATATAAAGTTAATGAGGGTATACTTACTTTGAGGTAGTAGGGTATACGCCTCTCCTCTTTTATCTGGGCTGGAGACCAGCACTAGAGTTAAAGTCTAGTGGCAGAGTTAACGCCCCCTTTTATAATTTCTATTTTTATTCTTCATTCTTCGACAAGCATCATGGGAAGCACGGAGAAGCCAGGTGAGGATTTTTTTTTTATTTTTTCTTCCTTCTTCGTCAGACATCATTGGAGGCGTGGAGGAGTCAGTTCATAAAATTTTCATTTTCTACAGGAGACGTAACGGAGAAAATAATTCTCTTGAGATCTAAGTTGCATTCTCTTACGCATGGGTTGCGACGCTGTAATGCCCGTACGCATACGTTGATATTCCATCCTCTGCAATTACTCTCTTGTCATCATGAGGCGACAGAGCTATTTTATTAGATTCAACTGTAGAAACATTATGATGTTGGGATAGGATTAAGTTCATAGGGGTTCTTACGATTTTCAAGGTTTTAAGGCACTCCATGTAACTATCGAAGCTGATGTATTGCTTAATGGCGCTATGTTTTATGCCTTTGATCTTTTTTATCACAGAGCCATCAATATCGAGAGCATACATTTTAGGTCTGAGACCAACGAAACGGCGAATGATTTTACCACTTGCTTCATCTTTAAACTTTCCCAACACTTTCTTGTTTTGTGTAGAATAGCATATATGGTTAGCAGGGTAGTCCGCTGTGTCCAGATGTTCAAGCATGTGTAATTTATCCTGGTATATATCAGCTGTAGTCACTCGATGGATGAAGGAATCTGTATCCGTATACAACAGTTTAAGATTCTCAGCTCCATAATATGGAAGTAACACATCGTATTGATACGAATACATTAGTGTCTTGGAAATGTCTAGTACACTCATTCCAATGTATATAGGCTTGTTGAACACTATTTTACGAGAAGCCATATGAACAGCTGCAAGATTAGGACCGTATATGGTTCGATCGATAAATGTAGGCTTGGCTATTAGTTTTTCTAATGTTTTGCAGTTTGACACAAGACGTATATCCATACGATTACGAATATTTTCCATAGTTTTTCCAAACATCGCATTATTGAAAAGTTTGTACAAATCCTTCTCGAAGTCGTTTCTTGCTTGCTGTCGTAGGCGATTATTAAATTCGACGTAAGGCTTTAACCAACAAGATTGACGGAATTTTAGTGCTCGATGAATCTTTGACAGTCGTAGACCATGACTAAGAGCCTGTTTCAAGGCCATGTAATGCACCACATACTTCTTTCGAGATCCAAGATGGGCAATTAGTTTCTTTGAAGAGGATTCCCCCGGTTTCATACTCTCAGGCAGAAAGGGTAAATCATTATGACGTTCATGCAGCTCTGCAGGATATTCCACGTCAACCTCCAAGATATATCCAAAGGAATCATCCCCATTCAACGAACCGAGATGTATATCCTCAGGAGAAACCCACGTAAATCCACCATAAGGAAGGGCGTGACACATAGCCCAACCGTACTGGTTATTGGCGTCTTCGTACGTAATAAAATGAGAGGATTTACGAGGATCATACTGCTCCATATAGATGTTGTTAGCCTCCGCATACCGGTGAGAAACCTGGCATAACCCTCCTCTTATACCAGATTCAACCATGAGTAGCTGATCGTAATCAAGAAGCAATTCCAACTCGATTCCAGTATACAGCAGCATAGCATCCCATGTAAGTCCCGGAGAGGTAAAATAATGTGCAGGATCCACTTTATGACTTTTCAGGGTTTGGTCTCTAAATTTCTCGAAGACATCTGCTAAGAGAAGAACATCTGAAACTAAGTACAGATCACTGTACTCGCCAAGGTTTAGGACCTTAAAGTGCTTCCACACGTTTAGAGCGTGATCATAGTCCTCACTGCTGATTACTTCGCTGTTTAATCTGTTGTAGAAGGAGTCCCTAGGAGGCAAACATGTATCGTTGAGGGCATCCCACGATGTTACGTAATCATAGGGAAATACCCCCTTACGAGTCATCAAACCAATATTCTCTGCTCCGAAGTACTTTGCTGTTTCAGGATACGTTTCAAGGTTCTTTGCAAGCTTCTCCAAGCTCGTACTGAGAAAGCGGAAAGTATCGACAAATCTGAGTTTAATATCCCCAACATACTTGGAGAATGATATATAACTTTCCTCTGAATTTGGTATAACCTCTATTCTTTCGCTAGTACACCCTAGCTGCTTAACAATGAAATGAGAGTCATACCCACTCAGGTTATGCATGAAGACAGGTATATAATTAGGTGTTTTACAAGCCAGGTTACATTTATTGTGTAAAGATCCTCTGTACGCCCCGGACACATGATCGTGATCGCGAACCTTCCAATTATCTTCTGTAAATTCATGTTCACACAGGTAGCATATTGTAGAAGCATCGAATGATTCTTGTTCTTCAGCTGTAAGATTAAGAGGTTTAGCAGATTTGTATAAGTCGCTTATTTTATTTGCCAGATCCATCAGGCATCCCATAAACCTCTGTGCAGCGTCAGGCCCTCGGTAAACATATGGTTCAGTAGGAAGAGTTGTTTCTAGTTGTTCAACACTGGACGAAGGCTTCACATAAACACAAAAGCTCATGGGAGAATGACTTTGATAGGGAGTTGTGTAGGAGGTTTCAGGGTTAGAGGAGCAGGTATGGAGAGGGGTAAGAATGCATTCAAAATCGGCGTAGATAACATAGGGCAGTTTCAACATCCTCTCGACATTCTTGAATTTAACGATAGAGTTATCCTTTGTAGGCATAACGCATCTAGCAATACCATGTTGTCTACATATTTCTCGGTGCTCTTCTAATTTTTTCATTCCACTTCGTCCATGTCGGTCATCAAAATGACTGAAACATCTTTTACATACATAAATTCGTTCTTTATGCTTAGTTTTCTGCACACGAATAAGCTTCTCAAAATCCTTTATATAAGCATAGTGATATCTGTCAGTGGCATTACTCAACAGAAGGAGATCGCGATGATCATCTAATTCTTCATCAATCACCTTTATTGGAAACACTTCATGTTTATCATCCACTCCAAACACATTTATGGATATATTATTGAGTTTTTCAAATTTAGCGATTTCACCCAAGCTCGTAGGAAATGAGACGCATGAGAAATCGTATTTTTCTTGGAGATCCTTATACTTGCTAACACGCTGAGGTTTATTTCGAATGAACTTAGCCAGAACAGCGTACATAAAGCATTTCTCATCGTTGTAGTTCTGAGGGTTTATACAGGCTTTCTTCGCATCCAAAGATGACGGTAGAGGAATATAGCTGCTCCCTCGAAGAAGATTATACTTGTTAATACGTAGTCGAACGCCATCAACACTCAGAAGAGCCCAATTACTGCCTTTCAACTTACTTTCCTCCATTTCAACACGAAGTTTCTCGAATTTTTTTTCCAAGATGGCATCCAAGTCACTGTCTAAAAACACGGCATTATTACGCGTTTTGAAGGCTTTGTTAGTGATGTCCCCAACAGCATTCACAAACTTACATTCAGCCATAATGTTAATTTTCAAACTTTTATGAGCCCGCAGCTCCTTCTGAACAGCATGAATTATGCGCTGCTTAGCCTGCTGCAGGTATGAATTTAGATCCTGACTTGCAGGGCATTGGATGAAAAACGATTTCAGCCGATCCTGAAAAGCCGTTTCATATTCTACAACATCATCTTCGTCAGGAGACATTAACAATAATTTATGCTTAGTAGGTTCGAATTTGACTTTCTTAGCATCTAGAGCCCTATCACAGCGCCCTTCATGTACATCCCTTCGATTTTCAGTACCGTAAACATCACCACAATGTCTACACTCGAAAAACTCACCACATATCAGCTCATGCCTCTTCTTATGGTAGTCGCGTAGAAAACTCTTTTCACATTTGCTGCATCTATAATCTGGTATAGCACTCAGAACCGATTCCATTACTACACCATTCCACATCTTTATAATATGTAGTGCAACACTTGTAAATTATATAAGTCAATAAATGCTTACAGCACTTTCCACTGACTCGCCTTAATAACTTGTCAAAGCTATTGAACGGTAATTTCACTAAGAAAGCTGATGTGCTCGACTCGAAGGATAATTACCGAATACCTATCTAAGACCGAGCAATCTGTATTTATTCTGAAAGCATGCACTTCTCAGGAAACTATATAACTCAAAAATCGCGCTTGTGGCGCCTTATAGCGGCTTCAATCAGTATTAAAACGTATATTCTGCTTATATGGGGGTAAATTATATATTAGTCATCAACTATCCGTATTTTTATTACTTTTCTCCGTTTTTACCTACTTTGAAACGAATCCGGCATAGAATTAAGACGTGAAACGGTGGGTATGTATCTTTAAGTAACAAACACCTTTTAACGATATCGAATGACAGCAATAGAAGCACTTGAACATTATTTAAACGCTTAAAAAACCAATTTTTTCGCTTTTATTTCATCAATTTAAGCATTAGAGTCCTATGACGTCACACTCAAGCATCGACGGAATGTCTGTTACCTCCAAACATGTTCCTACAAGTCTAATGACGTCACGGAAGCACCATGCAGAAGACATAATTCAACGACAAAGACATTAATTTTAACTATACATTCCCACAAAGAAATAAACCTATTTGAAAGCGTCTTAACACGTTAACTTCAATGCATGTATATATAAAACCTCTAATATAACAATGAAAAGAAAGGCAAAGAAATAAAGAAGAAATAAAATAAAGGGAAAAGGAATTAACAGAAAACGCCCTTAGAAACGTGTTTATTCCTTATATTTCACCATTCAACACTTGTACACCCAACTAGCATAGCTAAATGACGTCACACAGTAGCGGCGACGTTCTGTCTACACTCCTTCAAAACAAGTTTAGACAGGAAAGTCTCCCCACCCTCGGATCCACGTAGCAGCATTATGAGAAGGCCAACAGTAACGTCCAAGCCATCAGAGCGAGTATATGGGGCGTGAACATCCGACAACGCTTTTCACCGTTTAAAGCTTATTTGCATCATTTCTTTCCAGGTACTCATCAATCATTGTACTACACACATCATTTAGATCACAATACTTAGCGTTGTATGCTATAATTTGTAATTTTCACGATTTTATACTCATTTAATGATTTAAATTCAACATTTCTAGCGTTCACCCTCTTCTTCTTCTTCTTCTTCTTTTTCTTCTTCTTTTTCTTCGCCCATATTTTCACCTTAGTTCTTCTGTTCTCGTTCTCCCTCGTGATAGCAGAGAATATGTACGTAAATGATCGTTATTAGCTTAAATATTAAAGAAAATAACAACATTCTCCGTCAATTATATCTAAACAGCCTTTTCCGAGTTGTCCATGATTAAGGATTCTGGAATCAAGGTAGGCAATGTTTCTCTCAACAAGAGCATTCAGTAATTGATTTTGTAAATAATATCACTAATTTAAGCTTTATTTCGAGCTTCTAAGTCCGCTAGTTTGCAAGGTATTTAAATGGACCCTTAGAGATTCGAACTAGACCCGCAGTATAAAAATTACCAATTTATCCATAAATCAGGACTACAGTATTTAACTGAAGCGTTTAACGTTTTATTTCATAGCGCTATCTTTGTTTATTCACGAATAAATCGACTTTGAAGTAATTGCCCCCTCCCGGTAATCGAACTATGAGTCGTAGGGATAAAATTTTCTAATATATCACTTTATGCGTCAAGTTACCCTAATTTGTCTTTACATCACTATTCCAAGTGTAACAAATCGCGATATAGGTAAAAATTCAATAATTCTCCGCAAGGTAGGAATCGAACCCACGATACCTCAGCTCTAGCATGTTAGAAAATAATTGTCCTTAACGTGTATTACCATATAAAGTTTATTTCAGTCTTCTAGCTTAAGCGATTCTCGAGGTAATTAAATTCATCAAATCAGGATTGGAACCCAAGACTCCAGGATCCCGAGCATACCACAGAGGAAAGTCCATAACAATACCAATTTAATAAAATTTATTCGAAGTTTTTATCACTAATAGTTTAGGAATTATTCCAATAACAAAAGTATCGATTGCCCGGGAATCGATCCCTAGACCCACAACGACCTTCAAAATCAGATCAAAAGATGCGCCATTTTAATAGAACATAATCACCGTTTACCGCATTTCGATATCTCATTTAGTTTACGAGTAATCAGCGATCAAACGTAGTAGGGTACTTTAGCCGGCTTAACCCTTTGAGGTCAATGCCGCCCAATAATTGACCACATGTTAAACACATGTTAACATGGGCAATTAACCTGTCAACCCTTGTCGATGGTAATCTGACATAAGGAGGGTTGCCCCTTTGTCGGCTTTTCACCGACAAAGGGAAGGGGGGTGTGAAAAACACGTGTTAAACACGTGTAATCAATTAGCGGCAACCCTTTGATATGCAAAGTGTGTTCAAACCGGCAAAAGTACCCTACTACGTTTGATCGCTGATTACTCGTAAACTAAATGAGATATCGAAATGCGGTAAACGGTGATTATGTTCTATTAAAATGGCGCATCTTTTGATCTGATTTTGAAGGTCGTTGTGGGTCTAGGGATCGATTCCCGGGCAATCGATACTTTTGTTATTGGAATAATTCCTAAACTATTAGTGATAAAAACTTCGAATAAATTTTATTAAATTGGTATTGTTATGGACTTTCCTCTGTGGTATGCTCGGGATCCTGGAGTCTTGGGTTCCAATCCTGATTTGATGAATTTAATTACCTCGAGAATCGCTTAAGCTAGAAGACTGACATAAACTTTATATGGTAATACACGTTAAGGACAATTATTTTCTAACATGCTAGAGCTGAGGTATCGTGGGTTCGATTCCTACCTTGCGGAGAATTATTGAATTTTTACCTATATCGCGATTTGTTACACTTGGAATAGTGATGTAAAGACAAATTAGGGTAACTTGACGCATAAAGTGATATATTAGAAAATTTTATCCCTACGACTCATAGTTCGATTACCGGGAGGGGGCAATTACTTCAAAGTCGATTTATTCGTGAATAAACAAAGATAGCGCTATGAAATAAAACGTTAAACGCTTCAGTTAAATACTGTAGTCCTGATTTATGGATAAATTGGTAATTTTTATACTGCGGGTCTAGTTCGAATCTCTAAGGGTCCATTTAAATACCTTGCAAACTAGCGGACTTAGAAGCTCGAAATAAAGCTTAAATTAGTGATATTATTTACAAAATCAATTACTGAATGCTCTTGTTGAGAGAAACATTGCCTACCTTGATTCCAGAATCCTTAATCATGGACAACTCGGAAAAGGCTGTTTAGATATAATTGACGGAGAATGTTGTTATTTTCTTTAATATTTAAGCTAATAACGATCATTTACGTACATATTCTCTGCTATCACGAGGGAGAACGAGAACAGAAGAACTAAGGTGAAAATATGGGCGAAGAAAAAGAAGAAGAAAAAGAAGAAGAAGAAGAAGAGGGTGAACGCTAGAAATGTTGAATTTAAATCATTAAATGAGTATAAAATCGTGAAAATTACAAATTATAGCATACAACGCTAAGTATTGTGATCTAAATGATGTGTGTAGTACAATGATTGATGAGTACCTGGAAAGAAATGATGCAAATAAGCTTTAAACGGTGAAAAGCGTTGTCGGATGTTCACGCCCCATATACTCGCTCTGATGGCTTGGACGTTACTGTTGGCCTTCTCATAATGCTGCTACGTGGATCCGAGGGTGGGGAGACTTTCCTGTCTAAACTTGTTTTGAAGGAGTGTAGACAGAACGTCGCCGCTACTGTGTGACGTCATTTAGCTATGCTAGTTGGGTGTACAAGTGTTGAATGGTGAAATATAAGGAATAAACACGTTTCTAAGGGCGTTTTCTGTTAATTCCTTTTCCCTTTATTTTATTTCTTCTTTATTTCTTTGCCTTTCTTTTCATTGTTATATTAGAGGTTTTATATATACATGCATTGAAGTTAACGTGTTAAGACGCTTTCAAATAGGTTTATTTCTTTGTGGGAATGTATAGTTAAAATTAATGTCTTTGTCGTTGAATTATGTCTTCTGCATGGTGCTTCCGTGACGTCATTAGACTTGTAGGAACATGTTTGGAGGTAACAGACATTCCGTCGATGCTTGAGTGTGACGTCATAGGACTCTAATGCTTAAATTGATGAAATAAAAGCGAAAAAATTGGTTTTTTAAGCGTTTAAATAATGTTCAAGTGCTTCTATTGCTGTCATTCGATATCGTTAAAAGGTGTTTGTTACTTAAAGATACATACCCACCGTTTCACGTCTTAATTCTATGCCGGATTCGTTTCAAAGTAGGTAAAAACGGAGAAAAGTAATAAAAATACGGATAGTTGATGACTAATATATAATTTACCCCCATATAAGCAGAATATACGTTTTAATACTGATTGAAGCCGCTATAAGGCGCCACAAGCGCGATTTTTGAGTTATATAGTTTCCTGAGAAGTGCATGCTTTCAGAATAAATACAGATTGCTCGGTCTTAGATAGGTATTCGGTAATTATCCTTCGAGTCGAGCACATCAGCTTTCTTAGTGAAATTACCGTTCAATAGCTTTGACAAGTTATTAAGGCGAGTCAGTGGAAAGTGCTGTAAGCATTTATTGACTTATATAATTTACAAGTGTTGCACTACATATTATAAAGATGTGGAATGGTGTAGTAATGGAATCGGTTCTGAGTGCTATACCAGATTATAGATGCAGCAAATGTGAAAAGAGTTTTCTACGCGACTACCATAAGAAGAGGCATGAGCTGATATGTGGTGAGTTTTTCGAGTGTAGACATTGTGGTGATGTTTACGGTACTGAAAATCGAAGGGATGTACATGAAGGGCGCTGTGATAGGGCTCTAGATGCTAAGAAAGTCAAATTCGAACCTACTAAGCATAAATTATTGTTAATGTCTCCTGACGAAGATGATGTTGTAGAATATGAAACGGCTTTTCAGGATCGGCTGAAATCGTTTTTCATCCAATGCCCTGCAAGTCAGGATCTAAATTCATACCTGCAGCAGGCTAAGCAGCGCATAATTCATGCTGTTCAGAAGGAGCTGCGGGCTCATAAAAGTTTGAAAATTAACATTATGGCTGAATGTAAGTTTGTGAATGCTGTTGGGGACATCACTAACAAAGCCTTCAAAACGCGTAATAATGCCGTGTTTTTAGACAGTGACTTGGATGCCATCTTGGAAAAAAAATTCGAGAAACTTCGTGTTGAAATGGAGGAAAGTAAGTTGAAAGGCAGTAATTGGGCTCTTCTGAGTGTTGATGGCGTTCGACTACGTATTAACAAGTATAATCTTCTTCGAGGGAGCAGCTATATTCCTCTACCGTCATCTTTGGATGCGAAGAAAGCCTGTATAAACCCTCAGAACTACAACGATGAGAAATGCTTTATGTACGCTGTTCTGGCTAAGTTCATTCGAAATAAACCTCAGCGTGTTAGCAAGTATAAGGATCTCCAAGAAAAATACGATTTCTCATGCGTCTCATTTCCTACGAGCTTGGGTGAAATCGCTAAATTTGAAAAACTCAATAATATATCCATAAATGTGTTTGGAGTGGATGATAAACATGAAGTGTTTCCAATAAAGGTGATTGATGAAGAATTAGATGATCATCGCGATCTCCTTCTGTTGAGTAATGCCACTGACAGATATCACTATGCTTATATAAAGGATTTTGAGAAGCTTATTCGTGTGCAGAAAACTAAGCATAAAGAACGAATTTATGTATGTAAAAGATGTTTCAGTCATTTTGATGACCGACATGGACGAAGTGGAATGAAAAAATTAGAAGAGCACCGAGAAATATGTAGACAACATGGTATTGCTAGATGCGTTATGCCTACAAAGGATAACTCTATCGTTAAATTCAAGAATGTCGAGAGGATGTTGAAACTGCCCTATGTTATCTACGCCGATTTTGAATGCATTCTTACCCCTCTCCATACCTGCTCCTCTAACCCTGAAACCTCCTACACAACTCCCTATCAAAGTCATTCTCCCATGAGCTTTTGTGTTTATGTGAAGCCTTCGTCCAGTGTTGAACAACTAGAAACAACTCTTCCTACTGAACCATATGTTTACCGAGGGCCTGACGCTGCACAGAGGTTTATGGGATGCCTGATGGATCTGGCAAATAAAATAAGCGACTTATACAAATCTGCTAAACCTCTTAATCTTACAGCTGAAGAACAAGAATCATTCGATGCTTCTACAATATGCTACCTGTGTGAACATGAATTTACAGAAGATAATTGGAAGGTTCGCGATCACGATCATGTGTCCGGGGCGTACAGAGGATCTTTACACAATAAATGTAACCTGGCTTGTAAAACACCTAATTATATACCTGTCTTCATGCATAACCTGAGTGGGTATGACTCTCATTTCATTGTTAAGCAGCTAGGGTGTACTAGCGAAAGAATAGAGGTTATACCAAATTCAGAGGAAAGTTATATATCATTCTCCAAGTATGTTGGGGATATTAAACTCAGATTTGTCGATACTTTCCGCTTTCTCAGTACGAGCTTGGAGAAGCTTGCAAAGAACCTTGAAACGTATCCTGAAACAGCAAAGTACTTCGGAGCAGAGAATATTGGTTTGATGACTCGTAAGGGGGTATTTCCCTATGATTACGTAACATCGTGGGATGCCCTCAACGATACATGTTTGCCTCCTAGGGACTCCTTCTACAACAGATTAAACAGCGAAGTAATCAGCAGTGAGGACTATGATCACGCTCTAAACGTGTGGAAGCACTTTAAGGTCCTAAACCTTGGCGAGTACAGTGATCTGTACTTAGTTTCAGATGTTCTTCTCTTAGCAGATGTCTTCGAGAAATTTAGAGACCAAACCCTGAAAAGTCATAAAGTGGATCCTGCACATTATTTTACCTCTCCGGGACTTACATGGGATGCTATGCTGCTGTATACTGGAATCGAGTTGGAATTGCTTCTTGATTACGATCAGCTACTCATGGTTGAATCTGGTATAAGAGGAGGGTTATGCCAGGTTTCTCACCGGTATGCGGAGGCTAACAACATCTATATGGAGCAGTATGATCCTCGTAAATCCTCTCATTTTATTACGTACGAAGACGCCAATAACCAGTACGGTTGGGCTATGTGTCACGCCCTTCCTTATGGTGGATTTACGTGGGTTTCTCCTGAGGATATACATCTCGGTTCGTTGAATGGGGATGATTCCTTTGGATATATCTTGGAGGTTGACGTGGAATATCCTGCAGAGCTGCATGAACGTCATAATGATTTACCCTTTCTGCCTGAGAGTATGAAACCGGGGGAATCCTCTTCAAAGAAACTAATTGCCCATCTTGGATCTCGAAAGAAGTATGTGGTGCATTACATGGCCTTGAAACAGGCTCTTAGTCATGGTCTACGACTGTCAAAGATTCATCGAGCACTAAAATTCCGTCAATCTTGTTGGTTAAAGCCTTACGTCGAATTTAATAATCGCCTACGACAGCAAGCAAGAAACGACTTCGAGAAGGATTTGTACAAACTTTTCAATAATGCGATGTTTGGAAAAACTATGGAAAATATTCGTAATCGTATGGATATACGTCTTGTGTCAAACTGCAAAACATTAGAAAAACTAATAGCCAAGCCTACATTTATCGATCGAACCATATACGGTCCTAATCTTGCAGCTGTTCATATGGCTTCTCGTAAAATAGTGTTCAACAAGCCTATATACATTGGAATGAGTGTACTAGACATTTCCAAGACACTAATGTATTCGTATCAATACGATGTGTTACTTCCATATTATGGAGCTGAGAATCTTAAACTGTTGTATACGGATACAGATTCCTTCATCCATCGAGTGACTACAGCTGATATATACCAGGATAAATTACACATGCTTGAACATCTGGACACAGCGGACTACCCTGCTAACCATATATGCTATTCTACACAAAACAAGAAAGTGTTGGGAAAGTTTAAAGATGAAGCAAGTGGTAAAATCATTCGCCGTTTCGTTGGTCTCAGACCTAAAATGTATGCTCTCGATATTGATGGCTCTGTGATAAAAAAGATCAAAGGCATAAAACATAGCGCCATTAAGCAATACATCAGCTTCGATAGTTACATGGAGTGCCTTAAAACCTTGAAAATCGTAAGAACCCCTATGAACTTAATCCTATCCCAACATCATAATGTTTCTACAGTTGAATCTAATAAAATAGCTCTGTCGCCTCATGATGACAAGAGAGTAATTGCAGAGGATGGAATATCAACGTATGCGTACGGGCATTACAGCGTCGCAACCCATGCGTAAGAGAATGCAACTTAGATCTCAAGAGAATTATTTTCTCCGTTACGTCTCCTGTAGAAAATGAAAATTTTATGAACTGACTCCTCCACGCCTCCAATGATGTCTGACGAAGAAGGAAGAAAAAATAAAAAAAAAATCCTCACCTGGCTTCTCCGTGCTTCCCATGATGCTTGTCGAAGAATGAAGAATAAAAATAGAAATTATAAAAGGGGGCGTTAACTCTGCCACTAGACTTTAACTCTAGTGCTGGTCTCCAGCCCAGATAAAAGAGGAGAGGCGTATACCCTACTACCTCAAAGTAAGTATACCCTCATTAACTTTATATAAACAGAAGATTGTGTTAAAATACTATCAAAGGTATTGCTGAATATCTCTTAAAAATATTGAGCTATAAGTACCTCAACATCTGCGGATAGATCATCTTTTAGCGATGAGTTTAAAAATCTATAAAGGGTTAGGAAAACAAAGTTGAATAAAGCTGCAAAGAACACATAAAAAGCAGGTTAGATCATAATAGGTGGGGTTACACTTAGAAAACTGCATGTAGTGTTCGAGATGTTACCGCCAGAACATACAGAACCAAGCAAAAGAGTCATACAGTTGTATACAATTCTGTGACAGAGGGCAAAGGTAGCTGTAACAAGAACTTCAACATCAATGGTTAGGAGATCTAGTGGAAGTTTAAAAGCCCTATAAAGGAGGGAGAGAAATCAAAGCAGACTAAGGCTGTAAATAATACTCCAAAAGAACATGGGACTACCTCGGGTTAGATATGGAGAAAATGTCAAACATACTATATACATTAGTTGCAGAATATGACGGTGGTGCAGGATGTGGTTACGCTGGTGATGATGATGATGTAGGTTATTGTGGCGCTGGTGATGGTGGAGGTGTTGGTGCTGGAGATGTTTGTGGTCTTGCAAGTTATAGCGCTGCTGGTGAAGATGGTTTTTTTTGTTGGGTTAGGTTAGGGTGGTGGTGGTGTTGGAGGTGGAGGTTGCGGTGGTAGTGGTGGTGGTGCTCGTTATGGTGGCGCTGGTCATGACGATTGTGGTGGTGGTGGTGGTGGGGGTGGTGGTGGTGGTGGTGGTGGTGGTGGTGGTGGTGGTGGTGGTGGTGGTGGTGGTGGGCCAGGTTAAATTTGTATGGTCTTAGAACGAATGTAAGCAGCGTTTCACGTGTTACCGTTATAAGATACAGAACTAATTAAGAGAATCGTTAAATGAAGTTGGCATGTATAGCATACTGGAACAGTGTACAAAGACGGATACAATAGCTATTTGAATAACAAGGTTACAACGTCTTCTAATGTTAGTTTACGAAAAGAGCCGGAGGAAGCAGAAAAAGAAGCCTGTATAATGTTAAATAACGTTGAAGAAATGTCTGCAAAGAGGTTTGTGGTTAAGTTAGGTTAGTCTTAGAAAGACTGTAAGCAATTCTCTAGACGAGAACATCATACATTTACAAAAGGATGGAAAGTGGTCATGAAAGCATAACAAATCGCTAAAAGGGCTCCATATACCCCTTAAAAACATTAAACCATACTAACGACGTGAAAACATAGAAAATACCAATGAAGCTGCAAAAAATTCCTGAAAATCTCTAGAATACCGCAAAAATGGTTAAAATACTTACCAACTCCTAAAATAGCGCTAACATACCATGAAATGTTCAGAAATCGTTAGGGTTTGCATGTCGGGGGTGTAATATCTTCAAGGTAGCTAAAGTTGTTGGAGGAACGTCTCCAAAAGAAAGTGAAATATCTAAGCTTGAAACGGCATGTTGCGACGGTCAGAATAGGTTATAGAAGAATATAATGCTCGTGTAAAATGGGATGAGATAGGCTAGGTTAAGTCAGGTTAATAAATAGGAAGGTTTGCGCTCCCTTAAGTTAAGTAACGTTAGGTTAGGTTAGAATATGAGGCTTAGGTTATGTGAAATTATGAAAGACCATATAGTAAAAAGAGTAGGGATTAGATGAGCAATAGGGATGAAGAATAAATCATTAGATGAGGTGTTAGGTTAGGTTAGACGAGTAGAAGTATGGGGCTTAGGCTAGGTTAGATTAGGTTAGGATAGGTTAGACGAGTAGAAGTATGGGGCTTAGGCTAGGTTAGGTTAGGTTAGGATAGGTTAGACGAGTAGAAGTATGGGGCTTAGGTTATGTTAAATTATGAAAGTTCAAAGTAAAAAAGAGTGGGAGCTAGGTTAGGTTAGGATGGGTTAGACGAGTAGAAGTATGGGGCTTAGGCTAGGTTAGATTAGGTTAGGATAGGTTAGACGAGTAGAAGTATGGGGCTTAGGCTAGGTTAGGTTAGGTTAGCGGCACTATGTGGGGCGAGGCGTCATGTTGGGGTAACATATTCAATCAAGATAGAAATCTCTTGCGTTAGGAGGTTTGCATCGATACAGTGAACGACATTCTCAACTGCCATGGACGCTCATAAACATACATGCACTGCTATAGGCCTTAAACATTATCCCTAGAGTCAGCCTCAAACGCCTACAATGTCCTGCTTCCCCTACTACCTTACCTAGTAATGCTTAGATTACGCATGGCGGCCATCTTGCCCATAAAAAAGTGGCCCAGCTTCCCCCCAAATACCCTACTCATGGCATTAAGATACATAGAATTTGATAACTAAGTTGATAGGGAGCCGTCTCACCTTACTGACATGATGGACGCTCGGTGTTAGGTGAGGAGGGCGATTGCGAGTTAGTTCCCAGAGGGTCGATACAAGGTCCACCCACCCTCCCTCCCTAGCCCACGTAATTATTAGCCTTCTGTCTTGTGGAGTACGTGACCTGCGGTTCATATGAGTGAGTCTGCAGAGACCTGTGTTTGAACACACGAGCGCAGGGGCAAAACAAACTCCATTTGGGCTTTGCACACAAATGCATTGTCACCTTTTGACTAAGTAATGCCAGCGAAGCAATAAACCTCAAGACCTAAACTGTACCGTTTGTCACGGCGGTGGTAGTGGTTGTCATTCAAGACAAAATACATTTACTTGACCCAAACGTTCATTAAAAAGCTGGTGAAAGAGAGACACATGCTTCAATCTTTGAAGCATGGATACACCAGATATTTTTTCGGCGACTATTCCATACATAGATGCGTTAAATTGTCATATATGAATTATACCTGGTCATTCTTTTTTCTTTGTACAAATTATCACTAGATAATTCTTTTATTTATTCACTGTTGCTATTTGTATCCCATAAATCGCTGAAAAACAATTTATTACCCATTACAATTTATTAAAAGTCAAAATAACACTTCATTTCAATTTGACAACACTGTTTTAACAATTGTTCTTTTAATTTTTTTTTCAGAAGAAAGGTTATTTGTTGTTAAATATAAACTGAGATTTATTTGGTTTTCTGTTATAACAGGAAGAGAGAATCAAATACAATACCCAATAATTCTTGAGTTTCGTTTTCCTCCGTTGGCAGTGCTGAGCAAGTCGAACTACACTAATTGAAATGAATATACTTTAGGTTATTTATAGAATTTAATGTTTGTGGTATAGTATTTAAATTTATATTTTATTTACGAAAGAGTCCAGATATTTATCATTCGACGGTCTGGCCTTCCCAGACGTCTATGATATTACTTTGTGATACTGTTTTGATGCAGTTCTTGTTCATGCTGTCATGGTGGAAAATTATATTTTCTGTATTTACTGCTAGTAACCTGACTGTTTCAAATGTTTTAGTGCACGCATATGCATGGACTATATTAAATCTCTTAACTTCTGATATATCTATTATAACAGACCTGGAATATAATCGTATCTACTAGTTAAATATTATCACTTAAACTATACTTGGGTTTTTGCTTTTTATTTAATAACATGAACTTACAATTTAATGCATGAAGGAGCTTAGTTTGAGCTGTAAGTTGAGGTCAACAACCACGCATGGTACTCAATCGTCAGTTTGTTACCATTCTTTATCTTCGTGACGTCGCTACCTGGTCCAACAAGTTCAATAGTTATTAATTTATTTTTGCTCAAGTATTATTTCTATTATTCACATGGTTGAAGACAGACATGGAAAACATAGTCTTAAGGCATGGATTCGTGAACAATCTCGCCAGTACCATCCTCCAAGACTGAAGTTTTTCTATATTTTTCTCATAACTGACAGTTGCCGGAAGATACCCCAAACTTAGGCCTAGAAGTCTCATGATCAAATTTGTTATTTCTCAATTATCAATTCTTGTATCATTTGTGTCCACCGCCTGCGTGTATATACAGCAAGAAAGGAGTTAAAGAATACTGGGAGAAACGATCGTCGAAAAATAATAAGCGTTAAGGACATTGAAGAATTTCGAGAATACAAAGTACTCTACTATATCTCGCATTTTCAAACTTCCTCGTTCTCCAGTTATGTACTTCTCGCACTTGTAATATACTACTGCTATATTCTTATCAATATAACAAGTACTGGAATATTGAATGACCTGAGAGTGTATTGACGTACCATTTGTGTCTCTTACATCCTCAAAACGTATTGCATTTCACTGATTTTAAGATTCTTAGAGAAGACTGTTCCAACTCTCTTCGGCTAAGTATGAGTACCCGCGCGTACGCAGCAACATTGCTTGGAGCCCGGCTGGAGGGGGAGCGTGATAGCCAATACGTCACTGGGGCATAGCACAAATCCTTACGCTTCCTACCGATCTTGAGGCTGTATCGTAACATACACTCCTATTCGAGCCCGTTTACCATTTCGTGGAAATAACAATTTCTGTTTATCAAAAAGGATGGACTCCCGCAGAGTCTTGTATGTCAATAAGCACTGAGCTCGACGAGGAAATAGAATGTATAGTGTATTCACTATATAAGACTTCGTTCAGCTGTGATGGGAGTATGCTCCAGTACATAGCTATATTGTATGCTGCAGGCAGACTCCTGTAAGGCGTATGTACTCCACTACTCCCTGGTATGCACCCGAGCTGGAACAGCCTGATGTACGACCTGTCTGACGAAAGAGTGCAGTTTTCAGGCGATGGGGGCATCTGTGCCCTGGCCAGGTAAGCATGGGGCTTGTCCGTGCTACCCAACGGGAATGTGACGTAATAGGGCTTATCTGTACGTTTCTGCAATACTTTCCCTTGCATTCTGCATTCATTCATCAAACAGGTTACTTATGTATACTGGATGTTCATTTAAAAGTAAGCCTTGACATTTTGTATGACGTCATTTATCTAGCTACATGGCTAACGAGATAGATAGGCTACGGCGCGAACTGCAGTAATTTTCTTGTTCAGTCGTGGCTGTCCATTTGAAGTCACCATACAGGACACCATTGACAAAATCCTTGATCTGGTAATGCAAGACTGGCGAATGAAGATTCGTGGGATTGCTGACACTGGAGGCATCTCAACTAAATGAATGCATAATATCCTGCATGGAGAATTCGCTATGAAGAAGCTGTGTGCGAGATGGGTGCCACGATTGCTTACAGTCGACCAAAAGCACATCTGGAAGAACATTTCAACACAGTGAAGATGTTTAATCGCAATCCGTAAGACTTTTTGCACAGATTTGTGTCCGTTGATGAAACTTGGAGCCATAATTACACATGAGTCAAAAGGGTAGCCAAAACAATGGACAAAGGCTGGTGAAAGTGCACTGGAGAAGGCGACGAGTATTTTGTCTGTCGATAAAGTGATGCCCACTATTGTTTGGATCACCAAGGAATAAACCTCATATACCTATTACTTGGAAAAAGGCAGAACCATAAATGGACCCCACTATGTTTCATTGCTGTATCCTTTGAAACTTGTGTTGACAGAAAAAAACACCAAGGTTGACACATAAAAAAGGTGCCCTTTCACCAGGATAATGCACCATCCCAACCGTCAGGGATCACAAAGGAAAAGGTGCACGAATTGGGCTTTGAATTAGTTCCTCGTCCACCCTATTCACCAGACTTAGCCACGAGTGACTTCCTCCTTTTCCCTATCTTGAAACTTTGGCTTGTTGGGAAGACATTTTCATCAAATAAAGAAGTTATCGTCGCCATCGAGTACTTCGCAGAGTTTGACGCCCTATTTTTCCGACAGGATGAAACACCTGAAGGATCGTTGCCATCAAAGGAAATTGCCAAGAAATAAGGTAAGGTGCTTGCAAAACATTTTTCTTACTTTTTACCATACTTATCAAACAGCCCTTGTACAGCACCATCGGATAGTCAAATACCTATAAATGCCATAAGGTTTTAATACAAATTACTTACTTCCAAGGGCCGAGCACCATTCTGTTCTATCCGTAAACTATTCCTGCGTTATTCATAGCTTCCGTAATTCCAATCTTCCATGTTTGTAGACGTCCTCTTTTTCTTGCCGGAATCCATTCGAATGCAATTTTATGGGGTCGAATAAAGAGCTGGTCAATACGTATAATTTCGAACCGTATCTACATTGTCAGAATCTAACCTGAAAGTTGTAGTATTTACTAGGTTTAAGAAAAGAACCAAAAGAAAAAGGCTAAAACGAACGAAAAGCATGGGTTAGGCAATACGAATTGGAAGAACTTTACGATGCACGAGCCCTTTAACAATCCTCAGGAAGCGCTGTGTAATCAGGCCATCGATTTTAAGTGTTATTGGCTCATTCGTTGTCTTTTAAATTCGCTCTTACTACAAAGTACAGCGTTATCGAGGTTGCTACTTTATTATTATTACTATTATTATTATTATTATTATTATTATTATTATTATTATTATTATTATTATTATTATTATTATTATTATTATTATTATTATTATTATTATTATTATTATTATTATTATTATTATTATTATTGCTACTACTACTATTACTTTATCATAATCATTATCATTATTATAATTATTAGTGTTATCATCGCCGTCATCTTAGCAGAAGCTTTGCGGGACTATTAGTCACACTATTCGTTGTGATTGGGGGACTGTTTTTTGTTTTGAGTTTAGCGAGTTTAAAGACACATTGCCTTAGTAAACATGACTGAAGGAGTTGTAACTTTTTAATGTGCATCTTGGCACTTATATACAAATACGCTTTATTCACTCTACTTGCGAAGAGGGGGATAATGTTCTTAAAGATGAAATAAAGATAATCAGGGTTCCAAAAATGTATACACTGATCAAAATAAGTTTGTATTGCTTTGAGGTACAAGTCTCAAATTTAGTGAAGGTGTAGCTTAGTGTCTAGGATTTAGATGGTCTTGGATTGGCAACGTTTATTTTAAATGTCACATGGACACTGGCGCAAATGGCGACTGTCAAGCTATAATTCAAAGAAATCGGTTCAGTTTACGTCGAAAAGCTGCAGAGCTCGATGTTAGTAACGATCCGATCTATAGCAGATATATACACAATATAATTATACACAATTGATTTTGAATCCAGAGTGCGTAAGGGGCTATTCACAGAAAATTCAAGATAAGCATTTTAGTAGTCGCGCAAATATAAAATATGATATAACCATGCCTATGAAGAGTTATTTTGACTTAAAGTTAACCACACAAACGATAATGTGGGGCGGAAAAAAAGTCCTGAAATTCTTTGGGTCGTATTTTATAAATGCTAAACTGCAATGCCAAGCTTCATATTTAACATAACATTTTTTCATTCTCTACTACGTATAGTAAGTAAAGGAAGTATTGTATTCCACCCAAATACTCGAGGTCGAGATTTCACCGAAATATGTTTTGAGGCCTTCTGAATCCAAAAAATCATTTTTAGAAAAAGGTCCGTGTGTGTATGTCTGTCTGTCTGTCCATCTATGGGCAGCATAACTCAAAAACGAAAAGTTAGTTAAAAACCAAAATTGGTATTTAAGTTTAATGTCTTTCAAGAATGTGACACGAAGATTTTGAAGAAAATTCCTCCACCCTAAACTACGTGGAAAATTTTTTGAAAAATTTTGTTTTATCGAAAATGGCTCTAGCGATTTTGATTAAAATGCCATATGTTTGTGGCAAAGAAAATGTGTATTTTGAGTTTTCAGGCTATAACCTATGTATTCATGCTTACTCTGGATGACTTTTGCGTAACTGGTAAACCGTAAGAGATGGACCAAATCCTACTACACAAAAAATGTACATCGTACTAAAACACAGTTTATGTACAAATAAAATAGTAGACAGTCCTCACGCTCAGGCGGCCCTTTTCTCTAAAAATGCTGTTTTAGGTTAAGAGAACCTCAACATATGTATTTTAATTAAACTCCGATACCTGTTAAACTCTTGAATGGAGTAAATACTTCCTCTACTCCGTATAGAAACGTGGTAGAGAAAGTGATAATTCTCTTATTAAGGTTAAAGACACGGAAGATCTAGTTATGAATTAAAAATTATAGTTAATAAGTATATAAGTATATATTGTTATAAGTATATATTTGAATACACTGTCAGGAAAAGACTAAAGTTTAGCAAAATGAGCACTGAAGAAAAAAATACAAATATTTAAAGATAAAATTGCAGGTGGTTTACACTCGAACAATTAATTGTAACACAGTAGCTGAAGGCTATAGTAAAATTTTCTGTAGTCAAGGTAATGCCATGGAGAAATCAATGTTAACCAGTTTTTTTTCTTCATGGGTTCAAAAGGAACGGTTTGGTTATAGTCTGTCATTACGCAGGTGCATGGGAATACGAGTAACATTTGACAGCCGCACAAACATTTTAGAGTTATATTGATGCACATTCACGTCTACGAGCCAGCACCATTTTTGGATTTGTGTCTGCGTGTAATCAACAACGTAAAAAGGTTCAGAAGTGTTGGAATACATATTGCTAGAAACTTTATCGAAAGTTTAACACATTTTGATCTTAATAAGATGCATTACAATCCATGAATTTATTCTCGGAGTCTTTACTTTAAACTACAGAAAATTGTCGTGTGAAAAGAAGTTCGCTTTGTTGTGTACTTCGGTATTCATGCGTGGAGTGAGCTTTGGCAGTTTATATCTTTCCCACACTATACACGGAGCTTTTATGCTGGTGTTTTGGCTGAAAGTCTGACATGTCAGTTCTTCCTAAAATCTCCTCTGCGATGTTGACTTCGTTAAGATATTTATTTCGGTGTTTCAATGACAATGGTCCACGTTGATGTTTCGGATTTTGACTTGGATCGCTTCTTAGATACGAATTATTGTGATTAATGTCATGGCTCTGTCCGTCACAGTTTCCTCCAGTTGTATAGGTTACGTCAGAAGAGTTGCTTCCTACGTGCCTAGATTTTTTAAAAATAATAAGCTTAACTAACTTGTTAACGCGAAGGATTTTTTGGGAAGCTTTCCTTAACAAACTGCGTTTGCTTCTAACGATATCACTTGATCGTAATGAAGAGGAACTGGAACTTACAGGGGTATACTTATCTTTTCCTTTTGCAGCCTCAGAAACAGCAGGCCTTACAGGGATATACTGACATTCTCGTTTTATAGCCTCAGAAACAGCAGGCCTTACAGGCATATACTTACATTCTCGTTTTATAGCCTCAGAAACAGCAGGCCTTACAGGCATATACTTACATTCTCGTTTTATAGCCTCAGAAACAGCAGGTCTTATGGGGGTATACTCAACTTCTCTACTAGCTGCTTGAATGGATTCGTCACTACTTTTCACCATATTAGATAACCCTCCATTGGGTTCAGCGTGTTGACTTGGCTTGAAGGATATAAACAACTTCACTTTCATCCTACTTGCTTCATCCTGTTCAGCTCCTACTCGATCCGCACACTCATCTTCTGATGTACTTGCTGCAGCTAATGCCCATGTATTGTCCGAAAGGTGACCATCGTCGTCACTAATAGTTTCCATTGCAGTAGAGTCAACTAATGAGATGGAGCTTAAGTCGCTTTCATCCTTTGGATATTCGGATGGAGTACAATTGCTAATGCTATCGTCAACTTCTTCTAATTCATCTGGGTGTACTTCAACTGTTACTCCCATTTGTGTTGTTTTAGGGGAGCCAACCCCTATCTTACTTTCCACATGTGGATATTCAGAAGAACTATTATCAACAATGTAGACGCAACTTATCTGATGTTTCCTCTTCGGGTGTTCTGGAGGCTGATCAACGTCGGCTTTTTCTTCTACTTTACCGGGATACCCTTCATCTGTAGTCTCCATTGTTGCTGTGCTAGGGGATGCAACTAACGACTTCCATTTTGCCTCGCTCTTTGTGTATGCTAAACGACTATCAGCGTGTTCTCGCACTTCAGGTGAGCGCTCTTGATCTGCCATTTCCGCCATTGTTTTTCCACATTTCCTCTTCGGACATTTTATACGAATATCATTACAGTAGCTGGCAGCACCATGTTCAGGCAATTTAGCTGGGTGCTCCTTTGGAAGGTCTAAGGGTGTGTGAATACCGCCGCTGCCATCAACATGTGCTTGCGGATCAGTTGGACGCTCTTGTTCCGTCATTTTCACTTTTGTTCTTATAGGAGAAGAAACAATGGAACTGATTTTTAAGTCATTTTTCTCCTTTGGGTGTGCTGAAAATACATTACTAATGTCGTTGACATCAAGTTCATCCGGGTATCTCATTTTCATTTTTGTACTTGTAGGGGAACTTCCATCAATACGCTCTCCTTTTTCAGCGGAAAATATAGAGCCTGAAATTCCCTTTGTTACCGTTTCAGTTCCTTCTGAATCAATGTCAGACTGGGAATATATTTCCTTGTTTGCGATACCTGCAGATTTATTCCAAGATTCTCGAGCTGATTCCTTTTTCTCATTTATCGCTCTGATAACCCCAACGATATCTCCTTTATTTACTTCCTCTGCAACTTCTTCGAGCAGTTCTATCCCCTTTTTTCTTGTTCGCTGATATGTTCTCCCATTATTTTCTTCCCAATTTTCAAAATACACATGTACGTCGCGAGAAATTGACGTGCTGCTTTCAGTGTCTACTTCGGGAGAATCTTTATACAAGGCGTTCCTTTGCTTAGCTTTTGTGTGTGCAGTATGCTGGTTTTCATCATCACTTAAGTGACATATTTTGCTTTTTGTCATCGGAAATTTCTTATCATGTGCTATGTAAAGAACATTCTTTGGGAAACTTTCATTTTCACTAACGAATTCATTATCCGTTTTACTTAATTTATTCCGATTATCAACTGTTTCAGAGCTAGAGTAAGCCTGGGAAAAGTCATTGCACATTGCCAATTTTCGATGACTTATTTCTCCATGTACTACACCCGGACAGTTATTACAGTCCAGTTTATCTTCGCTTCCTTTAACTTCAGGTGCTTTGTTACTATTATCGTTAGGTTGTTCGGATAATGTTGAAGTTACAATTGATATATTTCCGTTCTCTAAATTCCTGTTCCAGGAGACGAAAACAGTATTTGGAATATTAAAATAATCGGTCCACTTACTTGTGCCCATGATGCAGTCCCATAGACTTGGATGTTTGGACTCGGAAGTCATTTTTACCAGGTTATATTTTCATTTTAAGCTCCCAGATGAGCGGTATCCTAGATCTTGTAAATTTCATCTGCACATCATGTACAGCGCGACGGGAATATACATACAATCTGTCTCAGCAAGGTTAAGCATTTGAAATTATACTTTTAATTTGGATTCTGTGAAACTAATAATTTATATGAAAGCAGTTATGCACTTGTTTTTAAAACATAAACTATTCATTGCCCTTGTTTTGTTTTAGGGTTATAAGGAGTATCTTAAAAGCAAAGAGTATAAAACATATGTAACTAGGGTAGAAACATGACGGAAAGATATTGTTCTTTGAGAATTCTTGTGCCGATGCACTGCAGGGATATATAATCTATTCTGAGCTATAAGCAAGTAATAGTTCATAATATCCATACGAGTATCCTAATTACCATTATACTCAAGTTTCATACGACTATTTATGCTCGACCACGTGTCTAAGTTTAAAACATTTACAAATAATTTATAATATTCTATGCTACATGTTAACATCACTGGTGTCCGACATTTTAACTATTTGTTACTCGATTCGATTGTACATGCGAGAATCGATAATAGCGCCTTCAACTTTTATTGTTATGCTGGTCTTGGCATATGATACAGAGAGGATAATACAGGGCTTTCGAATTGGTTCTTCACCGCCGCACGGCCTTTTGCCTGTGCGAGTTTGAAGCTGCCGCGGCCGGGTTTGCCGCTACTAACAAGCCGCACGTAAAACCTGTATAAAAATCTTAACTTATAGAAAATGCTGGAAATGTCGTGAACGATGGTTTAATCGGTTCACAGCTTCTGTTCTTTTCAGATGAGGCGTGATTTCATCTAAATGGTCGCGTAAACACTCATAACAGTCGGTATTGGGCATCTCAAAATTCACATCACGTTCAAGAAATCCCTCATTATGGTCGGAGATTTGGAGTTTGGTGTGCTGTTAGCGCGACACATAATTGGTCCAATATTTTACGACCAGACTGTAAATAAAGAGAGGTACCGAAATGACATTTTGACCCCATTTTTTCAGTCACGGTCTGTACTTGCAGTAGCAGAATCTTGTTGAAATCACCCATATGATTTCTCTTCTTCTGTCAGTTCTGGTTTACATGCCAGTAAATCTACTGACATGGAGCTGTCACTTTTGAGCACAATTTAAAACAGTCGGTTGAATCCGGGTTTGAACCTGCGATCTTGGGATCAGTAGTTCAGCGTCTAACCACTGAGCCATCCAGACTGATTATCATGAAGTGGATAGGAGAATAAGCGCTTGTAAGGACAGTCCGCACGAGTGTAGAGAAAATAATGTGAGTGCAATACTCGGATTTTTCGGATTTGATCTCGATTAACATAAAGCAGATAGAAAAATGTTTTATAGGTTTACCGTGTGGGAGAGAGGAGAGCAATACCGCGCATGTCGGTAGCGTCACAATTTTGCAAACCTCAACCCAGGACAATCTACCTCCATAGTACTCTTTTGAATTAAATTGTTCACCGTATACAGCGGATATTAAATATTATATAATAATATTCTCACTTTTCAGGTAATTTTCTGGTTTCTCACCAGCTACAAAACATCTGAATTCGGCACATAACAAACGTTACATGATCTTGATAAAGCTTTATAATAGTTCATTGAGCCGCCGGTAGAAGTAGATTGCTCATCAACAAGTTGTACGACGTTACCACACACTCTTACCTTTAAAAGCGATTATCTATTTAACGCTGCATTTAATTTTAAAAAAATTAATAGAATTTTTTGTTAGTTTACATCCATTCTCTCACCTCCTTCAGTCTGACGGATTATTTCACTTCCATCCTGTATATATGAAATAAAATGAAAATAGCCCAAAATGTCCCGTGAAGGGCAAAGGCCATTTATTCTAACGTGGTGGGCTACTCCATGATAACTGGTTTAATCTAATATTAGAGATTCTATATTTCAGAGATACCCCCAAGAGTTTGCGTTGCATCTTCTGTTGGCATTTTTGGATTTTATTTTTTCTGGTGTGTTGTTAGTGACTATGTCTGGCACCCATAGAGTAATACAGGGTAGACACAGATTTCTAATACGTGAAATTTAGTTCGTCTGCTTAGCTTTTTGTCTAAGAGTATGAATTTAAGACCCCAAAATGTCTTCCAGGCTAGAGAGATTCTCCTTTGTATTTTCTTCTCCATTTTATACTGAAAGGATATTTGTCCCAAGTATGTATACAATGGAGGTATGTATGTATAGCGCGCACAAAAGTTTAAGCATTGTGTCAAACATCAAGATAATAGCTTTTTATTCATAATTAGTCACTTTCAAATATGGTAGTATCAAATACTCCTTAAACACTACGTATTGTATCGCAGCCAAATTTTTAATTTGAGTTTAGTATACAAATGTAAATAAATTGGTCTGCAGAAATTTCTTAGTTAAAATTAATTTAAGAAAAAAGTTTTGTACACGTGTTAAGTTTTTAAACTTTTTCGATGTGTGCTATATGTGAATTATTTTAATTTTCGAACAGTGCAAAAAGTTTTAAATCCGTGATTCCTCTAGCTACACTGAACATTTTAGGCTAATAGTTGTAAATAACCGTGCAAGGGGCTCTTTGAATGGTGAAAAAGGCTAAAAAAGAAAGGAGTTAAAAACGGTTGTTCATCAAAATTATACAGATTTAAGTAGCCGTTATTGGGTTTAAAGTTTTTATATTTAAAAATTTGCATAGGGTGAAAGTTATGCTAACTTATAACAGAAACGTCACAGCTTTCACATTTTTTGCCAAATCTCATGCATCTAACCTATAGTTTTGTGCCACGCATACTTTGATGTTTATGTTCAGTGCTTTAAGACCTGAGAAGTGCAAAGAATTCGAGTATAGCAGAAGTGCTTGACCCTTAACACAGCTTTGGGTTCACTGGGTAACTGGGAGCAGTCCATGACCTACACAATCATAGGGGAAGAGGGTGGCATTCCTCAGGATTCCCTCTACAGGTGAAGCCACAGCATGACACGGTAGTCACGTGTTTGAGGTAGTTGACTTCCACAACTACTGATACCCCAAGTTTATTAAATACCTTTCTCCTAAAATGGGAAAAATAGTTAATAAAACTTTTTTCAGGGGTTTCCTATATCCTTAGAAGGCGAACAGCTGGTATGTTTACTGCTTTGAATATCTTGCTGGTGTGCAAAAAGCTTCTAGGGAAAAAACAAAACTAAAACTCCAAACAGTTATGACAATTGCCACAATACTTTTTAAATGTTCCATTTATATGCAGCTTTTAACGTCTAAGCTCATATCGGCGAGCTTATTAACTTTGGAACAACTGCTCAACAACAATGATGTTCACTCGCCATGCAGTGGTTTTAGTTTTCACGTTGATATTACTTTGGTTTATTAAATTAAATTCACACACATCCACATACACACACACATTCACACACTCATTCACACTTCCAGACTCAAGGGAGGATGGGGAATCATTCTGGCTAAAGAAAAATTTCCACCCTCCAGCCGGAAATCGAACACAGGACCTCTCGCGTAGCAAGTGGTACTCAACCGACTGAGCTACGTTAATCTTATTACTGCACTGCGCATCTTGTTTATTCCTGTCCAGTTACTGATGGTCATCGCATACAATTCGTTCATTGTTGCATTTCTCCTCCAACTCTGTTTCTTGTTGAACAGTTGGTAGCAGAAACTTGGCGGGTAGGTCTTCCACGAGGAAAGTTTCGCGCATAACTCATCAGTTTTTGAAATCTCTTGTGCGGCTTTCAGGAACCTTGCCTTTACTTGTTCTAAAATCTCCGTAGCTGAAATTGGTCCATATGATTTGTATTCCGCAGACTGATGATATGAACAAATGAATGAGGATACATGCCCATTACTAGCGAGGAATTACCGAGCAAGACACGAGATGCTGGATGTCCTAGAAAGTGCGGTTAAGATGGAACGGACAGTGATGATGGACACCGAGCTGAATTGATCATTTCGTCCATTTCAATAATTTACCGCCCGATATGACCAACCAGTTAAGGACATTAAACTCAAAAAGAAGTTGACGTAGACGTACAAGTGTACTAAAGCCATCATAAGGAGAGCGTAAATTTAGTCTATAGATCCTAACATACACCACTGCTTGCTCGAACACCAGAAGCAGAACACTTCACACAACCCCTCCCTGCTGAGAAGGTTGGTAAGATGCCGCCTGAAGCAGTAAGGACGGCATATGTGGAACCCAGGGTACGTTCTGCAATAATGAACTTCATTTTCGCCATTAGATAAGACTATATGTAAACATGTGTACACATTGTATGATACTGTAACTGGTCCATTAGTTTGTTCACCAGCCGTCACTGGAATCGTGTCGCAAAAAATAATTTAGTAGGTTATTGAGGACATGCGTACCCAATATGGCTGCCTAATGTACTTGGTCAATCACGCAGCAAACGTATTGCGTGCGTAGCGCTCTGAATGGGCGAGGTTGTAAATGTGCGCATGACACAGTCACTTATTTCTATCGATTGTTATGGAGGAGTGGGGCGGCAACTTGCACAACTGTAAGGAAAACTTGGCTACTCTCGCTTTTCCTTTTTATCACTCATTCGTTTGGTGCTCATCGTGTATCGATTCTCGAATTTTAAAGTAAACAACCGCTGCTTAATAAACACCTGCTGTCTCTCAGCCAGTAGTGTCAATTCATGGAGGGAAGGAATTTTCATGAGGATTTCTAACGAAATATTTAGCCTATAAAATATTTTAGTTCCTAAATGTGAAATGTTTGCATTAAGAATATAGTTGTAAGTTTTACTTTCCTTACTACTTGGTTACTATCACTATCTTTCCATAGAGAATTCAAATCGATTTGAGTTCTCATTTCGCATGGAAACGTGGATTCGGATCCAGCTAAATCCTTGGATCTGATCCTCTCAGAAGATGATTCAGGGTTGCCAACTCGTACGATAATTATGGGGGCATACGATAATTTTAATGTTTGTACACATGGTTGATAACTCGTACGATAATTTGAATGTGTTTGATACCGGAGAAATATCATTTTCACTGGTTTGTCACACCAGCGAAATGAAACTAATTACAAATGCCCTCATGGCCTGTCTCCACCCCTCTAAGGCCACCATTTCATATCCTACTAATCCTTCTACCCTTTATCCTCTTTTTGTCAGTGTGCCCAGATCTGGTAATCTCAATGAAGATGGCGCTGTTCCGAAAATTGATGATCAATGGAGAAAACTCTGAATAAGTGATATTCCGTGTGAAATAAAGAACATGCCTGAACCTGACAGGTTTTGAAGTGCTGCTAAACACATGCCACCTTGGTGGAAATACTGATTTCAAAGAACTAGCAGCCCTTGCATTATTAGTGATTTCGTTTCCCCACAGAAAAGCTTCTTGTGAAAGGGTTTTTTTCTAAACTGAGCTTAATAAAAACTAAAGTTAGAAGCAGATTGGCACTCTATACGGTAAATGAACTTATTCTGTCGCCTTAGTTTGAAATAATGCGGTAGATCCGAAAATCTGCAAGTCACCGAGAAGATGTCAAGGTTTATCTCAACAACAAATTTGTATAATTCTGCAACGGTTGAGGAAGATGAAGTTTCAGATAAATAATGCGAGAAACATAAGTTCTAAAGTCGCAATACTGGTTGAGGTCATCAATCTTGTAAGTGAATATCACAAACTTCATTACCTACTATTACCTACATTTTCATAAGTGTTATGCTGATATTTTTATTGTTGGAGCATTTGGTTTAAGATGTACGATAATTTTGAATCCAAATCTATAATTTTGAGTGGCTGGTACGATAATTTTACTTTTAAATGTTGGCAACCCTGAGAGGGTTGGATCGAAATTTTGTTGCATGGAAACATCTACCGGGTTCAAATCTATTTGAATCCGCCAAAGATGCTAACTTCTACTGCACTCCTAACACAGTGCACACTCCTCAGTTTGTTTTCTTAGTGAAAGTGACGTATTAAAGCGCAACAACAGAGCCACTTAATGTTTCTATAATTTCGCAATATATTCTCCTCAAAAACATTCACTAATCTCAAAATCTCCTCAAAATGCGTAGGAAGTATAGTTTTTACAGGTTCGTCAACATAGACCAAGTGACCAGCATAAAAGCTTGAATTATTTATGCTTGAAACTTGCGTATCCAAATCGACTTCAATCGGACTCGAATCGATTTCAATTTCTCATTCAAACTTAGTGAGTGAGTAGAGGAAGTGTTGTATTCCATCCAAAAATTCGATACAGAGATTTCACTGGAAATATATGTTTTGGGATCCCTGAATGAAAAAATAGAAAAAGATCTCTGTCTACCTGTGAACAACATAGCTCAAAAACCAAAAATTGCTTAATACCAAACTTGGTAAAGTGCATCATCTTCCAAGGATGCGACACGAAGATTTTCAAGAAAATCCCTCCACCCCAAACTACCCTTTACGAGAAATAATTTTTGAAATGTTTCATTTTCTCAAAGAGATCTCTAACGATTTTAATTTTAATGTCATATGTTTAAGATATGCTCATGATAAATTAAATGTATATCTTCAATTTTCTGTAAATATCCTGTAAAGTCATCTTTATTGCTAATGAATTTTGTATAACTGGTAAACTGTAACGGACTAACTTTTACTACAAAAAATGTATATATCGTTAAAGGACACAAGTTATGACGTAATAATTTATGGACCCAACCATTTCCCAGATATTCCTCGTTATTGGTTTCGATTTCCGAATATTTAGTCTTCTATCTCTGGGCGAGGCAAAGAGAACGGAATTTTAAAGTCATCACATAACAACTTTAAAAGATTTGACTATCGCTTAAATTTTAAAGCCTGCCGTGTTCCCATATTCTCCTTACACCTACAAGAGAACTAACATATGATTATTTCTACAAATGTTTATCAAGATTAACATAGAAAGATGGAGAAATACGCGCGTAACAATTGTCTGTACGGAAGTAGAGAATGTTAGAGGAGCATAGGTAGCACATCAGATTTTTCATAATGAACGAATACACCATTTTATATGTTTATTAGCTGAAATACCCGGCGTTGCCCGTGGTTTGACGATTTTTTCCCTGCAATTTTTAGACTTAGGTTGCACTTGCCCAATAGCCTTGTGTTTTTAGAGACATATAAAAACTATACTTATTACAGCCAATTAATAGGGTTAATTAAACCCCTTGACATACTGTAAAGAACAAAAAATAAACAGAATAACTAAATATATAAAAACACCGGGAAAACACTATGCAAAATCACTACTCAACAACCCCAAATACTGCAGGAAGAAAAACAGAGGAAGCTGTGAGAATGTAAGACGTTGCATTTCTATTTCAACCATAGAAAATTGAGTGAATTGTGTGTTGAAGGGTGCGTAGAGAGGTAAAGTATATGTCTTACGTAAAAGAAAAGCAAATACGAAAACTGTGTGAATGTAACACACTGCATACTAAAATGGACAACACACAAACCTTCTCCATGGAAAATACACATATGTGCCGAATTTTGATGTGATCGGTTTCGGAGAATAGCTGTTGCATACACATACACACATCCATTGTGTGTATGTGTGCGTGCGTGTGTGTGTGTGTGTGTGTGTGTGTGTGTGTGTGTACATGTAGTGTGCTAACATTTCAATTTACTGTAAAATCTCATTGATTTCAACTTGATTGACATGATTCAGAATAAGAGCAATAAACGCCTGGCAATAATAAACACACATATACTTGGAAATATCCATATTCTCTCATTATCTGACAACATTTGAAAAAATGATAGAGGAATACATATCGGGATTCATGGTATCGGGGCCGTATTATCCGTTTTGCTGTTACAGCACACCGTACACGATTTTAACATCATGCAACGGAACTTTCGGAACTTCATTACGTGCTATTCTGCGAAGCAACATGACAATTTAAATGAAATGAAACCATGCCTCACTTGAAAAAAATTAATAAATGTGGGTTAACGGTACCGTCAACTATATTTTGCAAAATTCAATTACTGGAATTGACCCCTTTTCTTCGTCACGAGTTGTAATTTATAAATTATTGTCACTCTGTGGGGTTTCAATTTTAAAAGTATAGTACCTGTAAGGACATGGGTGTTTTAAACAACCACTTGCCTGTGTGAGGGACCTCAGAGTATAGCATTCGAATGATGCACAAATTTCGTCATTTTTTCCTCCTGTAGAAGATGCCGTTTTCGCTTTTTAGGTTTACCATTTAGCGATCCTTTGTCCTTAACTTATAAACAGACATCTCAAAGTGTCTGTATCCCGAACTGGAGAACCAGAAAATTTCTGTTGAAATTGTCTACACGCCTGTCTACACGATTCGGTTTTTATGTAATGTATCGTATATAAAAATTCGTTGTTCAAGCTCGAAATCATCACCAGGCGATTCAATTGACTAATAAAACAATAATAAGTACTCTTAAGCAAATCACGCACAACACAGATATCTTAACCACTGAGATACACATGCATACACTGTCTATACAGCAGGAACACAAAGAATAGACTGAAACATAGCTGATAAAGTTAAGACTGAACGCGTCATTCGCCGCTAGTTGTGGCAGCCGAAAAATTCCCAATTCACTCTGGCACAGGGGCATTTTTTCCTAATGGCGAATGACTGTAAATTGCGTAGTGATTTGTAATCAAGTTCACTTTTATATTTATAAGATCATAGGAGTGTCAAATTAGTATCTTTCCGACTTCCGTGTAGCAAACATCATCATGGGATAGTACGTGATCAAGTGCAGTGCCCACTCGCATTATCAACAGTCCAACCTGATTGTCCTGTATGAATGTTGTATTTAAGTTCAGCATCTTCCAAGGAAATCTGTAAATATACTACCAGGTTCACTTCATCTGAAATGAAGATTGTCATATGCATAATTGGTAAAGGAGCACATCGTTTGTTTCAAATAACTTTTCTGGCACCTTCAATTTTCGAGATATTCATTGTTATATATTTTTAACTTTATAGGTACAATACGTTGTCATCTTTAATGCTTTCAACATCCCAATTGTGCTCCTAATCGTGTAAAAAATATTCGATTTTCAAGGTAGATTTCGATTCGCTTTTAAAAAATTTGACTGTCAGTTCATCTTGCTGTAGTTCTCTTGAACCTACAACAAAATCTGCAGTAAATATATCTGCGCGAAGGTTTAGGACAATTAACATGAAGTGAGTTTATAAGAATACC
The DNA here is from genome assembly GCA_030765045.1 of Tenodera sinensis. Classification (NCBI taxonomy): domain Eukaryota; kingdom Metazoa; phylum Arthropoda; class Insecta; order Mantodea; family Mantidae; genus Tenodera; species Tenodera sinensis. Next base: position 62,108,414 of record CM060972.1, read on the forward strand.
TCTAAGTGCTACATAAAACTAATAGCGTGGAGAGAGAGCCAAGTGAATGTAGTATATCTTGATTTTATGCTTTCTAAATTGTCTTTTATAGGCGGTGGGTGGTAAGCTGATTTGGATAAAAAATATCAAAGATGAGTTTTTCGTGGGTATGTAAAGTTAAATATCCCCTTTATCAGAATCCATTGTTTTGTACGTAGCGCATCCCAAACGATTTCTTGATTTAATTTTGAAGGGGACTAGTAAAATAGTAGCACTGATTTTCAAGATCAAATTCACCATGTTTATCATGGCTTCTTTCTGAGCGAAAGTGTCGAAAAGTTTGTTTTTGTGATGATAAAGCATAGTAAATAGTTCAAAAAGGGAACTGGGACCCAAAAAGGGGCAAAAGAAATCTTGATGTGTTTCAGATGCTGTATTGGCCTTTAATGAGGGTAATTAAGGTCGTGTGAAAGTGGTGAAGTGGTGCGAGTAATAGGAATAAGTTCTGGATATAACAAGATTAAAATGTTTCCAAGATATTAACACTATGAGAGTAGCAATCGTGAATAATGAAATGAACTCCAAAGATACTAGCGTAATGCAGAGGAACCACAATAGGTCATAGAGATGATGGCCTTGAACCAGAATATGGTTCTGAATTATGCTAAAGGAACTGCTTCATGATTTTCTGCTAAATTGCTTTTTCAGATACATTAATCCCTTTCTCCCAGGAGCTATTAAACTTTTACTAGTTGTTTATTCATTATTTACTAATATATTGACACTTTAACCGTGGAGGTAGCTATGATCTTGTTTTTTTTCGATGACAAAGTGTTGAAAATATTTTTTGGGGAACATACCAGAAAATATACTAATTAAAATTGCTATAAAATGTCAGTGAATGGAGAAAGAATCAATATGTTACTGTGCAAATTTTCATTGCTGTAGATTGTGTAGTTTTCAAGAAAAAAATAGGATTGAAAGTTGGTAAAATTAACATTGCAGGGGATAAGCTTACAGCCTTGCCTTAAAATGTTTAAGTAAAGCATGTGAAATCGTGTAATGTTTTGTTTGGCGTGTGACAATGATGCGTTTTCTTCCATGCATATAGAAATTTACCAAATCAGCGTTTTTCATCAGTTATATGCAACAATGCGTTGCGTGGAAATCGCCTGTCTGATTACATGTTTGTGAAGAGAGCTTTTGATGCCGCCTCGCTGGCACTAACTCGGTCTCGCACATTGTCATTTATACTCGAGTGTGCATGACTGGTTCAGACCGCCCTGTGATAAGCGCCACTGCTACCATCTGTCCTGGCGTCCGACACACGTTTTATTGGAGCAATGTTCGTTTATCAGGCATCTGCAAGCCAGCAAATTTATAACCAACAATGACGCGATTATAACGCCACTTGCTAAGAAGATTAATGGCACGATCTGCAACCCTACGCATTGTAAACCGTATTGGACTCGTACCCAGAGGTCGCAAAACAGAAAAAAACGTGTGTTAAAGTTCTTTAATTTCATTGCAAATTTACCAGATGAAAGATACTGCTTCGGCCATACGTTAACCAGGGATTCTACATGAATGTAACAAATATGTCCAATACAACTATTGTCAATAAAGAACCGTTTCGCCAAAAAAATAATTTGTGTAGCATCATGTAGAATCCCTAGTTAACATATGGCCGAAAGCAGTGCCGTCCATCCTGTATACTATCTTAAAGAGAGAGAGAGAGAGAGAGAGAGAGAGAGTGTGTGTGTGTGTGTGTGTGTGTGTGTGTGTGTGTGTGTGTGTGTGTGTGTGTGTGTGTGTGTGTATTAATCCCAAAGACCACTCAACCGATTTTGATAATTCTTTCACAACTGCAAACCCTGATCGCCACAAACGGAAATAAAACATTGTGACAAATGACAAGCCCAGTTATTAATTTGTCACTTTATTTCTTCTAAAACTGAATCAGAATTCACAATTCATGCACTTTACAGCTGTTCTGTTGTATTGTAACCTTGACGCAAACACTACTCAGCTGTACGTAACTGACTCTGACAATTAACTATTAACTACTCGGTCCATGGCGACCCGGTTATATAGTCAAGAATTCCCAACGACTTTTCTGGAAATAGAAGTTTCTCGCAAATAGTTCCTGTACATCGAAAACTTCCAGAATAATGCGTGCAACAGCATTTCTTCTTAGCCGCCTATTTTCGCATGTCGCATAGTGACGTAGTGGTGTGAGGCACCTGACCTCGAATGTGCTTTGCAGCGCATGGCGACCATTACAATATATTGCACTATAAGTAGCTCTTTGGAGAGTAACACTAAAGCGACTCTGAGCATAAGAAGGATAATTACTAACAATAGGACATACATTTTATGGCTTAAACTGAGCAAGTAACAATAGTGTATTATTATTTATTTATGCCAACAAACTTACTGTTGGTGTTTTTAAACACACAAGCCGTGTGTGGGCAAAGTTTAAGAGGTAGAACTGGAACTTAAAAATTCAAATCCCAGTTGTGGCATTGAATTTTTAAGTTTCAGTTCTACCTCTTAAATAGTGTATTACTTTATTTCTGAAATATTTATTCTGTGAGAAAATTGGGGAAATGGGGAAAATATAACACAAATAGTGCATTATTCTTTTCACTTATGTCGCAGGTCTAAGATTGGTGAAATACTTTCACAGGATGCACCACATTTGAGTTCAAGAAGCAAATAAAGACTTAAGTAGGATATGAAACCGTAATACATGAGACAGATTCACACACATTTATTATTTTTGATGTGTATACTTTCAACCAAAACTTTGCTGATACATATCTCTGAAGCAATGCTGCGGACAGACTGCCTTTCTCGCTAGAGTGAATATTTACAACATAATTTATATGACTGCCACAACGCAAACGTTTGGAATTCGACTTACACATGAATAAACCATGTGGTCTCCTGGTGAATAGGCAACTTCTCCGGCAGTACTGTCTACCGGGAAACCTAGCCCTACACGAACTTGGGCAAATGATGAGACCTGATTCTGAGAAACATGAATTTGTAAAAAAATAGTTGCACATGCACAGGTTGTAAATAAACGATATTGAGCGATTATCCAATTATCCATAAACATCTGGAAATTTAACATTATTGATCGTGCTATTAAACCTTTCTGAAGATAACAAACGCAAAGTTGATCCTTTAAATATCCATTATATTTTTTTTTGGTAGTGTCTAACGCCCGCTTTTACTATATACGGCACCACAGGCGGTGACACTGATGATAAATCCATTATATGACCAAATCTTGCAGATGTTTATAGTGCATAAAATGCATATGCACTGATTAAACTAGTAATAAGCCATTAAAGTTATTGCCATATAGATTTAATTTAAAAACGAACCATAATAAAAATTTACATGCAATCTAGTTAATCGTTAATACATGCTTGTTATCGTGATTATGACAAAACACGAATTATCATTAGATTACCCCAGTAGAGTGTGGATTAAAAATGGAATAATATTTCAAATTTGCGGGCAACTCTTATTGTGCCCACTAAACCTCCGAAAGGAAGGGATAAATAGACGGAGCAAAGGGTAACCAAATCTTATGGGCAGGGCAGGCGCTGACCTGTGATCCCAAGGTTGTGGGTTCATGTCAGTAGCTTTACTGGAAAGTAAAAGAATTCCTGCGGGACGAAGTTCCGGCACACCGGCAGCGCTGATATGACCCTGTTAATTGAAAGCGTCATTATAAAACAACATATTTAAACATTTTTTCTTCTTTCATTACTCTATGAGACACGCAAAGTATACATGCAATATAGCAACACTTTTACAAATAGTTTATTTCAATTCTAGCTTCATTCATGCTGATGTAACTAAAACAAAACACGAATGTATTAAACTATTTTGAATGACATTGGTAATTAAATAGGGAAGGAGCCAAAATATGTCACATTTTCTCTAGCACTTACAGAGAACGTATTGCGTTTCTACAGGTTTTCACCAGAAGTACATATTTTGAGCTCTATGTATCCAAAAAGGGACATTTTTACTTTATGTACCTCCTATTTGTATAACACAGAGAAAGAGCGAGTTTCCATCTTAAAGTTTGATATCAATATTTAAGCAGAAATACTGTTTTGAGGTTAAGGTGAAAACAGGATTTTTAGGTCTGTTTCTGAACGTCCGTCTGTGAAGAGCATAGTATTACAACACAGCATCTTTCAGGGATGCAACATTAAATTTTCGACATTTCCCAATTGGCTTGACATGAAAATATTTTCCTACTTGTTTATTTTTATCAAACATTATAACGATTTGGGTTAAAACCATAATTTTACCAATTACTGTGTAAATTATAACCTTAACATTCCCTTCTGGCGAAATAAGGTTTTAAATTTTGGAAATTCAATAAAATAATTACTAATAAAATGTATTTCTTGAATTTTCTAAGAATACTGCGTGAATTTCTCTGTACTCCCAGTAAATAAATAAATGTTTTGTTGTTTAACGACCCTGTCAATTGCCAGGATCATATCAGTGTCGCCGGTGTGCCAGCAGGAGTGCTTTTACATGCCAGTAAATATACTGACTTGGAGATGTTTTTAAGCACACTTAAAAACCATCGGTCTAGGTCGGATTTGAACCTGCGACCTTGGCATCAGTAGGCCAGCGTCTAACCAACTGAGCCACCCAGTTCGACTTTATTCCCAGTGAAATTCGTATACCTTTCATACCTGGTTGACGGTAAGAAATATCCACACTTAAGAGACAAAAACGTAAATATATAAGGGGAAGGGGAAAAAAATTCAATAACTTTGTGGTGTTGATCATTTGCGATATATTTTGCTGTTGATTTGACATTATTTTTAAGTGCTCGCACCATTTTTTTGTTTCTTTAGATGCCATGGAAAGAATGAAATTTCTAAGTCAACATACAGTGACCTACTTTTTAAATCTCTGACTATATATTAAAATAAATCGTATATTTTTAACTCTAGTTGTGCAGTTGTACCTAAACTGGAATGTGCAATGAAAATATTTCTGCACACTTAACTTGATAAACATGATATATAAATAAGCTATTGCAAGAATAATTTATATTGTTTATAGTATGAATAACTTGCATGCAAATAACAATAGTGGCTAGAAAAAATTGTGTAAATTTAACTCGTCAGATCTTTTATCAAATGAGGAATTTGTGGAACAGCTGTGAAAATAAAATATATTCAGTTAAGAGATTTGTGCAACAGTAACACATCAGCTGTTCTAGAACTGGTAGAATTTGTGGTTTTAATCCACAAACACCATTTTTGTCCATTGTTTTGGCCAAACTCGGTATGTTTACTATAAGGATAACGCAAGGATAATTGACATAGGGTGAAGGCGATATATCATTTCATGAACTTGTCGGACGGAATGTTTGTGAGGTCGGTGCCGAAGGGCCCTTGAGCCAACACGAGGCTATTGATTTGAGTCCGACTCGTGCTGTATCTCTGTGCGAGATGACGTCATCGCGGCCCACTCGACACGTCACTCGCCATGACGTCCGCAAGCTATTTAGCTATTATTTGCACGTGGCTTTTGCTGGCTCCACGATTTTTGCTGCGGCTAAATTAGGAGCAACTCTGGAAACTTTGGTTATGAATCCTGTTCTTTGGCGAACTTAAACCGATTCTTCACATAGGTATCTGACTTTTAAAAAATAACAAAAAGAAACAGAAAAAAGCCTAATCGACATTATTCAGATGCAATGGTTAATTTGGAAAGAGTGGTAGAAATGTTCAATATTTACTGTGCATTCTTCCCCGCTGGCGTCGTGATGCCAACTGAGGAACCATCTTGATGGAAGGTAGCGTCCCTAAAAGGTCAAATAGTCGCCTTACAGTCGAAGGAGACAGGGTGCTTAACCTCGCCGCCCCAACCTGCACTCCTCCGTGGCCTGTGCTGCAGCTGGAGGACGCAGTGGTCGGGTAATAAGGGTAATCTCTGTATAGGGGAGACGCCCTAGGGACTGTTATTAGAAATAGTTTGATGTGTCTGCGAACAGAACAGCTCGAAAATTAAAAGTTGAACAAATACTTAGTAGGTATTTGAATCCAGAATCATCCGAGAACGCAACACGAAGACTTTAAGAAAATCCTCACATCCCAAACCACATTTACATCCACCCATATTTATTTATTTATTTATTTATTTATTTTCTCAAAAATGACTCCTTAAGCATTTTGATTGTGGTCATATGTTTAAGATGTCTCATAAAGTGCACATCTCGAATTTTCTGCGAATAGGCTGTGAAGTAATGTTCTTTTGGAACGAACTTTGTATAATTATAAAAGATAAACAAAACCTTACTACATAAAAGGTAGATCTCTTCAATCACACATTCTTTAAATTGTGCCATCAGGCATTTCAGTGAGATTCGTTATTAGTTGGAATTGGTCAATACTTCCTCAATGTTGAAACTCCCCGGTGGCAGCTCGTTCAGCTGGCTCCTCCTGTGGGCTGGTATCTTACACAACCTTGTTATCAAAGGATCTTTCCACGAAAATTTTAAAACACTTGTTAGCTGTGAAAAATTCTAGGAAGTGTTACGTTTTCACTTTTAACATATTTATCCACAGAACACAAACCTTTAATGTCAGGATTCCTCTCTGAAACACTGCACAATTATGTTAAGGCTTAATTTTGGTGCATTCTTCTAAGGAATTCTCTCAAGTTTACTCTGAACCACATTAAGATATGAAATTGGTATGTCCATAGAACGGATCTGGTGTTTGAGTATTTCTTTAAAAAGTTGCATATTATTTACTCGATGCATGGACTCGTATGCAGCAACATCAGACCTACGCAATTATATGCAGTGTATATTTTTAATTAAAAGTACAGAAGAATATAAACCATATTACAAAATTTAATTCCATATCTCAAGTAAACAGAAACTGAATATGCATTTGCATACAAAAATAATCACCTTAAGAACCGTGGAAAACCTCTGAATAAAAACTCGCGCCAGGTAGCTTGATCCCACCGGGATTATAACAGTTCGCGCTATGAGAGACATCTACCGCAATGCTCTGTATACATTTCCACAAAGAAAATATGGGAAGAAAGGCATGAAAATATATGCAACAACTATACTAAATGCAGAATTGTGCAAAGCTATTTATTCCAAAGATGATGAAAAATAAGATAATTTGACCTGTTAAAATATGCATTTGTATACCATTTTTAATTCTGGATATCACAACAATGCGAAATAGACGGGTAGGATGTAATTATATAATTCTGTGATGAGCTTCTTCAAGTTTCTTTCTTCTGCAGTTTTGAACTGTATCTGTAGCTCAAAACTGGTCTCAGGAAAAACGAATTGCATTAATTTATGTGAAAAATACAATTGGGATTAATTAGTTGCCTAAGAAAAATTTTATTCGAATACAAATTTTCGAAACGAAATCAGTAAAAATACACTGGCTCCACAAAATTCCAGTAATCTGATTTTTCTTTTAGTCAAATCCCTTAACTGTTCGCCAACAAAGGCGAACAAAGGTTTCACCATCGAATATGTGCAAACTTAAAACTAATTGCATTACACGATTATTTAAATCTGTACCAATGGCCACAAAATTTAAAAAAAAAAAAAAAAAAGAAAAAAAAAAAAAAAAAGAATAAAAATAAACGAGTTCACGTCGTATCCAGGGCTCTAATAGCTGTAATTAAACACAACACTTACAAGAGCGCATTAAGCGCTTCGTTGTCATATGATCACAATTATCTTAGATTTGTTATTGAAGCTCAAGAGAAAACAAAAATTATCCACCTAAGCAAATAGTAATTCAGATATGGAAAAAACAATCTTTTTAAGGTATATGTCCACAATTATGGCAGACTGTGTCTTTGGCGTACGCCTTACGAGTATAAACGTTCAAACATTGCCAAAATCTCATCTTTGGACAAGATTCTCCAACGTATTTAAACGCATGGGTTTGCATACTGTTTTTAGTATGTAGTTCTATGATGAAGCGAAGTGCAAAACTGACACAATTTTTGTCGAATTATGGCAGATGCAAAATTTAATGGTGGGTGGCTCAACACTAAATCCAATCAGAGGCTTACCACGCCTTGCGGTGTTGTACAGTTAAACACGCTGTAAAGCCTGTGATATATCATTTGCGCCCACAAAATGTATTTGTACAACAGGAAAGAGAACAGCAGTGGTCAGCTATCAGCGGCCATTAAATTTTGTGTCGGTTATAATGTTCCATTTATTGCTAGTATATGCCTATAAAGCGTTTCGTTAGACCTTCCTAACATCATCAGCTGATGTCGACTGTTGGGTTTTGGTTTAGGGAACTCATCGGGTCCCCAAAAGAGGCGCCCCAATTATCATCAGAGAGCTCCCTAAACCACAATCCAACAGTCGACGTATTAAGTTGATGATGTTAGGAAGGACCTAACACGAGGCGTTTTGGGAAAGTACTAGCAATAATTTAAGCATGGAGTATTGGTTCAAATTACATATATTAATTGCATACTATTTTAGACGATAATGAATCATATAAATAGTACTTACATGACATTAAAATTAATAATTTTCTGTACCTAGTGTTAACCGCAACGACGTCACTAACATTAACTTGGTGGCAAACTGGCGACTGATTATCCATGCCTGGTTGTTCACCTTAAAAATTGCAATACATTGCAGTTCATACTTAGCTGCTCCATGAATTAAATATAAACATTAAAACTGCGAGTTAAGACCCAGATAAGATTTTAAGTGGCAAAATTCAATTATCAATATAATCATGCATATACCTGAGGTAAAACAGGTAAACAGTGCTTCCATCATGAAAGCATCAAGTGGATCAAAAAGCATATCATCTAAATACCATTAGGTCCGTGTTAGTGAAGCAAAAATATTATAGTTTGGAGAAAGTAATCATTGAGCGCAAAAATGACTCGAACAGTAATTCGTTTCCCGTTATGTTACTGTTATGAGACTTCTCGTAAACATGTAGGTTTTACTGGGTTTGCTGTGAGCAAGATAACGAAGTTAGTTGCTAAATTTGAAGGAAGATGTTATCGTGAGCCCTTTGTACGTTTCGCCTCGGGCGCTGATTCACGCAACAATAAGCGGGATATTCGGCACTTCCGCGTGGGTAGAACTGTTAATTATCCAGGTGCACTGGAGCACTTCTCTCGGATAATTGTCCCCTGCAGCTCTCCAATATCTACCCAAGAAGAGCACATCATCCCACGTCTTGTCACCGGGTAGGTACATCTGTTCCTGAGTGGGAACAAATGCAAGTCATTAAGAAGCAGGAATATACAATAATAAGACGAATATTAACAGAGAGTGTATATTGTGATAACTTGAGATCTCTAAATGGTTTTTGCAGGGAAGCGTAGGTAGAACATGAAACTGCTATCCCGTTATTTCAAATAGATATAGATAAAATCTAAACAAGCGTACGGGTACACAGAGAATCTCTCCGGTTCCAACATGTGCATCTGTAATCCGCTCATACATATAAACTTGTTACAGCGACATGCATTAACGAGAGCATGACAGCATGAGTATATTTTATGAAACGAACATCTTAATTGCCGTTACACTCAATACTCATAGGACTATTTATGCTCGACTATGTGCCTAAGTTTAAAACCTCTAATGTTTTCAATGCTCTACGCCGCATTCTATTGTCATTGGTGTCCGACATTTTATTCTATTGTGCATACGAGAATCGATGGTTGCGCATTCCACTGCGAAATTACTGATTTTATTGTTATGTTGGCCTTGACACAATGATACAGAAGGTATATATGCTATAGCCTTTAAAAAGGTAGACTGTCGAAAACGAGAAGACAATTTCAATTTATTAGAATGTCATTTACAATATTAAAAGGAATTATTAAATAGAGTAGATTTATTTCATTCACAAGAATCGATAGTTTCGTTTTAAGCTGCGTAAGAATGTCTTCAGAAGGCAAAGTATTGATTACTACATGCGGATATTTTAATTGGTGGTTAGCAGTGTCGTTATGAACAGGTACACCTTTGATTTGTGGGTAGCAGTTTCATTATGAGGAGGTAGATATGAAGTCCATAACAGTGGCGTATTAAGTACTACATTATGGCATGGCCGAGCATAAAAATTTGCATACACACAAACCCCCCACCATATACACACGCGCGCGCGCGTGTATTTATAATCGAAAGTTCTAACATTTATTTGCTTACTGACTGACTGACTGACTGGGCTGGCCTGACTGACTGGCCTGGCCTGACTGATTGACTGACTGACTGACTGACTGACTGACTGACTGGACTGGCCTGACTGACTGACTGACTGACTGACTGACTGGACTGGCCTGACTGACTGGCCTGGCCTGACTGACTGATTGACTGACTGATTGACTGGCCTGACTGACTGACTGATTGGCCTGGCTGACTGGCCCGACTGATTGACTGACTGACTGGTCTGACTGACTGACTGGCCCGACTGACTGACTGGCCCGACTGACTGACTGGCCCGATTGACTGACTGGCCCGACTGACTGACTGGCCTGACTGGCTGGCCCGACTGACTGACTGACCTGACTGACTGACTAGCCTGACTGACTGACTGACTGGCTGGCCTGACTGACTGGCCAGCCTACCGTCAGATGTAAACAAAAACACTGGTCCACTGCGTTTACAGTACCGCTGAAAACGCCATTATCTCGGACAAATCGACACGAATCTAAATGTTATGCCTGATAAGTGTGAATGTCACTGAAGTTGTTTCTTCAGCTATTAAAGATTAATTTGTCCATAGTTAAGGAAGCTCAAAAATGGAACAATTGAAACCATGTATTTTGGGTTAAAGTATTGCAGACATAAAGAGACACAGATTTTCCCAAGAATGCACATTATTATTATACATTGTGAACTAAACCAATACTAATTGCTTTTAATACACAAATAAATAAGTCTTTCTCTTCATTTTCCTAAGCATTTGCGTTCTGTTTAGATTACCGGGCCGAAATAAAACTAATGATCTCCTTGTCATGAATGACAGCTGAAGCTACCACCCACCCACCAATGGTTATACCTGGCACATATTTGTCGCCTGTCCCTCTCCTTCCCCCTCACTTTTGGTAATGCCAGGCGATATCTTCCTTAAGATGTGCCTTCCAATGTACTGACCGTTTAACCAAGGTGAGAGCACACGACCTGATGTTACCGCTTTTCGCTTAGAAATTAAACTTTGCAGGACAGTTTAAGCTTAAATTGTGACTAAATTCATTCGAATTAAGATAAAAAAACATTACATCACACAACGTTTGCGACAGTTAGTGAAATAATAAACCGTTTATATCCATTCGTCTAGAACAGGGCTGTCAAACATCACTCCCGGGGTGTGAAGAGAGGAGTCCACCCCTCCTTAAGTGCAGTAGCACGCGCTAGTAGAACCGGTTTTCGCTTTGTTTTTCTCGTTTTCCGATTTGAAGGGAGGGAAAATAGGGAAATATGTTAACACCTGGCGAGTGCTGTTTGACACGCCTGGTCTAGAAGCTAGATGGCTCTGACAAAAGCATCTTTTTTTGGCGAAACGGCTCTTTATTGACAATTATATTGGACATATTTATTGTACTTGCGTAGAATCGCAGAATCGCTCCTTTTAACGTACGGCCGAAGGAATACCTTCCACCCTGTTTACGTTAAGTAGCTTGCAGCCTTGCCTTGCGAAGTTTATTTGCTTGTTGCGGAGTAGCTAGGAACAAACAAGCAAGCTTGAAGTTGTATCTATAAACCTCTAAGTACGTTATATTGTAATATATGAAAAGCTGATAATTATTATGAACAGCTGCCGATTGTTAAAGGGGAGCGAAATGTGTTTAATTTTAAATGTACAATATACAGAATTAGATTAGTTACCGTATTATACTAGATATATTCGAAAAGATGTGACTAAAATACTGGCAGAAAATGAGGCCGCTTCAGTTCGTGAGGCAGAAAATTTCGTGCCTAATTATAACTCGGCAATGATCTTGCATTTATATTAGCGCATTACACCATGTTGACAGAGTGAGTTACTAAGTTGAGAAAAAGAGGGAAGTGAAAGTCATGTTGCATCCATGAAGTTCTCGGGGATAACTCATGAAAGGGAGACTAAGAAAAGGCTTCACTGTTACCGGAAAGTGCAAGCTTGTATGTGGTGCTAAGGCGATTTAGCATTAACTTTGCGCATCCTTCAAAGTGCAAATCCCATACTTTAATTCATGGTATTTAGCAACAGACACAGATATTAAATATTCGAACACGAAAAGTCACATCGCATTATTGCTTCAAACGGTATTTTACAGATTTCAGTTTTATCTCTTGTGTAACTAAAGCACGAGTGTTGAATATTATAAAATGCAAGCTTTTTCCATTAGTTCTTTATTGATAATTATTATTCTGATTATTGTTTTTACTAATTCTATTTTAAATTATTGACTTTCTCAATGTATGATTTCGGTATCAGTACTTACAATTGTGTAAGTTACAACCATTAGATGCCCTTCTGGTGAAATACCATTTTCAAGTTTTGGAGATTCAGTTAACGTTAGGAACATAGTATAATTAAGAAAAATAATCCTATCTTTTGCTTAAAATTTATCAATTATTTTTAATAAACAACCACATTATTATCAAAATAGATCCGCAACAGCAATTAACAGGATAATTTTATCAGCCTTAAATTTTATTTTGCAGTTTTCAGTAGTTTCTGAGAAAAGAGGTCATTTATACTAGAAAATTCACTTAAGAAAGTGCTGCCAAGCAAAAACTGGATAAAGTAAACTCGCATATATTTGCAAACAAAGAGAACATAGAATATGCCCTAAAAACTGGATTAAAGTTTGTCTTTTTACTGAAAAGTATGCAGGAGTTCTTATTTTTGTTGTAAAGGGTTCACTACATATTTCTCTGCAGGTATAATGGGAATAAAAAATACAGTAGGCTATTTGATGACCTTAAAACACTGTTCTCTTAGCATGGCCAGGACATAGAAAAGACAAGTAACTTCCTATTTGGGAAAAGTACAAGTGTTCATAAATTCAAACCAGTAATAATGAATATCTCAATGACTTTTTGACATAAATTATTTTAAGGAGATCGACATTTTCTGTGCAAAAAGATTGAGTCTATCTTTCACGGTTTACTAGTATGGAAAAGTCTGAATGAAGATAACCTCAGAGGCCATAACCAGAAAATTCAGGATATGCATTTCATTTGTCATGAAAAGATTTTAAACATATGGTATTTTAATTAAAATTGTTAGAGCAATTTTGAGAAAATCAAAATTTTTCAAAATATTTCCATGTAGAAGTTGGTTTGGAGTGGGAGATATTCTTGAAAATCTTTATGTGGCATCGTTTTAAGATGCTGAATTTAAACATATTTAACAGACTTTTGTTTTTCAGTTATGCTGTTCAAAGACATAAACGGACCTTTTTTGGATTCAGAGCGCCTAACAACGTGTGTTTTCAGTGAAATCTCTGTACAGAATTTTTAATGGAATACAATACTTTCTCTGCCTATTTAAATAAAAATAAAATAAGTGATAAATAAGTATTGAATTTACAATGATTTTATATAATACTAGATGACCCGGTGAACTTCGTATCACCCAAAATTGATTTGATTGTAACTTTTCGTAAGCGATTATCAATCCTAATCAGTAAAGGCCGGAGATGTGTGCGTTTTTTGCATAGGTATACCACAAACGGACTTTACTGTTATGGCTCGGGCATGTAAACAACTGCAGGACAGAACAGTCGCGTTATACTACACCTTGACCTTGCGTCTGTAAACACTTGCAAAGCAATACTTCACTAGTTCGCACAGTACTACGTTACGTTGTTTTCGACTCTTGCTTCTACAGTGCCAGTTGTTTGCACATTTGATGGCCGTGCTGTACTTCTGACGTCATCCATACTCTGCGTCCATCTAACCTGTATCACATGCGAGTGCACATCCCTCCGGCCTTTACTAATCAACCTTCCAACTCCAATTCATTGATATCGATAATATTAGACGCACGGTGTATGGTTTAACTGTTGTTTGGTTATTAAATGAAACCCAAAAAAGTAATCAAATTCGATTTAACCAAATCTATTCTCAAAATCCATCACAAACGCCATATATTGAAAGTAATTTTTCAGCTCGTCCTCTCCTTGGCATTTTTATCAACACTGTAAAACGACACGGAATTCTTTTTAGTCACTCAAATTGAACTTATCTTGATAAATTTACTATATTGAAATCTTCAAACTAATTCCTTGAGTTTCGCTAAAATACATTTTGTGGTTATGTCTAAGCCTACCCTAATTCCCCGAGCCTCGCTAAAATAAAATCGAATGAATTTTTTTTTTTTTTTATTTCTAAGTTTGCAAAGTTTACCTTAATAAAATGGCTTATCAAAATGAATGTTCCACTTAATCAAATCTATTCTCAAAATCCACTACATCTTTTTTACTGAGAAAATGATTTTAAATATAACAGATTAATAGATGAAGCTGTCAAATGCTATGCATTGAAAGTAATCCCAAGTGGTAATTCCCACACGCGATTTTTTCGATTTTTCGGCTCTTTAGGTTTTCCTAATGTTTTTTGTTTCTAAACCTCGCATATTGAGGCGAAGAAAACAAAAAAGAAATTATTCAAATCGGTAGAGCTATTTTCGAGTTTTTACGGGACTTAGGAGGGATATACAAATTAACGAGAGTGCAGAAAAAACCAAATATATCTATGTTGCAGAAGTGAGGGAGCGCACCTCTTAAGAATCACCCTACACCATTCGGTGCCAGAACTTGGATCGTAAAAGTTCCGAAATAATACGACACACACACCCAGCGTTGATTATCTTTTCGCTATCTCTTCCAGCCCAACGGCCAGGGTGATGAAGGCATAGCGACAGTTGTGCAGTGGAGGTGACGTAGTGCGAGAGAGACAGAGACAGAGAAAGAAAATCCTAATCAAGCGCCCATCCTTTCATAGAGCAAAATCGCTGCATTAAGCTAAATGCGCTTTATGTTGGTGATAAATTCTTGACACCACTGGTGGTATTACGGTGAAAATACGCATCAAAAATATATCCTCTAATAATATTTAAAAGTTTTTTATATAATAAAAATGCAATAGTGCTCTCGTTTGTTTATAAACATGTTGGATTGATCAGGATATCGTAATGCTTAGCATTTAGAGTCCATTCTCTCTCTTAACCCTCAAAATTCTGTATGTTTTATTGTTTTATGCTTGTTGTACTATATATTTACAGTAACCCTTAGCGCTCATATGCGCTGGTAAAAGTTTTCGTCAGCTGGTCGTAAGGGATTTCCGCATTTTTGTGCAAGCTATTCTAAGGGAAAGGCTCGTGCAATAAGGGCCTAAGTTCTGCAGGCCCTCCATCCCCGACACAGGAAAGGAGTGTTCTGTGCTGTGGTTCTGTGCGATAAATAATTCTCGTGCAGTTTTAAACGCCTGCATAAACATAAATAAATTGTACTCACATGTTTATGATGCAAATGATGTGAGGTGCTATCCTTTGAAGTCACTGCACTGTAATGTTCAGCTCATTTATGTGTTCAAATCTGCGTCTATATAATATACGTACAAAAACACAAAATAAGAATTCTTTGAAGAACCACTAAGTTTTTATATATGTCACAGCACTGTAATGTTCACTCATTTCTGCTAATCCATATTTAGACCTATATGAATTGTACGTTTATGAATATACACAAACAAACACAAAATAAGAGAAATAATTATTTACAACAAACTGTAATAAAGAAATGAGCCTTGTTTCGTTTATAATGCTGTAAGGTTGGTATCGTTCGAAACATTCGCCGGGACACAAAGCAGGATGGTTGGAACATGTTTTACAATAATAGTATGATTCCTTCCTTGCTCCTTTTATTTTTCTGTTGCTGCAGACAAGGCAGTCTTTATGGGTTTTTTTATTTTCGAAGTGCTACATAAAGTGATTACTTTGGTTTAGCCGTTCTTCTGTTTCTGATGTACCGGGATGGCACCTCTTCCTTGGGTTTCTTACATTTCCAACCAAACTCTGGACAAGGGATCGGCGAAACTGAAGGTGACTCATTGGTTTCTTGGCAGATTGGACACTTTGCTTGTGGCACGAGTAAATAATATACGAATTTACGATGCTTACTTCAAGACACCAAAAAAATAATTTTCTCCACCACTTGAATGATTTACGTAAGAATTGGTGCGTAGCACAGTAGTGGTCATTTCTGTCAATCCCGCCCATATTATCTGTGTAATTTAGCACACAAAGTGGTTTCATTATTTCTTTTTCTAACCCTCCTTTCTGAATTGTACCAATCCTTTTCACCGAAGTGTCATGATAAGTAGATATCATAATGACAGGTCTCTTATCTTTCCATCCTAAGATGAGAACATTGTATTTTCTGAAACCAGTGACGTCACCACTCTTCAGTTTCTTGAAGGCTCCTTGCCTTACAGGTCTTGGGTTCCCAGCTCTACCAGGAATTATTGTGCCCGTTGCATGACACTGGCGCTGGTCCAGTTCCTGCGCCAGATCTACGCTGCTGTAGTAGCGATCTGTGAAGAGATGATATCCTTTGATGTCATTATTGCATTTCTCCAGACGCGACATTAGGGACAGCACAATTCTGGTCGTAAAACTCTTGTCTTCAAAGGGTAATTTGCAGACATCAGGTGTAATTTTACCGTAATAATGGTATAATGCTATGAACACAGCCAGTTGCACTGTCAGTCAAAATAAACAAAGTCCCCACTTTGTAGGCTTCTTGGGGTTATACGTTTTAAAAATTATATGTCCTTTGAATCCAACAGTAGATTCATCTATTGAAATGTTTTGACCGGGTACGAAATACTGCTGGAATCTCTTCTCAACGTACTCAATAATACCATGAATTTTTCTCGTGCGCCGTAGTGCTGCATTGCTTTCATTTAAGGTATCATTCCCCACATGAAGCGTCCAAAATATCTGCAAGAAGCGAACAAAATTTTATTTCAGTATTCCAGTCTGACGTAAAGTAATCCTTCAGTTCAGGCACTGGTACCAAACCCATATTAATTATCATTCCAAAGAAGGCTTTTATTTCGCCCACGCTAACGTCGGTCCATTTCAACCAAGTAGATCGAGGACTCAGTTCTAATTTAGAAATCTTCTCTCCTGCATATCGATTCGTTTCAGCAACTATTTCACAAAGGAGCTCATCACCAAACAGCAAACAAAAATAGTCATATGGAATGGCATCATTACACAAATTTACTTTAGGCCCAGAATTCTTACTAAAGCTATATTCCACAGGTTTTGTCATTCGCGCCTACCGCACACGACACCACCCATCTTTACCGGCCTGACTATTACTAACAGGCGTGAAAGTTGCACTTAGGTCGTTATTGTCCTCACAATCACTCGATGCGCTGCTTGAAGCAGAGCTTACATTTTCGGCATCTTCTGCAAAATCCAAATTGTCATCACTGTCATTATCAACCACTTCTTGTAGTAGATGCATCAAAGCTTCGTCATCTTCAGGATTTGATGCTCTATAAACACGTTTAACACGGACAGGCGTATCACTAGATGAAGCTATGGTGCAGCCGAAAAAAGCACTATCAGCACTATTTTCTTTTCACACTAGAAACACATTAATTGGCATTTCCTCACCAGATGGCACAAGAGGATTTATGCTACTAGTTGGTGCTGCCCTCTAACCCAAATATTTGCAGTCAACTGAAAAAAACAGTTGTTGAAGCCCAAGATCACGTTGTTAAAACGCTGATGAACAAAATAAAAGCTTACGAAAGGAAGTGCCTACGGACTGCTCACAAACTCTCACCTTCATTCAAATCCAACACTGTACATCAATACACAAACACAATACCCATTGACACACACATAGCAAAACAATTCATAAAATAGATACACAACGCACACACAAGAAGCCATGAGCGTCCGCAGACTTTTTTCCAGGGGGGGGGGGGGGGGGGCCACATGTTGGAAATTTGCAATCACATATTATTAATTCATTATTTTATTGTCAAAATTTATATTTGTTGCATATAACCGTAATGATTTATGCTAAATAACAATTGCTCTTAATTAAAATAACAGTTTAGCAGTCAGTAATTGATTGCACATTAAGTTCACCAACTTCCAAGGGGGGGGGGGGGGCCGCGGCCTCCCACCCTTGCCCCCTGTTCGCGACGCCCATGTAAGAAGCTACAGAAGAACACTCATAAACATGCACAAAAGATGAAGACTATACAAGAAACACCAACAGACAAAAACCCTCCCCTTATTACACTCGTACATGTATACGATAAATACCAAGAACAAGAAGAACAGAGAATTCGAGACCATCTACAACACTTTCAAAACATTTAGACACACAATAAACACAAACACACACTAAAAACCCCTAACATACAAAAACACACTAAAAATACAAAAAATACCTATGAGCCAAGCAGCAACATTAAAATAAAAACAAAAAACAAGCAACAAAACCTAGGATCTTCTTTGGGCAGAAGCACATGAATGGAGCCATGGATGTGAAACACGGGAACTGACACACACATACACAAATCACAACACACTACACTACACAATGTCAACAAAAACACAAAATAACATAAATACGCACTGAAGCCGAGGGAAATCCCAACCCGAAAACGAAACAAATACCACACTAGGCTGAAGAGGGGTTTCCCTAAACATTTTTTCATTTCATTTTGGAGCAGCTGGCTGGCCGTGTCGACATAGTGTCAGCATCCGACCGGTAAGGGGTAAGCAAAAGAAGCATTGTATTCCACCCTAAAATTCGAATGTCAAGATTTCACCTCAAATGCATGTTTCGAAATCCCTGAAACACACAAAAGAACATTTATAGAAGAAATTCTTTGTGTGTCTGTTAGGTTTGTGAACAGCACAACTGAAAAATGAAGTGTCATATAACAACCATTCTTGAAGGTTGTGAAGTCTCTTCATTTGTAAAGCTAAACCATTACACAACCCTACAAATTTTTTAAAAATGTTGGAGAACTGACTTGAAAGTGCCTGATTTATAGTAAGTTGGCCATGCTGATTTAGAATCTGTCATCCGCTTTTTCCATCACCCCCAGTTCTTTTGTTATGGTACCTTCCCTTTCTTATTAAGGGATGTTGTCAACCCGTATTTCACTAATGCTATATTAGGACAAGTAATACTAGTCCTATATGCAGAAAATTTGTATCATACGATTCAGATAATACAGTGATTACGCGAACTATTCTTATTGAGTTTTCTGTTGTACATAATTTAAAAAATAAAATGTCGAAATCTTTAGATTCTCTAAGAAGATCATCATTTTTTATGTTATTAAAATTTGTATCATCAAAACTAAGTCGGAAAGAATGCAGTGAAAGTGAGGTCTCTGTATCTCATATGTTCTGAAATAGTGGCTCATTAGTGATGAATTCACTACATCATGGATTTAGTTGGATGCATCTGACAGAATTCCTAAAAACTTCAGAAATTTGAGGTTGTTATTCATCTATGATACAAAAAATAAACATTACACGCGGAATTTACTGGTACATTTATTACCTTTAGAATCCGAATATTGAAGCAGTAGGGAAGCTTTTTCTATGGGATTTTCTTTTATGCGAAGAGGAATCTTCCTGCTGAGGAAATCAACAATAGTTGCTCACCGGGAGGGATCCCATCTACCTTGATACCTACGTTCCATTTTGTAGTATATCTTGGTGAAAACGTTCCCGTTGTTCATCGCTAACTGCACCCAAATTCTCAAGAAAGAAGTTAAGCGCGAATGTAGAAAATGCATTTTCAATGACATCCTACATCCTAAGTTTCTGTAGTTATTTAAAACCTCACTGATAAGTTCTTTTTTGTTACCTAGACGCCCATTCACCATTTCTTTGAATGACAACCGTGCAAGTTCAGCGGTAGTCAGCTTGGCATCAAATTGTGAATTCTGTGGGCCAATAAAAACTTCTTGTTTTATCTTGAATGCACTTATACTGGAAAACAGTTCTGTCGAGTATTTGAAACCTTCCACTGTTTTGCCCATTCTCTTCACAAAGTTTTTTATGAGCCCCAGTTAAGGTGGAAGATACACATTTAAAAGGCTCACCAATGGCTTGCGTTTTATATTCTGCTTCCCTGGCTCGAATTCTTCTCTCTTCGGCCATTCTTTGACTATGTAGCGCTGTTCAATAGCGCGACTATCCCACAGGCACAGGAAACAGAATTTTGTGAATCTACTTTGTAATCGCTACAAATATCAGTTATATTCCTCGTGTTTAATGGCTTCTAGAATCAGTAACATACCTTCGTGTGTTTCTTTCATACCAACGGCATGGGCCACAGATGACACTCATTGCCATTGTGAACTAGTACGGCCTTCAAACTAATTTAGGAAGAATCTATAGATAAACGCCAACCCTCAGTATTGTACACAGAGTTTAGTTTCGACATCAAGCCAATCACATCGCAACAAACGCAGAGTGAACCATCTTGCCTAAAATATGGCAATGCGCCTTGATTCCTATTACGAAAAAGTTGTATAAACACAGCTGTAGTCATTCAGTTCACATAAGGTCAGATAAGCTTATGCAAGTACGTATGCATGCAGATACAGACCGAGTGAGATTGCCATGCAGCGAAAAAAAATTCTATAACTTTTTTCCCTGACGTGATAGAAACATAGTTTCCAGCAATGTAATCAGTACATTATTTGTAATAAAATGCACTACATTCCTCTCCAATTCCCAAAATCTTGTTGAGTTGTGTTATAGATAGACTTAATACACAAACATTATAGATATTTTTAAAATACGCGATTTATTGTTCTGTTATCAGCTATTTTTCGATGAATTTGCTATTATTGGTTTGAGTTTTTCATTACTTTGTGCTTTGTTAAAATACTGTTGCTGCGCAGTTGTTCCTCGCGATGTCATGGAAAGAGTGGATTTTTAAGGCCAGTATATAACGACGTTTTTTGAAACACATGATTGTAGTGTGTGATATATACTCGTTGTGCTTAAAACTATAGGGTTAACACGCAGGGGGGAGACCTCATGCATCGTGACCAACTCAGATCTATTGTAGCTACCATCTCCTAGGAGGCAGGGATGAAGTGAGGGTCGCAGCTAGACAGGCCACAGAGACACGCAGAAGTCCCTAAACAGTGCTGAGCCAGACCCCGTCGAGCAGCCATCACACACCGAGGGTCTGGTGTCGTACAGGCGTCCCCCTTCCGCTTCCCCCGCCAGAGTTAGTGTTCGTGGGTCCGATGGGTGTCGTACAGGCGTCCCCCCTTGATGGAGGACAGCGCCCAAACGCAACCTACCGCCGAGAACAGCAATTACTATGCGCAACCATCCGCAACATCTGTCCGGCACCGTCAACACCACTCACCTGAAAACACACCAGAACTGTCACCCCTGCATTCACCTAAGACATGCGGAAATCACGCAAAATCTCATGTAAGAGTGCACAGCCACGGGGATCGAACCTGCGGACCAAAGACGTTACCGTCTGAGCCACGCCGCTCAATTGCTTACAACTAAATGTGTAAACAATTTCTGCAAACTTTGATATCTATTAACCTGAAGTAGATAGGAAAATAAACATTTTTGTAACAATATATTTCACAAGAGCTATAAAATAAATGATATTGAGTACAGAAAGTCATGTGAATGTAAAACGAGCGCTCTAGCTTGCACTTATATGTTTCATCACTATGCTAACAGTAAATTATCTATTCACACAGAAAATATTTAGTGCGTGCCCTGTACATTTTATCGACGACATTTCCCTGTTAGGACTGTCTTCGTCTAAATATTCTAAATGTCACGAAGGCAAATGTCAAGTGTAGTTTCTACATACGGAATCCACTTCAGTAACAAAATATCAAATAGCTGACACAATGACCTTAGATTAAACTAACTCACCGGCCAGGAATGTAAAATTGTCTTTTGTTCTTGATTTATATTTAGTTTCTCCGAGACAGTTTGAAATGGAAGTAGCGAGGCATTTCGACCCTGCAGGGCGCACTCGATCTAATTTGAAGCTAGCTACATCTACGGGACCAGGAAGGGAGCATCTTTAATAACGTTAAAGACACACGACGGCTCCAGATGTACTGTTCTCCAGCAACTTAGAATGACATGTCATTTTCAAAATTCACGAATTTCGTTAACTTCGTATATTTAATTTTAGCTACTCCGGCACTGGAGGGTGACTTTTTAAAACTTGAAAGTCTATTTAATTAACTTTATGTATGTCCCCATATTCTTTATGTTCCCGACCGCCTGCGGTGCCGTAGTAGTAAAAGCGGGCGTTAAACACTACAACAACATTTATGTTCCCGGGTTCGATCCCATCCTTTAAGCCCGGGTATTCTTTCAGCGTTTAATTCACTGGAGTTATGTATAGCGAGAACTCTGCAATCCCCAGATATACTAAAACTACACGAAGATACACTGCGTTCGTAGATCAGCCGGACTGCTCCTTGGCGGCACTGGACCGGGCGAGGACCTCTCCGCGAGTTACACGTAAACGACCGGCAGGACATGGGTATGAAACACTAACTACTGTACTAACTTACATTAGGGTTACCTGCATCACAACAGATGTAACTGATGACATTCAACGCGAACACATTCCCTATATCTCCGAAAACAATTCTGATTTACTCGCAAAAGTTTATGTTGACTGATTGCCTGTATTTTTATTGTGATTTTGTCCTTCGAGCCTTGTATAGTTGGGCCGTTCTTTGCGTTTCCAGTTCGGCTTCTTTGATTCTAGCTTTGTGTTAGCTTGACACATAAATAAAGCGTTCACTTTGTAAGGAACTGGAAAGCCGACTTTCGGGCGAACAATAACGCGTGTGAATTTAATGCCTACGCTTTATTGTTTAACTTCCTTATAAATAAAAATCGCATAAAGATGGGTCAGGGGAATGAGGTGGCCACAATCCTCGACTAACTATTCTATCACCATGTAAACTTTGCAATTCATGCGTAGAATTCCCAGCAGTGTGCGCTATAGCTGAATCCTGCTGAAACCAGCCACACAATCTTTCATTTATAGTTAGTTGCGGGGAAAAATATGTAAAATAAAATTACATAAAGGTGTAAATCAAGTGTCGTGACGTGTCGTAAAATATAGCACCGATAGATCTACGCGCACTCAAACCCCAACTTCTGCAGCGTGGTTAATAACTTAATAATATGGGGATTTTCGGTAAACCAGAGTTGTTTTCAGAGATATGAGGAATTTGGTCGCGTTGAAGGTCATCAATTTCAACATCTGTTGTGATGCACGTAAGCTTAATGTAAGTCAGTACATTAGCTGCGTACCCGTAATTCTGGCGGAAGGCGCGCCGGTCCTCGCCTGGTCCAATGCCGCCGCGGGTGGTTCGGCCGATCTACGAACACACTGTATAAATAATTTCTGTGATGAGTCCATTCAGTTATCCCTTATAACTTAATTTCTTCAAGTCTCCGTGATATTCCGAACAAATGACGAAAAATCCCTTAATATTCATGGAAATTGACATGAAATATCTATGGATTTCTGATTTCCCTAACCTCCCCTCGAGTCTTCTAAACTTTGGAATCTTTGTAAGTACCCAATCTTTAACTGGTGAATGAATATCGGATAGTTGAGTAACTTAGTAATTAAATTTAAAACGTTATATCTTCTCTGCAATCTCATAGTTATTTTAATAACAAAACGTCCTGATAATCTTCAAAGAACTCCGAACACCTCGCATCAAGATTGGACGAAATAGGGACCAGAAATGTGGATATGAAAATGCTGTGCCTTAAGGTCATAAATTTAAATCATTCGTACGCAACTGCAGCACGCCGGTAAATTGCGATCCGTTGAAGATGAATTTAAAATTAATGAACATTGAATATGCTTTGGTTTCAAAATGTATTTTAAGGACTATTTCCGTACTAAATACGTCAGTACCATTGTCGTGTTGATCTGAAGTCAGCACAGCTTTGCATCAAGCCGGCCGTGGTCACATTATTCACGGCCTATTAGATCTGAAATGTGATTTAACGTATGAACTGGTGCGGTTCAACGAGTCGAGCGTATTCTTCCAGTTTGTAGTATTCGTAGCTTCAGTTGTCTGGAATTTAGACGCGGTTTGTTGTATTAAATAAATACCTGAGGTGAAAGAAGCAATTTAGTGGTCATGATATCAAATAAAACAGGGGAGAGGTGGACAAGATTTGTATTTTTCTTGTGAATATGGAGCCCAAGCAATATCTTTAATTTGTAAGCAAAGTTTTAATGCTTTAAAAGAGTACAGCATTAATAGACATTGACACTAAACATAGAAACAAATACGATCAATTCAATGTACAAATGAGAGTAGAGAAAATGCGTAATTTATTGTTCACATAACCATCCAAATGTAAGTGGCCTGCTAGATTCTATGTGCGTAGGTGCACGAACTTATAGGGTACTCTTACAACTAAACAATTGAGCTAAACAGCAGTAGCAGTTTAATAAAATTGCTTCTATAGTAAAACCCACCAATATGACCTATATGTTAAACATGTCTATATGAATGACACAAAAACTTCGACTGTTAGATCTTAACCAACAAATGTTTCGTGTGCGGGGGTGTAATCTACCAGCCACCACTGCTCTAATGCGCCACACAGCCAAGGCACCAGGCAGTCCCTGCAGTGATACCGCACTGGCGCAATGTGATCGTCATCTGTCCAACACTTCTTTCTCGTGATTAACTTGAAATGAATGGAACATTATAAGAAATTTATAATGAATAGAGAAAGCTGTCACATTTTTCTTTTATTTTCACAGGAGGATTCGTACCAAAGTACTAAAACCAGCTTATATTCATCGTAAAGGGAACATCTATAGAGAATTCGGGCAAAGACTTTGATTCAACCGTAATTCGAAAGCACGGCTCCATTGCCAGAAGCAAGAATTTTACCGGTAAAGCCTTTTAGTGATTCCACATAGAGCCTCATTTTTTCATCTATTTGGCATTTAGTTGCCAATTTCTGTATGGAAGTTTCGACGCATTTGCATTCACCCTTTAGAAACAATTATTGAGCTCGAATATTTATTATTTTCTTTACACAAAAATTTTATATGGCTACTTCGCCGGATTAACGCGTTTTGAGGTGTACTAAATAAAATGAAAAAGAAGTTTAGAAAAATATCTGCGAATGCCAGAGAGAGAGAGAGAGGTCTTAATAATCCTAAAGTTAAGTTACACTATTTCATACATAGAGGGGTTAAATTATCATATACGAATTATCACTAAGCCATTATTTTGTTTAGTCCGTGTCGCCAACAGAATCCCATACATCGCTGAAAAACAAATGATTAAACGTCACAATCGATTAACAATCAAAATAGCACTCCATTTCTATTTAATAATTGTGTTTTAAACAATTGTTGTTTTAATAGTTAATGTATTTTTTCAGAAGAAAGATTATTTGTTAATATCAAAAATAAAGTGAGATTTATTTGAGATTATAAACTGATTTTCTGTTATAACAAGAGAAGATCGAAATACATTGGGTTTCGTTTTCCTCAGTTGACACTACTAACTCGCACTACTCTCATAGAAATGAATATATTTTCGATTATTTTTTATAGAATTTAACATTTTCTGGTCAAATCTTTGTAACATAATATTTAAATTCATGCTTCATTTATGGAATAGTCCAGATTGATATCATTCACGGTCTGACCTTCCCAAATAGTGACTCTCACTCCGCTGGAGAATTTATTAGTTAGGTCAGACGTCTAGACATCACTGGTGATAAAACCAGAACTTAGGTCACACACTCTTGAATCACTCCACTTGCCTCGTTCCCAAATTAGCTTTTCCACTGAAATGTTTTCATTATTTTTCACTTTGTCAAAAATAACTTCGAGATTTTTATTAAAATGTTATGGATTTAAAATATCTATGTGACTAATAAATCGCATATACTGAATTTTTGGGAAGTCTCCTTCATAATGACTAAATGTTGAATGATTTTTGCAACAAAAAATCATAAAAAGCACAAAACCTTACAGTAGAACTCATCAAAACGCCACGCTATGTTTCAAATAAAATTTATCGTAGCATTAGCTGTTTATAAAGTATATTGCATGTTTATGCTTTTCGAAATATTTCTGATGGACACACATGAAAATCGTATATTCTTCTTCGTTACTTTTTATTGCAAGAACTAGTTTACACAGCCGAATATTTTAAAGTTGTCTTTGCATATTCATTTAACCAGATGCTTACAGTTAGTTTAAAATAATTCCTAGGTATAATATACCCTGATTAACCTAAAGCGGATTGAAGAATCTTAAACGAAGAGTTTATATCAGATAAAAAGATCCGCTATGAACAGAAAAAAAATTGTTCATAATAATTTGCTGTTCACTACTGTTCCTACTGCTTAGCTATTGTAAGTAGCAGTAGGTATTGTATTGCGAGGTTTAATTCGAAATACACGTTTTGAGATCCCTGAATACAAACATTTTTTAAAAGAGAGAGCGAGAGAGAGAATAGCCTAATACGAATATTTAAATTGGCGTCTTCCAAGGATACAACGGTGAAGATTCTTAAGAAAATCCCCCACTGCAAACTACCGTTTACGAACAAATTTTCGTTACTTTCTATTTATTCAAAAGTGGTTGTAACAATTTTGACTAAAGCATAGCTCGAATTTCAGATATGTCCATGACAATTAAAATGTGTTTTGAAGTTACTGAGAATATTCTGTGAGGTCCTCTTCAGTCAAAGTGGACCTTTAACAACTTGTAAATCGTAAGAGATAAACAAAAACTTAATAGACAAAGTGTATATCTCATTAAATCACCCGATTTATGTCAGATAAGCTGTCTGTGGCATTAACTATTCCAGAGATATTCTTTATTTTTATTTGCATTTACAAATGTTTTAAACAGGCAATGCAATGAATCCTCCTTGGCCAAACCACGTATGCGGAAATTTATCATTCAAGAAATTACTTACTATCCGACTGCTGGCGGCGCCGTGGCCGAGCGGTTAGCGCGCTCGCCTACCACCTAGGCGGCCCGGGTTCGATCCCAGGGACCCGCATGTGGTATTCGTGGTGGACGAAGCGGCGTCAGGGCGGGTTTTCTCCGGGTGCTCCGGTTTCCCCCGCCATATCATTCCACCGGTGCTCCATCTTCATGTATCATCAGTGTCACCGCCTGCGGTGCCGTAGTAGTAAAAGCGGGCGTTAAACACTACAACAACAACAACAATCCGACTGGAATGAGCTGGTGCAACATCTTGTGAAAACCACATTCGTTGGATGACGCCCGGTCTCTACATTCAGCTCCGGAGGAAAGAATTATAGATCAGTAAGGTGGTCATGAATGATTCCAGCCCAAACGTTTAAGCAGAATCTCTGTCGATGTCTGTTCAGTCGTATTTCAAAGGGCTCGCGAGTAAACCCAGCCTCATTAGTGAATAAGGTGCGTGTAAAGAAATTATCAACATAGCATAGTTATATAACATGCAATACCAGAAAGTTCTTGACTCAAAGTGCGCCAGCTGAAGGCGACACGGGTACAGAAGGTTTGCAAGTGAAATGGTTTTATATAATTTCTAACTGGAATCAATAAAGGGTCGTCTGATTGCTTTATAACAATATGAGCATGATATACATATTTAAAAATATTTGAAAGACTTGTCATAATAGCTTTCTGCTAGAAATGTATTGTGCCATTGGGTCGTTCAACAATATACGAGAGGTGACCGGCTAACCATGGATACGGCGAGTGACTGTATGTACGTGACAAAAAACAATGCTGCCGCCAAAACATAAAGGAGGTCCGGGGCTACAGGAGACCTGGCGACTGTGTGTATGAGATCGAACAGCGTGATAATACCGTAGTGTCCAGCAATCTCAATAGTCTTCTTTGCTGAGTCATGTACACCTGCGTGTGGAAATAACTGGAAGGAGGTTACGTCACGCCGGCTCCAATATAAATAGGACAGTGAGCAGTCGTTAGAGTTTAGCTTTTGGTTTCAGAGTAGTTGTTTAAGTCGTCGTGTACAGTTAGTTTTAGTTACGAGAGTGCATCGGCCAGCCTGTCAGCAAGTGTGTGTGTGTGTGTCGTCGAGTGATTGTATCGTAATAGTAAAGATATAAATAAATGATGAAACTGGAGAAAGACACTGAAAGACTGAGAAAGATTATAGGAAGAACAATTGTGAATTGTAATAGTAAAGGAGATTATAAACTGTGTTAGCAACAAGAAGGAATTGTACATTTGTAGTACGATTTAGAGGAAAGAAAGTGTTAGAAAAGTAGATGGATTTCTCGCATTTCGCCGTCTTTGTTACGGTATGGAGTAGTTTAGCACCTCTATTGGAGAAAATTGCTGATGTGGCAGTTTGTAATACCTAGTAAGCAATCGCTATGATGTACAAGTTCAAAAAATACTCAGTCTAAAGGTTAATCAGAAAGTGTTTTCGAATTATATTTGAAATGCCTGGGATTTTTCACAATTAATAGCATAAGACGTCTGACCTATAACACATAAATTTTTGAGCGGAGCGAGAGAATTTATCTGGGAAGGTCAGAACGTCTAATGATATTTCTGGACCAATTCATAACATGAAATAAGAATTTAAATATTATATCTGATCATGTTAAATGTTAAATTATATTTTAAAAAGCTCAAAGATATTCATTACGATTAGCGTAGTTCAACTTACTCAGACTGCCAACTGAGGAAAACGAAGTTCAGGAATTTCATGTACATATTAGGATTTTCTCTTGTCACAACAAAAAAACATTTATAACCCCAAATAAATCTCACTTTATTTTTAAGATTAGCAAATAACCTCTCTTCTGCGAAAATGCATTAATTATTAAAAGAACAATTGTTAAATAAAAGTTGTCAAATTGAAATGTTAAATCGATTGTTATGTGTAATAAGTTGTTTTCCAGCAATTTATGGGAATACAGTTGGCAATATTTACTAAAAAAAAGGATGATAAGGTGCTAATTCGTATATGATAATTTAGCGCCTCTATGTATGAAATATTTAGTGACTATTTAGTCTCTCTAAATTATTCTCCTTTGTGTACTCGGTTTTCACTGTTAGATTTAAAAACCAGTAAAAATATTTGAAGTGCACTAATGCTTAACATTTTTCTTGTGCCGCAGGGTTGCCAACAGCAACGACGACGCAGCAAACAAAGAGCCAATAGCAGGCTAACTTGAAGTCGACAAGAGCGCCATGCAGCGGCAACACTCAACATTGTTGTCGGATCACTTAGTGTGTTCACATGATTCTGCACCAGCTTCCTGCACTGTCAGGTCCCTCCAAGCGATGAAGACAGCGATCTCCATAAGCAGACGATCGCCGGTTCGAACAGAGACAACTCAGGTTCACAAGCCATTATTATAACAATGAAAGGCACGATACCTCCATTTTGCCTTGCCTTTTTTGCCACGGGCATCGGCTAAACAACCCGAATTGAGTATACAGACAGTAAATAATATTGAAAAACCAAATATAACCAATTTGTAGCAAATTTTGTTCAATGCCAATGTAAAAATACCATCCATAAAGGAGATAAAGCGAAGAGAAATATTTATATTACAAAAATAATTTTTGTATACCAAAATTATATTATATAAAGATTATACATGCGAATTGCATACGTGAAAGTGTTCTATTTTCATGTGCTTCGTATGCAAACAAAATAATTAAACGCAAGCATATAAGACAACAGTGAACATTAGAAAATTTAACTAACTCGCTAATACAAAAAGTATAATAATAATTTGATGTTCCTTCTTTAATTCTGTGTTAATACGTCAGTGCTGCCAAACGATATTTTTGTTTTGTTTAGATTAATCGTTTAATGACAAAATACAGTATATAAATTAATACCACCCTCTGTTGCATCAAAGTGTATCTTAAGAAATGTATCGTGTATTTGTCAATAACTGTTAACGTAAACAGTGCAAAAGGTGCGTGTGTATTCTAAAGCCTTCTGATCATGTCTGCATCGCACGTGCGAAAGTCACTGTTATCTCTCAACAGTTGGAACTACGGGGGCGGCAGTCCCGCTATACCGCCTCCGCCCACCTCCTGCTCCAAAGAGAGGAGCAACAGCAATGCCAGTTGTCGTACCACGGCGTCATCGTCCGCTCTCGCCCTAGCCACGTCTAACATGGTCGACTTCTGGAACCGCGTGTCTCAACAGATGGCATACATAGATGGCAGCACTAGAAGTCCGTCAC
The DNA here is from genome assembly GCA_030765045.1 of Tenodera sinensis. Classification (NCBI taxonomy): domain Eukaryota; kingdom Metazoa; phylum Arthropoda; class Insecta; order Mantodea; family Mantidae; genus Tenodera; species Tenodera sinensis. Next base: position 62,138,731 of record CM060972.1, read on the forward strand.
TGATTGGAGATGGTGGCAGCTGTGGGACGAGAAGTTCCTTGCCCAATGATTTCTCCGGAAATGGTGCAAAAGACGCTATTCTTGCTGCTGCACCAGGAAACAACCAGAGCCTGTCTCTATTGGATGACGACCGCATCCTTGGGAGCACCATGGCCTCTATAAACAGCCGGAGCGTTTCTCTCTTGGATGGCGCTGCGGACTCGATCCCCGAAGAGGAAGACGATATTCAAGATGAAGAGGATGCCTCTCCACCCTTGCTACCGTTGCCCCCAGCTCCGGAACCACCTCCCGCACTGAAAGTTCTGCCTCAGAAGGTGACATCACCAGCTTCCCTCTCCGGATCAGGTCGCTATACTGCAACGACATGTTCTCCGGAAACAGCAGCTCTTACCCATGCCTCGTCACCGCAGCGGAAGCATTCGAAACTCTTGCAGCGGCAAGCCAATGTAACCTCATCTGAGGATGTCAGCGGTGACGACGTGCCTGAGGTAAGACTTTGATCTTTATGCACGAGTAGAGCTTGCTTGCAAACCCTACATATGCATGAATCCCTGTAGTTATCAGCATTCATAAGGAGTTGAGCAACCATCGCTGCTTCAGCCAGCTCCATTCACGATTAGGCAGGAGTATTCAGATTAATTGCATCCACTTAAGTCCCACAAAATACTCAGAAGGCATCTTTGTTACTTTCAATACCTTTAAAACGCGTTCGGAAATATTCTGTTGATTGAAATAATGCTCGATTGATCGGAGTTTATAAACAGATCGAATGATCCCAAAATGCACATGCTGGCAGAAATCACTTTACTTTTTAATATATTCGCTAAGAGTATATTTGTTATGTTGCTTAGGTTTGTTTATATTTAGCTACCGCTGAGTGCTGATTTGTGTTTTGTAGATAGTGCTTTTGGTAAAATGCTTTATGGCGCTTTTTGTTCCTTTTAAAGTGATTTTTTCTTTTCTTATTTGTTGCATCTACCAATAGAACCGTCATTTTACACCATTTTGAAATTTAAAGCACTAAATGGCAAGTGCTCTTTAAGATAGTTGCATTCAGAAAACTCATCAAGAGCTTATGGACATCAGTATAGTCAATGTTGATGAAAGATGTATAGAAAAGCATGAGAAGCAGCAAGAGTTGGTACAGTTCATTGCCTTTAATATCCTTAGAATAACACGTCAAGTTTAAATCATATGAAAATGCTAGAGAGATTGCCTCACAGAGTTAGCACTATGATGCATTGGAAAGAAAATTGCTCAGGAGAGGTAAATCCAAGATACTATCAAGAGGCTGAAAATGGCCAACATCGTTCAAATGATAACCCAAAACATATTCTTCAGTCCCTTCAAGATACACTCCTAAATGTTCACCAGCATGCCCCAATACTGCATGGATGAGCTACTTTTGGTGACATCCCTCAGGATTCTCATAGAATACTGGTGACTGAGATGGTCTCAAGATCGGTCACTCCAAGAACAGTGCACCAGGTTTATTTTAAATTTTCCAGCTTTGAGTTGCACTGCGATGGAACCAGTATTACCAACTTATCCAGTTTGCAACTGGTACGTATAATTAAAGTATGCGAAGACAGCAGTGAAGACATCTCTCAAAAAAGCAGACACAGACTTATGTAAGCACAAATACGGCCCTTAATCGAAAACTTTTTCTATCGATCAGGCCTGTTCGTGTTGGTATCAATCATCCATTGAAGACAATGAAGCCTTCAGATATAGTTCCTGGATGATACGGAATTTTATAAGTATGCACTTTCTGACCAGCACCGTACATTATGCGTACAGTCGAGATCGATTTTGACATGTACAGCCCAATTGTGTAGTGGTGTGATTGAATGTAATATTCCTGTAACATCTCTCTTATTTAATTAAATCTGTAACAGTGTATCGGGATAGCCATAACAAATGTGCTGATGTGCTTTGTAACGTTTAGTCTGATATAACCTTGTAAGTTTTACAACCTGGAAAGAAAGAAATAACTTCTAATGATTTTCATCGGAATTGTTTGACGGTATGAATACCGGTACCATAGAGTGCTGTTGTATATGCTAATTTGAGGATCAGTTGCGCATAAAACACCACTCATAGAAGCAAATTACTTGTATCACAGCAAGAACCCGATGCAAGAAACAAGTACGTGGTTCATAATTTCAAAATAAAATAACTAAGTACTTCAAAGAATATAGGAGCTGAAACCAACTCTGCTCTTCTAGGTCTCTTTTGAAAGACAAGAAGAAAGTCTTTCGAGCGCATTATTTTGGGAGTGATCAATGGTTGTATGTTGTATGCAGTTTATCTTTCTGATGATGTCCGACAGAGGACCTAGTTCCAATGCAGAATGTATCAAGTGGATGAAGCGACGTATACATGTTTTGACTTAGGCGCCAATAGAACCACTTATATTAGTCGTAAAGATATCATCGCTCTGCCTTTTGAGTTGTATTCCACATCTGTAGAGTTTGCTGTTTGATGCTTAGAGTTGAGCCGAAGTATACGATACTGATGTTGCTTTGATATGGACTGATGCTGATGGTATATGACCTATAGGTGGTGGAGGAGAAGGAACAGAAGGGAAATGGTTGGCGCGGGGCGAGTGTCAGGCCATGGTACCGAAGGACAGCTTCCTTGTCTAGTGCCAGGAACTTCAGGCAGCATACTATGAAGAACGACGAGGAGGATACCCAGAGCGCTATCTGGCATCATGTATTCTCGGAAGTTCCACAAGATCGCATGAACAATAACAGCAGCAACAGGAAGGGTACGTTCTACAGGAACCTGTTCAACGACGACGACGATGATGAATGTTTCCTTGACGACGGGGGTGGAGTAGGGATCATGGAGCTGGAGCTCTTACAGCCTGCTGCCATCAACCTGTGCAACGCTGGCAGAATCTACAAGTGTGGCAGTCGTATCAGCGGGGTAATGCCAAGCTCAGCGTCCGTTGTCCTGGAGACTGCATCCATGGGTGGTAGCAGGGTGACTACCAGGACACGTCTGCATAGGTACCAACAGCAGTTCGGTTTCCATGGAGCAGGGGGTCGAAGACTCTCGGTAAGATGGTACTACTTCATTTAAGTTAAGAGGATTTACTTGCAAACTGAAAGGCTTTTCCGTCTATTCTGTTGAGAACCACGCGAAATTACACTCACGCGTGCGTGCTCAGTAATTCAAAATGTCTACTTTTACTTTTAAAGTTAAGATTAGCTTTATTTAATTACAGCATAAATTTACCGAGGTTTCCAGTTATGTTCTGCGCAGAAGCAACTTTACGATCTCTCAAAGATTTTGCTACTGTCGTTGGTCTACTAAATATTAATACCTCTCCACTAAAGGACAGCAAATTAATTTGATATAGGAATGAGTATTGTGAAAACATTGTAATTTTGTGACCTCTCGTTAATTTCTATACCCAAAGAAACGGAAAGGCTTGATTATTCGTTTTCGTCCTTTGAAACGACCTTCTATTTCTACTTAGAAATGGTGATTGTTGCGCATAGCCATGGTCTCCTATTCTGAGATGAAAAGTGTTTAATTAATGTTCTTTCCCATTCAAAAAGTACATGTTATCTCAAGACAATAACTATTTGAAACTACGACACCACACTGTACTGCGTTTAAGCCAATTATCTGCCATAGGCCCCCAAACTTGTATTCAAGAAACGCTTGTAACCAATCCCTGAACACGGGCAACACCATGCCACTTCCTCGGTGGAGTAGCAAACTTAAGCAACAAGACAGCTCAAGCAGAAAATCCTTTAGGCACGACATGTGTTATGTAAATGTTAATGAACAGATAAAAGTCAGAGAATTAAACATCGTTTTATATACTTATTAGCATATAAATGGATACCCACACTTCTTTTAGAAAGAAAAGAAAATATATATTCAACCTTTGAATTCGTTCGCTCCAAACCTAATCACAAAACTTGTGTTCTAATTGAGAAATAAGTATATAGTAACATTTTAGTTTCAATGTATGTGTATGCGTTTATGTGCTACAAATGAGAGCAGAGATGCTGTTGCACTAACTGCAGGTGAATGCTGGGTAGTTCCCCTAGAGTAGATGCATGGTTTGAATTCCTATAAAACCTTCAGGATGCATTTGCTCGTGATTAGCTACGCTCTAGGTCGGTAGGACGGAGTGATATAAGCTGAAGCTCAGTGCTACCGCCCTAGTGGACGGAAAATCTGATCGGAATTAGAATCCTTCTCCTATGTTATACCAAATTATCACGATCACAGCCCAAACCCTATTCCATATAACTCTGCCCGTATCTCTTAACCGTAACGTGCACTAATCACCTCCATTGGCTGCTGACGTGAAATATATCGTTGTGCGATAAGAATTGTTCCTTATTTAACAATCATTTATTTTATATATTCACTGGCTGGTACCCGGCGCGTTGCTGCCGCAGAAGAAATAATTTTGGAAATATCGTTTTAATTTGAAATAGTTATCTCGTTTAATTATTCCTGGTTTTTCTTTGTTGAACTTAAGAGAACTGCAATGCCAACAGGCCTTATCCATTTTGTCGATATTTATACTGGGATGCAAACTGTAATCGCAGTTAACATCGTATTGAAATGCAGCATGATTCAAATCAACGTGTACTGTTCGTCGACATCGAGTAGCTCGTAAACGTTCTCTATCAATTCTTGCCGCACATTAGACTTCTGATTCTGATACACGTGATCGGGTAGCACATAAACGTAGTCTTTCGATTCTTGCCGCATGTTGATCATAAACGATTTGCTTCATTGCTCGCTTGTCGCTCCTCGTTTGTTTGAGAAGCTGGAATTAGCTTATTTCTACGTGCTGCGCTGGTAGATCTAGTGACGAACGTTTGGGAGGCATAGTTTTACTACGTATAGAAAGTAGAAGAAATATTGTGTTCCATCCAAAAATTCATGTTGAGATTTCACCGGAAATTTGTTTTGAGCCCCTCTGAATCAAAAAAAAAAAAAAAAAAAAAAAAGCAGTTTTATAAAAAGGTTCGTGTGTGTATCTGTCAGTCTGTAAGCAGCATAACTCAAAACGAACAGTTGGTTAAAACCCAAAGTTGGTATTTAAGTTTAATGTCTTTTAAGGATGTGACAAAGATCTTGAAGAAAATTCCACCACACTAAACTACCCTTTATATAGAACGTTTTTCGAAAATTTTGATTTTCTCGAAAATGACTGTTAACTATTTCGATTAGAATGCCATATGTTTAAGCTATTTTTATGACAAATGAAATGTATGCTTTGAATTTTCTGGCTATAGCCCATGTAGTTCTGTTAACTCTGGATGACTTTTGAATAACTCGTAAACCGTAAGACATAGACCAAATCTTACTGTACAAAACATATAGACCTCGCTAAAACACAATATTTATGTCTAAATAAATTTTTTTGTAGAGTGAACCATTTCGGAGATATTCCTTGTTATTTGTGTGAGTTTCGGAAAACAAACCTTCGTCAAATGAAACATCATTTTTAATTTTTTTTACGTTAGCCATGCAAAGAGAACGTGATCTCAAAGGTTTAAAACATTTGACTATCGCTCAAAGCCTACTGTATTCCCAAATTCCCCTTGCACCTACAAGGAAATAAGCAATAAGATAATTTCTGCCAATGTTTGTCACAACTAACAGGAATAAGAGTTTGCAAAAATGGTTAGTTCAAGAGTAAAGAAAGTCACGTGAGTGCAACACATCAGATTTTAATGTATTAGATAACCAAGTGAATCAACTATACTACGCAATAGACTTGATACTCTGGAATGCATATAAGTTCTTATCGACAAGCGGTTTTGTTTTGTTTATTTATTTCAATTTTGTCTGGTGCTGGTACAGCAGGCCCAGCTAACAGAATTACATTTACATTTATTTACAATTTTTTGGTTTTACATTTTATATACAACGGGTTTTCCAGGAAACCCATACAGTGGCAGTCCTTGGGCCACCGAGAACAGTTCCCTGTTGTATTGTCTTTGGTTTTTGTTTCTAGTTTTTATTGTTTTTTTCTTTATATACATACATATATACACTTTATTTACACACATGCACTCCCGCATTCACTCTGGCATATCGTGAGATATGCCCTCACGCGCGCACACACACACACACACACACACGCACGCACACACACAGACGCACATTAAAACACTATTTACAGACGCTATTTACACTCGCTTTATATACATTTCCGCGGTTTTCCTGGGCGGGCAGGTTGCAGCTCCTGACTGGTTTCGATTTAAACCTGTCTCTCAGGATATCGAAAGCACAAGCTTCTATCATACAAGTGTCTTATCGCTTTTAGCACCTTACCTCACATTACACAAGGATTTTTTGTCATTCAAAGGTGTGCATTAGCCAATAAGGGTAGGAGAGGAAAGAGAGCGCAGAATAACACATGCCAGCAGCAGGGCAAGGTTCTGACTAACAGGATTTAGGTTTCTCCTAACCTTCATTACAAAAAGTTAGACTGAAATACACACCATGATAAAAGTAACAATGTTCTCTGTGTTACCACTGTTAACTTGGCAGGGTAAACAGAACTAGGTTATTTTGACTGAGGTTACGATGTATAAGGTGCCCAACTGTCTGAGCGGAAAAAAAGCATCCGTCCTCAAACCATAAACAGGTCAAGCGCACGATTGGTGAGGGTGCACGAAGCAAGTCATTCGTGTTTCAATCAATAGAGTACATTGTGCATCTTGTACCGACCAAGCAAAGAGCCTATTCACGTGAGGCGACCCCCAAACACAGGACTGGCCACAGTTTGCTGAGCTTTGAGGCGTTTGCAACAGTCCTGTTGTGTGCGACCTTTTCCAGTATTGGATTAACGTAAATATATTGTGTGTATTTCTTCTGCCCCTTTCTTCCCAATTGGTCACCTTAGCTATTATTTCGAAAACGTTCTGAAATAATGACATGCGTCGTAACCTATGGAGGACAAAAGTGAAAAATGTGCTGTCAAGTATTCCATAACAATTAATATTTAATCATTTTGGTAAATTAAGCTTTCTCGAAGCCTAGCAAATGATTTAAAACTCAATTGGGTTAAAGAGGCACATTTACACTTGCCGTAGGTTTGAGACTGGCAGACCGGAGGGCACAGAAAATGATTGACGAGTCTGGCAGATGAATCTGCCCATTTTGTTACGGGGTTCAAGACTGAGTAGGTACTTTGGCGGAATATGCACAAAGGAAGTAATATTAAATTCACACAAATTTAAATTATTCAAAAGATCCCCTGGAGTTCGAGATTTTGCAATTTTAACTGTATATGACCCTTTGGAATCTAAAGCATTGTTCACTTTCACTGTATATTTCGGTATATTTGTTTACCTGCAGTCAATACCCAGGGGATACATGCGAAAGCAATATGCTCCCGGCATCAGTAACTTGAGATCACTCTAATCCGCCCTCTAACGATCGACCTTGAAACAGATTAAGACACTTTTTCCTGTTACAGTGGAACGGCAAACAAAGACAATTCTTTGATTAACAGTAGAGCTGTAGTACTAAAATATGAAATACCTTTCTGAGGTTTGAGACATAAGCATACAACGCGAGGTTTTAATGGAAAAAGGAAAGAATAAAACCGTATTATCAATAAAACAGTGTTCTCGACAGCCTCTAGCTGAATCTGTGATGACTACCTTCTTATTCGTGATAATGTACCCTCTTTACCCCAGAGGTGAATTAGGCATAAAAGGCATCTTAAATGTAGGGGGTTAATATCGTATAACCTACTTCCAGCCCTTGTTACTCAGTCATTAACATTTACCTCTGCTCCGAGGCAATAGCGTCATTCAGCAACCCCTTTCCTCCCTTAAACTCCGCACTTCAGCTGAACACCCCGTACTTCATACCGTATTTGCCATTAAAGACAAACGGGGCATAACGATGGCTAAAACAAGAATGGTCCAAATCCATTTTCGCAAAAATTTCAGTAAAACTACCTAAGTCCCTGTCTTTAGTTATTGTAATAACTTCACCGAGGATTTATGTGTAGTAAAATTAACAAAATATACTCGAATTTTTGCACGTACAGTGACATAATAGTATTTAACCATTATATGAGGGCGGATCGAAAAGTAATGCACAGTAATTTTTTACAAAATAAATGTAATAGTTAAAAAAGAAACAAAACATCACATATGAACTTATATCTTTTATCTACTTTTTGAGTTAATCAATTTTCTCAATACATTTCTCCCATCGTTGTACCAGTTTCAATATGCGCGTTCGTAGAAGTCCATTTGGTTGGAGTATAGTGATCTGCGGACTGATGATTTCACGTCCGCATCTGTTGCAAAACGTTGGCCGGCCAGGAATTCCTTCATGGGACCAAACAGATGAATGTCCGACGGTGCAAGATCCGGACTGTATGGTGGATGGTGGAGCACCTCCCAACCAAATGTGGTGATTTTCTGACAAACAGCAGCAGCTCCGAGCGTGACGAATTACTAAAGTTCACGCGGCCCTCTTGGAAGAATGCACATCACCTGGAGACATTGCTACAATCCATACAATCATCCCCATACACGCCATGCATTCCCTGTGAATTTTACTCGGTTTATGCCCTTTGGCCCATAAAAATCGAACTACACCTCGCCGCTCTTCTCACATGGATGACAGTAACATGCGCATCATCCTTGTTGCGTAGTTCACGCTTCTCTCACTAGAGCTGCACATGAAAACAATACCCTCGGTAGTGAAAACTTCAAATTATATCTGTGTGAAATTTCAACATTTCAGCTACAATACCAAGGCAGGAAAAATTATAGTGCGTCACTTTTCGATCCGCCTAGATACATTCTTACCTTATACCGGATCTTTAGATTTATTTAGTCTCTCGCGCCAGTCAATCATCTGCTCATGACGTCAGTACTGATGCAGATTTTCTATACTCACGCTATACGCCACGCTCTGCCCATGTGGAGGTAACTTGCGATCACCTCATTTCACGGTAGCTGTATTAAAGGTTTGAACTTCACAGTTGTTCTGTTCTTTGGTAACCTTGACACACACTTTTCTGTCTTTCAGTTCTCTCTCTGTAACAGCTGACTTAGACCTCACACTCACTAAAATTGCTTCACACAACTCCGGCGCGACCATTAGATGTCTCAAAACTGTCTCGGATGACTCACACTCTTCTCTCAATGACGACTACACACACACGCACACCCACACAGGCGCGCGCGATGCTAAAAACTGTCTCATTCAACACTCACGACTCCAATATCCGCTTTTCTCGTGGCCGCATTCGCTTATATAGAGGAAAATGACGTAGCACGGACTTTTCTCGTAGCTCACCTTTTCTGAAACCTCTCATAAACAAGCCGCCAGTGTTGTTCTGCTGCTCCATTGTCGTCGACCACATATTTACAAGCCGACCAGTGGTGTGAGCTAGCTTGACCTTGAGTGTGTCTGGCGTGCTGCCATTCGGCGTCTCGAGACTTTAATTAAAGAAGCAGTTTTGCTATCGGTTTCTAAAACATCACATTGCATCTTATACAGAGAGGAGAAAAGGGGGGTGAGAACGATAGAGGAAGAAAGAGAGTGTAGAGAGAATGAAACGGGAGAGGAAAGCACAGAGAGAAGGAGAGGTAATAGTATGGGAGCAAGAGAGAAAGACTAGATGGGGTGAAGAGGCGAGAAGAGCAGAATCTCAATTTATGGCAGTAACGCGAGCAGTACCCTCTCCGGTGTGGGGTTGCGTGTCTACCTCGCACTCAAGAGGTACTGAGTTAAATGGTATCTGAATAAGGGTTTTTTCCTCCCTCCCTGTACGTACCCTTACTTTCAAAAGGCGAAGGTCTAATTACTTTTTAACTACTAGGATGCCCGCCTCATTTGAGCGTCCGTTTCATCTATTTCATCCATCGTCCAATATGACATACACGATTAAAGTGTTCGAACTTAAAAAAAGAAAGAAAAAAAAAGGGGGGGGCAATCTGGAAGCAGAGCTAGTTAATCATAACTGCTATATCGAATTTCATTATTAATCTTCAAATACTCCTCCAGTATGAGAGGTAGAACTGGAACTTAAAAATTAAATGCCACAACTGGGATTTGAACCACAGACCTTCCGCTTACCATGCGGCTGCTCTACCACTGAGCTATTGTGACAAACTGCCAGAATGGCATTAAATTCTCAAACCAGTTCGTATTTCTCCTGGTAAACCACAAAGGCAGTCTCACATCAGAGACAATTACCTCAATGGTGACTTACTATTGTAAGTACTTTGTATCCCAGGATTAAATAACCTTCAGATGGTAATTATTATTTATTTATGCCAACAAGCTTACTGTTGGTGTTTTTAAACATACAAGCCGTGTGTGGGCAAAGTTTGAGAGGTAGAACTGGAACTTAAAAATTCAATGCCACAGACCTTCCGCTTGCCGGGCGGCTGCTCTACCACTGAGCTATTGTGACAAACTGCCAGAATGGCATTAAATTCTCAAACCAGTTCGTATTTCTTGTGTGTTTAAAAACACCAACAGTAAGTTTGTTGGCATAAATGAATAACAATTACTCCTCCAGTATTTTATAAATTTTTATATTAGTTCAAATCAAAATGAAAACACTTTCCAGAATACTTGTTAAATAATGTCCTGCATTATGGAAACGAGGTTCAGCATTGTAATTTATAACAAGTATTTAAAATATATTATTATTGATGATCTGCAGAAAAGTCAACATGTGCATTTTATTTGCATGGCAGTGCCTAACATTTATTATAGTTTAAACAAAATATTCAGGTTTCTTTTCCTTCTTCCCTTTTTGGGGAAAATAAAAACGCAATTTTTTCACGTCAAGAGTTATTTGGAATAACTAATTTCTCGATTCTCTTTGTCTTACATTCTTAAAAGATGTCCGAGTTTAATATAAAACGTGCATATTCCTCGTATTGTTTGGATTATGCTAGTCCTCGGCCCCCCCCCCGCTCTCTCTCTCTCTCTCTCTCTCTCTCTCTCTCTCTCTCTCTCTCTCTCTCTCTCTGTCTCGCTCATGCACTTACACACCGTATACGCATTAACGCGCACCTTTTCAAAAATGTAATTTAACAGGAATTTTCCCTTTAAGACATGCTGCATATGCTATTGAATAATGGTTTATGCATTATTTATCAGTGAAGGCTTCTATTGATAAACATAAGTATGGCAGACACAATATTTAATAGCGGCTGATAGCTGACCTTTTTTTATTCTCTTTCCTGCTGTGCAAATACATTTTGTGCTCGCAAATGATATTCATATCTCCAGCTTTACAACGTAATTTACAGCATGTCTAACTATACAACACCGCAAAGTATGGCAAGCGTATAATTGGATGTTATATTGAGCCACCCATCATTAAATTTTGTGTCAGCCATAATTAAGTAATATCTCCTAATATCTGTCTACGTACATAGTAGACAGAAAAGATAAAGCATTCTATCTAAAAATCGATACCGAGATGTTACTGGAAATACACGTTTTGAGGTATGTCGAATATAAAAAAATGCTTTTTAGAAAAAGGTGAGCACCACACATTTGGTATATATTTGGACACAAGAAATTGCGCGAGCGAGCGATCGATCATAGATTCTTCTAAAAAGCGTTTTAAGAGAGGAGTTTGAGCAATACGAAACATACTCATATATTTACGATAAAATCTCGATATGCTATTTTCGGGTGGAATAGTATTGTAAGTACAATGAGAAAAGGAGGATTCAGTAGGTTTAAGGGATAATCAAATTTTTACGAGTTGGTCACTATGCGATGGCTTTGATATTCCATTCTCTTTGAAAGATCAGCACATAAAAAGCTAATAGCGTACGACACGACGAGGAATCTTTAGAAAAAGTAAGGGTTAAGTGAAGAATGTAAGCAAACCGTAAGATCGTGTACAGTGTTTTAATGGAGGTATATTTTAGTGACTGTAAATAATGCAGAGGAGAACCTAACAATGCTGTTTGCCTGATTCCTAATGCAGAGATTACGATGAACTATACTTCACGTGACTTGACGCTATGGGACGTAACGTGAAGTAAGGACTATTAGGATGCACTTAACGTAATAGGAAGGATTTTGATCGGCTATTCTTCTGTTCGGTAAATATGGCGGACGTTCGATTTTCTAAGCAGAGGTTATGTTTTCCAAAAACGAAAAGTGTGAGAATACGAAAATAAGTAAAAACGGTTTTTTTAAACGGCAAATAAAGTACTATGGAGATGGCCACAGCTTACTTTAGGAGCTAAACAAAAGAAACAGAGAAAGAATTTTGGTGCAAATAGTTACATAGAGAAGCACAATTTATTCCTGCATGACATTACTTGGCGATTGGTTCAAATAGTCATGTGACCTCCAAACCTGAAGTAATGTGAAGGAAAAGTTTGGCATTGCCAAACTCTTACGTTACGTCACGTTAAGTTAAAGTCGACCTTAAACAGCTCCATTTAATATGTGTTAGACTTTTCCGTTACGTCCCCGCGTTAAGTTACGTTAAGTTCACTGTAATCCAGGCATATTTGGTCGTTTATGTTCTAAATATTGTACACCTATTGAAGTTAATAAATGCCTTCAAACGCAAAGCCCAAACATGTTCTTTTAGATACTTGTTTAAGGCATTACATACAGCACTTCAATGCTACAGATATTTCGAAAATGTGAGTGAGTATATGTAATATTCCGCAGTCTTTATCAAGCACATTGCATTCCACATTCAAACGTATGACTTCGAAAAGAAAACCATTAAACTTCACAATAAATGTATATTCTGAAACCGCACTGAACCTGCATGACAAACTCTACAATTTAACCATTTGCATGAAACGCCCCAAAATGACATTATTTTGTATTCCAGAGAGAATAGCAAAGCCTTTCAGTTTGCAAATAGAGGACGTTCACTGGTCGGTATAGAGAAAGATGAGCACTCCACCTACACTCTTGACTTTTGGATGATTTAATGGTATGATCAGCCTGCTCAGCGAAGTCGGCGCACCTGTATGACACAAGAACTCGTTTATTTTCTAACCAGCTTTTCCCTTCTGAGTGTCCATTCTTTTCTCTACGTTAGGCTTGAAGGATGTCAATAGGCAGCGAGCACCTCATGTTCATCCCATAGATATTCCTCTTAGACAAAAAGTACATCTTCTAGTTTGTCAGTAAACACATTCGCACAAATTTACCTATCTAATAATAATTATTTCAAAATACTATATTATTTATACATACTTGTGTGTTTCATACAGTAACTATTAAAGCTATCTGATCGGTTAGACAAATTATGTACCGCAGTTTGTTTAAGAAGTATTTATTTTGCATATGAAAAGCTTCACTCACTTTTATTATTTAAGCTTGAAATAATGAGCAAACGGTATAAAATATAACGACATCAAAGATAACACAAAATTATTTATAATTTTCTATGTATTTGACTTGTTGGCCTTTGTTATTTACTTATGATATATTTTGCTTTAAAGGACAGCAACTAAATTGAAACGTTGGAGGTCAATGTATAGATATGTAACGTAGATTCCAGAACCAAACAAATTTTTGGTTGCATTTGTTGTATAATATGTGTGTGAGGGTGGGGAAGGGGTTGGGTGAGGCGAGAGCTGTTCATAACAATATTCTAAGCCTTGCACATTGTGCGAACTTAAGAACTGGTGTACTCATTTTTCTGAAGTACCAGTCATGCTCAATTCCAGATATTTAACAAATAAATTCTTAAAACACCACAAAAAAGATCTTGTTTGTTGGATTTTCATTACTAGTGAAAAAATATGTTGGAAAATAATAAACATCTGCACGAATGCCAAATGATGTTCATGATTCATAAAGAAGTTGCGTTTAATGAATGCAGAAGCAATATTCTGTTTGTCATTTTAACCTCGCGTATTAAACAATTGGTTTTACTCTTTTTATATATTAAAATTATGTCTGCCAGTTTCCCTTAAATGATGTGTTGCACTCGATGGCACAACCATCAGGGTCACTATCCCTTTATAATCTTCTGGATTACATCAGTCATTCGAAATGTTTTGATGCCATTATTTGTATCTTTCTCAGCTAATACATTGTCAAAAAAGAAGCGAAAAACGATAACACACATTAAGGAGACATCTCACCCTAAAATAATAAAGTACGGTTAAAATCCAAGTTATTTTTATCACCGTAAAAAGAGGTTATACTTTCTTTCATTGTTCAATCCCATTTTTATTGTTAAAGCTTTGAAAACGTTTTCCTAAAAACCGTAGAAAGGGCGTGGCAGAATTTACTGATGATGCAGCAGCTATTTCGGTTCCGTTAGAAGCCCTAGCCACGTGCAACATTTTCTCTTAGTATAATTTGTGTTCAAATGGTAGTTACGGCAAATGCAAATTTTAACACATAAAACTTTTAACGCTGTTTTTAGGCAGTTTCTAAATCTAATGACTAAATGTAACTTTGTATTGCAAATATTATTCACTAGTCACAAAAATGCAAGGATGCATACACATTTATTAACAAAATGTTAAAAATGGCTACAAAACTGAAGATTTTCTTTTATAACATTTGAATTTAAATAAATGGTTGGGTAATTGCTTCCACAGGATACGTGAAAAAAAAAAATAGAAAATTTACTTCTAAAGGCCATAACACAAGGAAAGTCTAACTTATATATTTAGGTAACTCTTTGTAACATTACTGAAACAAAAATACAGAACAGTAAAAGCTGAACAATAAAGTTACATTTATTTCTGCTTAGTATAATTATTAAAATTATGGCTCAACTTTAGAACATGTGACACAAAATTGTTTTCTAGGTTCAACGTCGTGTCATATTTTTTCTAAGTAGTTTCACTTTTTGCGTAATTTATATCTAAAATTATTTATTTGGGTGATTTCTTGTTATAAAATGTTTTATTAAACATGATTTATCATTATTTACTTACCGTGCATGATTCTCCATCTTACATCACTCAAAGCAATGCAGCCAACACTATTTTGAGCGTGATCAGGACCTAACAGTGACTAGTGGCTAATCGCTTGCAGATGAAAGTATATAATTATTGCTGTGCTGATGTGTGGGGATACTTTTCAGAGGTTGGCTGCGGTTGTTACAAATGAAGGCTGCTATGTAAGAGCGAGCAGTCATCGGTCACTTCAGTCTGCTTTCGCATAGGGTTGGAGAACCTTCGGACCTAAAATGTTTCTAGCGCCTCTCGCGTCACATATTCGAATGCATCCCCACGATTAATTTTGAAAATCGAAGCTAAGTTAAAATGTTGCTCATCATCTTTAATTGGTAAGTAATCATTCTTGAAAATTTAAAAAGGTTCTGCTCATCAATACACCACCACTCTGAATCTCGCACCTTTTAACAGCTTATCGGTTGGTAAAGACTACGTACAAAAATGGGGCAGATTAGGGAATACTGTGTGTTTCTCTTCTATTTCAACAGAAGTATTATTTAAAGAACACGGTCCCTAAATGGATACCAAAGCACAAAGTGACTGATTTAATCCTTAAGAAATGGCGATTTTGGCATTCACAGAATCTCGTGTAATTCTTCCTATTCAATGCTTAGGAAATTAAATGATAGGCATGATTCCAAATGGTTATAGATTGAATATTGAGATAAAAATATTATTTTAAAAGTTATGGCTAGATGAGAACTATTTTTCGTAGTAAGAGCAATAACTAAAACCGGGCGCGGAAAACCATTAAATTCGCAACCCTCTAACAAAACACTGTGTGGCCAAGAGAGTAAACATAAGATACAGCCTATCTGAAGGCAATACGCGTGTAAAAAAGACTTAAAATTCACAGTTTTCATTAATTGAGAGACACGTTTTTAACACGTAATATAAAGGAGTCATATAAAATATCAACACATGTATTTGAGATATACTGTTTTAAATAAATTTTATAATATATTTGTAAACTCAAAACATCCTAAGTGTTAAAATATTTGCCTCCTAATCAATATTTAATTCAGCCCTTAAGTGACCTTTATAAGACCTTTTCCGCTTATATCTTTTTTATATTGAACGAATATAAAGCTATGAAAATGTTTAATAACAAAGTAAATAAGCGCTTTCAAAAACAGACATATAAGCCTTTGTGGCCAGAACATTTTAAGTAGTGAAAAGTGTTCATAAAACAAGTTAAGCAAAACGACATTTAAAAACTGGAGTTTCTCAAAATAGTTATTTTGATACAAGGCTTAAAAGGACCAATTGCTCCATAATCACCTTTCCATTCATGAATTTTGCCTGAATTTCATATCATTCTCTTCCTCACTCTCATGTCTGGTGATTGGCGATAGATTTGGTGATAGGTTCCTCTGCTCCCCGCTAGGCGTCTGACACAAACACAACACACACCCTAGGCACTGGCTTGTAAGTCCTAGGGGGTATAAGTGCTACATAAGGGGAGCGTAATCAGATAAAGAAGAAAAGGTTAAAAGGAAGATTTTATTTTGTCAGTAGATAGGATACGAGCAAAATAAAATACTTTTAACTCGTGCATCTTACACTATTTTTAGACAGTGCCAAATATGTATAGATATAGATTATAGATAAATACGAGTATATGATATAGGTTTACCTTTTTCATGGTCATGATGGTCATCGGGCTGCGATGTTCAGTTGTTGCCTTGCTTAACATCAGTGTTGGCAATATGATAACTTTTACAAAAGCACAGAATTCTACATAAGGGAAGCAGTGGAAATGATAAAACGATGTCCAGGAACCTGTTGTATGCATTGTCCCACTGTTTCTTGAATTTTTGGATAACAACTTTAATTTCACTCTCTGCACTGCTTGTAAAATTTCAATAGGTTCAGCACAGTCCGGATTCATATTCAAATGACTCGCCATTTTACAGAAGTATTGTATAACTGAGATTCGTGGTCTACTTGAATGAGGTCATTGTCACATTCCGTAAGAAACGAAAGTTGGCATTACCGGAGTGTTAAAAGCTTTTGAGCACTGAGTGGAAGAATTTATACTTTTACTGCTAAAACCCCGACTCTACTATGAACTGCCTAAAATAAATTTTTGCATCTTGTTAAGATTTCTGTCCAATATCACAAAGTGCACTGTCTTAACCTTCTAACTAGAAATGTCATTCTAATCTAGACAGGTATTTCCCCTATCAAAACCGGATGAGTATTTCGAAAGGATATCACTAGTTGTGTCAGAGCTCAGGACAAAGTTCAAGACTAATGCTACAATAAATAGAATAACTGCGTTGCTAGTCAGGTGAAGGTGATAAAGCAGGTGAGTGTGGTGGAGGGCACATCCTTGCCCATACCGACTAGTGAATGGCCTCTCTGGCGAGAGTGACAGGGCTCGGACTGTGTTGCAGCAACCGTTCGACATGGTCTTCTACTACCACGCGGGTGTGGGCACGAAGAAAGCCAGCAGCTGGGAAGAGAGCGAGGCTGTTCAGAGGCGGCGGAGTGTCATGTTGGCGGCGGCAGTTGTGGGGACGGGGACCGGCCCCGGCTACCCAATCACCACGTCGTGTCCAGGCACCACAGGCCTTCTCATGCTACACCCGACCTCCTCGGAACTTCAGCTCCTCGACAAGAGAGACCTCCGCTACTACTTCCAGCACCCTTACCCCAGACTCTTCGTCACCTACTTCGTTATATTCTGTAACTTCCTGCTGTTCGCCGAGGACCCCATCTCGCACAGCCACACAGGTAAGAATGCACACGTGTTCCCTGTAAACAAAGTGAATGTCCTATGTTGAAGGCCAAGGCCTAGCATTGTTACAGCTTGTTTACAAAATGTAAACAGGTTGAATGCAGTATCTTGATGACCATTTATGTATACATGTTCTACGTAAGGGAATAATACATAAATATGTTCTTCTTTATAACATTTTCTTCTGACTCCTGTATCAGTCTCCAATTAAAAAAAAAGTGTTGAATTCACATGACTTTCTCTATTACTCTTCTACTAATATTCTTACAAAAGCTTATACTCACTACATTTCATGGTGAATTCCATACAAATTGAGCACATGCCCACTTCCACCTTTCCATGTTGAATTCAATCGGGAAATGAGATCGATTTGTATATGCAAGGCTCAAGCACAAATAATTTAGGCTTTTATGTTGGTCACTTCGCGAACCTGTAAAAATAGGTTTTCGGTGTATTTTAACAAGGCTTTGAGGTTAGTGGAAGTTTTGAGAAGAATATATTGTAAGATTATAGAAACAATAAAAGTGATGACTGGCCCCGTAGCTCAGTCGGCAGAGTACCTGCTTACTGTGCAAGGCATTCCCTAGCCAGTATTATTCTCTCCTTCCCAGAGTCTGGAAATCTGGATGAGAGTAACGTATAAAATCTCTAAAAACTGAAAACCCACCGTTAAATGCTTAGTACCATTTCCGTTAGGCAATATGTTCCACAGGAAAGGCCGCCGATATGACCATCAGAGTCGGGGTATAAATGGAACAATTTAAGAAAAATAGAAGTTGCTGTTGTTTTGTTTTATTGCACCACTTTCGCTAAGAAAACAAAATGACTAGCGTGCAAGAGTACACTAGAAGTTAGCACCTTTGGCGAATTCAAATCGACTTGAATAGGTGGGTGTTTCCATGTAACACAATTTCGATCCGATCACACTAATTAAGCGGATCGGGTCCCGTGGTTGAGCTTCATTTGAATCCGCGTTTCCGTGCGTTATTCAATCCGGAAAAAGAACTCAAACCGACTTGAATTCGCCATGGAGACTTAGTAAATATTCTAGCTACTCTCCACATAAACTTTCAATTCACATTTACACATTTCGTTATGCTACACAATATGTAAAGTGATCTATTTTTAAAGAGTGTGTCACTATGTGATGGTTTTAAAATTCCATGTTCTTTAGAAGAGAAGAAGAATGGCTACTTATTTTAGAAATGTAGAAGTATTTGAAAATTCGGTTAATGTTCCATAATTGGCTCCAATCCTAAAACTAATAAGTTAGTGGTTTCATGTGCTCCGATTGAAGGCCACGCCTTGAACATTCGTAAACAAACAGAAACCTGTCCTGTACTGTCACATAAAAGTGGATACTGCAACTATCATAATGGATAGACTAGGACTACAATATCCGTGTATCTGTAGTTGCTAATATATTATATTAATTTTTGTAATATGGGAATAACAAAAGCACATCACTTGTCATAGTTCCCACATAACTACCAGCAACATCGGTGCTTTCATCTACGCTGATCGAAAGTTTGCTATCTGCTACACTCTGGCGAATATTAATCAGAACTCTTTCATAGCATTTTAAACTGTGGACTATTTACTTTATGAAAATGGCTATTGTCAGATACAAACATCTTACGCATATATTTGAAGAACTCTGATTATGGGTAATGCGCCAGACATAGATGACAATTCAATTATTTGCTCCTTTCCGCTAATAATTTAATATGAGCTTTGTTTTGGACTGTCGCGTTGTCTGTGTACACATCTCTGTTCATGAACACGTATGTCCGTGTTGCACAGTGTACATGTGGTTACATATTTGCCATACGCTACAGCGTCAGGTGGCATTTTACCAACATTCTCAGCAGGCGCGTACATAGCGGGGGTTGTGTGGAGGAGTGTTATCCGGTCGAGCAGCGGTGTGTTTTAGGAGCCCTGGCATGAGTGTTTAGGTGAAAATGACAAACTTTTCTGTTTTTTATTGCATATAAATATTCTACAGACGGCTGCGAGTCCTTTTGGGCAAAGATTTTTCTCGATCTGCCATTTTTAAACATGTTTAAGCCATCCGTGCGCTACCTTTTAACCAAATTGACCACCACACTTCCCCTTTCTATACGTTTTCCTTTCCCCTTAGTTTTGCATGTTTGGATATGAAATGTATTCCGAATATTTCAGTATTCTTCTGATTTGTATGTAAATTTGCATTCGTAAACTCAAACATTTTATCTTAAGATATGCTTATGATTGTTTTATTCATTGACTGACAAAGAAAGGATATACTGTATAATAACAAAAATTTATTTCTCTGCAAGTAAGAACATCAGTTTCAATCAAATACTTCCATTTACTTTTACTTAAGTATTAGAAAATTTCACTATGATACTTATCTGAAAAATGTAAAATTGGGAAGCTAATTTGCCATTTGAAGTCATTGCTCAGAGTTATCTTATTTATATGGCTAATCTAGAATTGTGCACGGAAAACAACACGCAATTGCATGCATGGAAAGGTAAACAGAGGCTCACACCTCCTTGCTATACATGCTCCACCTGTAAAGGCAATAGAATGCCTCCTGAAGCTGCGGGGATGGCATAAATGTGAATAGACATTTTCCTAGTTTTCCCAGAATTAATTAGAGCGTATTCTTTATCAACTGCTTAATTTTAGGTGTCTTCGTCTTCGTTTTTACTTTCTCTACTGGTAAGTAGGAAATATGTTTTGAGACCCCCTGAATCCAAAAAAAGCATTTTTAGAAAAAGGTCCGTGTGTGTGTGTGTGTGTGTGTGTGTGTGTGTGTGTGTGTGTGTGTGTGTGTGTGTGTGTGTGTGTGTGTGTGTGTCTGTGTGTCAGTCTGTCAGTCTGTGGACAGCATAGCTCAAAAACGAAAAGTCGGTTAAAAACCAAAGTTTGTATTTAAGTTTAATGTGTTTCAAGGATGCGACACGAAGATTTTGAAGAAAATAGCCCCACCCTAAACTACCCTTTACATGGAAAATTTTTCGAAAATTTGGATTTTCTTTAAAATGGCTCTAACGATTTTGATTAAAATGTCATATGTTTGAGATATTTTTATGACAAATGAAATGTATCTCTTGAATTTTCTGGCTCTAGCCTCTGTAGTCGTATTTACTCTGGACGACTTTTGCATAACTGGTAAACCGTTAGAGATAGACCAAATTATACTACACAAAAAATGTAGATCTTGTTAAAATACACAATTTATATCCGAATAAATTTTCTTGTAGGGTGAACCATTTCGGAGTTATACCTTATGTGTGTGAGTTTCGGAAAACTTAGAACTTTCGTGAAATGGATCATCGTTGTTCATTTTTTTATATGTTAAGTGTGCAAAGACAACAGAATCTCAAAGCTTTAAAACATTTGACTATCGCACAAAGCCTACTGTATTCTAACATTCCCCTTGCAAGGAAATAAGCAATACGTTGTACAAATGTTTATCTCAACTAACACGAAGAAGATATAGGAATAAGAGTTTGTAAGAATGATTAGTACAAAAGTAGAGAAAGTCATGTGAGTGCAACACATCAGATTTTTCTAGTATTGTACTAATCCCTAATGTCTATTTACCCAGTAATCTATGTATTTCCACTACGGGCCCAACCAAGACCCGTTCTCTAGTAATAAGTACTAGAATGTGAATAAAACTTAACAGAAATGCTTTGAGTTACGTTTAGAGTTGATATGACCACTTTCACCCCTTAACACTTACTGTTATAGGAAACGTTTAGCGCAGCGATGTCCAACCTTCTCTCTTTGGAGATGCTTATGTTATTAGCTGCCTTTTCCCACCTCCTCTTTCAGTCGGCGGGTGAATCACGCCTGTGACCTGTAGATTCGCAACCAGATAGTCAGTATCCAGTGACGGACACAAATAAGTGATTCCAGACAGTCTCTAAGTCATGCCTTGAATTTTCTGGAAATGTCCTCAGAAAACCTCTTCATTCTGGATGATTTTTGCATAAATGATAAACAGTAAGAGACATACAGAAGCTTACCAAATAAAAATGTAGATTTCCTCTCCTCTCTCATTCTACCCTCAACTCCGTCTCTCCATTCCTCCCTCTCTCCCTGTCTTATTCCTCGGTATCTATTCCCGTTTGCACTCCCTCCCCTCAGTGCATGTGATGTTTTGAAAACCAGCAGTAAATATGCTTACTCTAGGATGTTAGAAGTAAAAACATCAAATACGTAAAATTTTTTAACAGTAATCAAACGTATACCTTTTGTTACTGCTTGCAATGTGATCTTCACCACTGGTTCTCGCAATAACATCCACAAAGCTTTTTAGTCATCTGTCGATTCTTTTTATTTTTTATTGGAAACTTGTTAGAAACATTATTTTTATAAACTTTATTGATGTATCATATTTTAGAAAAGTTAATGATCAAGGAGGTATTTCGATTTCTATTTCCGTAAATCCAGGTAGAGTAAGTACAGTGGATAATTCGAAGGTGAAGGGACAAGAAAAAACTCGAAATATCAAAAAAACTGGATTTACAAAAGTTACGTCTAAAACTGACACTTCAGCAATACAGGTACATACATCCATTCCTAATTAAGGCTGTAATGTAAAGAAACTGTGTATTTGAACGAAATTCTATTTAGTTTTACATTAAGAATACTGCAGTAAAGTAGTTCAACTCGAAATAATATACTGTAGGCCTCAGCGATCGCTTTTCAACTTCTCGAATGACGGCGGCTTTTTCTGCAAAAGTTAGTCTTGTATGGACACGCGGTTTACTAAGAGATCTAGTGGCATTAATTTGCAACACACTGAACAGTAGGAAGCTCGAGTGACAACTAAAGGTGCACGTGTTTTAAACAAGGGCATGTGGGGTCAGGTATAGAAGCTCAAGGCCGGCAGCTAGAAAAGCTATTCCACTCCACAAACTGCTTTCCGATAAAACAAACAATCCCGGAGCGATGACCTCTTTTGTAGAAACGCATGGGCGAAGTTAGATTAAATTTTAGCGTTTAGATTGATTTTCGACTGAACAATAACTTCGAATTAAGGAAATGAAATTAGAATTTCCGTAGTACAAAATTCAAGGGACCAAGAAAAATCGATCGAAGTACGAAAAATGTAAACGTTGATTTCTACGGACTATCCAGTGAAACATACCTGTGTGAATAAACTCTTTCCAAAATGAGTTTAATAAGGCGGCGCCGTGGCTGAGTGTTTAGACTCGCCTACCACCTAAGCGGCCCGGGTTCGATCCCAGGGACCCACATGTGGCATTCGTGGTGGACGAAGAGGCGTCTGGGCGGGTTTTCTCCGGGTTATCCGGTTTCCTTCGCCACTCATTTCACCGATTGCTACACAATCACCTTTCTATTCATCGATTTCGCCTGCATTTCATATCGTCCTCTTCCTCACTATCATACTGGTGCTGGGCTGACCACCCGCTTCCAGATCTTTACTCTGTCCGGTCCATAAGTTCCTGTGCTCCCCGACAGGCGCCTGGCCCTAGGCACTGAATTGTAAGTCCTAGGGGGTGTAAGTCCTACATAAGGGGAGGGTAATCAGGTAAAGGAAAGAAGAAAGAGTTTAATAAAAAGTAATGTCAACATTAACTGACCAGCATTTAGGTGCGTTACGTCGGTTATGTAAAAGTCTTTATCCCTAGACATCGAGGCGTTAGTGAGGTCAAAACGCTTGCAATCATCACCACAGAGAAGTAAATGAAATGCACCTCATACAAAATAAATAATAAACCATGACTTTGTCATGGTTTAGTACACAAACAAGCATTTACAGTGCAAAGGCGATTTACGTAGTTCACCACTGAACAAGTAGGGGAGCCCTTATTACATCACAGCAGTGGATGGAGTACTGAAGCGTTTCCCTTCAGTAGCATGAGTTGGAGAAAGCCATGTGAATGTAAAACATCAAATGTTTTATTTTGTTATTTTATAT
This sequence comes from Tenodera sinensis, assembly GCA_030765045.1. Taxonomy (NCBI): domain Eukaryota; kingdom Metazoa; phylum Arthropoda; class Insecta; order Mantodea; family Mantidae; genus Tenodera; species Tenodera sinensis. The sequence continues at coordinate 62,162,369 of CM060972.1, forward strand.
ATATCATCATTTTACCAGTGCTTATCGTTTTTATTAGCCATTTAATCAACGCACCTAAAATTTGATGCTCTGTTACCTTTACGAGTTTGCTAAACTTTAAGCGGAGTATATAAAAGCAGATATGTATTGTCATTTCACGAGTGGAATCTTAAAGCTACATTTCTATGTTGCAGAGTCCGATATACCGATGGTTGGCAATGTGTTCAGTTTTGTACTCACCAAATACCCTCCGGAATGGCGCTGGTCGCTTATTAAGGTAGGTGTGTTTTATCTTCCCTCACCGTTATCAATTATTTTTATCTCCCCTGCTTCTTTTCACTTCATTCTTTTCCATTAGCCCTTTGTAATTAATTTCCTTTGCTTCTATTCATGCGCCGCTTGCCTTTCATCTTTCCTTCATGTATACTTTTTCCCCCTTTTCTTTGGAGTGGGTGGGGAATGTGTTTAATGATGCAGAAGGAAGCACCTTTATTATCTTGGTTGGCTATGATGATGTTACGCCATTAAACAAATCTTCTTTCAGGGGAGCTTTGCCTCCACAGAGATACATAAGTGTGTGCAGTTTTGGCTCAGTAGATGCTCACGTAATGAAAATTTAGGCGTACCAATTTTAGTACATAGTTGCAAATTTTCTCACAAGCCTTATCTTCCATAACCATTATCAACACGTGGAAATGAGGCAGCATTGCTCCTGAACTAAACCATACCTGTCATCTGTTTCATGTCCCGAACTTGCCATGTTTGGTTAGCGATGCTCATCTGAAAGGTAAATTTACTGTAAAGTTAGAGGTAGAGCATAAAATTGGCCATTATTTTGAAACCGTATCTACACTGATTTTATTCATTCTGTTTGATCTGGCGAACAGGCGATTGATAACTGCTGCAGACCAGAATATTTTGTTACTATTAAGGGGCGGATCAGCATGACCGGTACTATAGGCAGTTTTTATAGACTGTTGAAGGAGAGAGGGTGAGAGCAGATGTATAGGGGACACAGTTTGTCGGCAGTTCCCAGGAGTTCAATATGGCCGACATTACACTAAACAGCAGACGAAAGTACTCCAAAAAGCAGTCCTGCCAACGTACATAATAAAGGCATTTCTAACCACAAATATCACAGGGTTAAAGTAACATGCTTTCAAACAATAATACTACTTGGACATCGTTACCACTCAACACAAGAACGTACTCACCTTCGACAAGTCTTGTTCTGCAATAACACTTTTAGATAAAATTGCTTCCGAACACTGAATATTGTAATATATATTTAATACATTACTGTGTAGCGAACACAAAAAGAACAGCAGTAACAATAGCTGCATATACTGCTCTAAAAGAATTCAAGACAAAATCACGCAAACACGAGCAGTACAAGGTCGCGCGTTACTTCTTGACGAATGAAAATTTTATATGAAAGGTTGGATGCGAGTCATTACTCACCTTTTGCAGGAGCGCTGGCATGGAGCGGAGGTACAGTCTGCAGTGAGATGATGTGCCTTTACGCTCATGCTTCTGAGCTGAAGTAATACAACACTCAATTTATCACACTTCCAGTAATATTAGCCACACGTATTATACACTATACCTCTATAACTGTTTCCACTTAACTTTCTTGCAGTTCTTCTATTCCCGACATTTCTCTCTCGTCTTCTTCCTCGTCTGAATTGCTGTTATTTTCGTCGCTGCTTTCCATTCCATTATCTTGGATAATAATTTGCTCAATCCTTTCTTCCACAATGGCATCTGTATCCCAGGATTCTTGTTCAATTTCTTCGACATGACGGCATGCCTTTTCCCATTCTGTTTGCCCAATTTCCTCAAATCTTTGCCTGCAGAGGTTTTCAACATCTTTTAATTTAAATGTTACATTTCTAGCAGCTACCCATTGCTTTACGTCTGCCTATACTAACTCAATGGGATTCAGATCTGGGTGGTACGGTGGAAGTCTTAAAGTTGGGGTTATGTTCGGCCAATATTTGATCAATCAAATATTTCTTCTGAGCCGGCTTATTGGCTAAGATTAAGTCATACAAATGCGTCTTCATGCTGTGCTCATCAAATGGAATGCGATTTTGCAGCCAGAACTGCATATCTTTTTTTAAAGAATTTGATGTTGGAGGTTTGTCTAACTGTGCATTATGGTAGGACGCATTGTCAATTACTAAAACAGAGTTAGAGGGTAAATTTGGAATTAACATTGTACGAAGCCACTTGATATAGTTTTCAGTGCTCATTTCTTTATGAAAGTCTCCTGTTTCTGCTGGGATCTGTAAATAAGGAGAGCATTTGGTATGAATCCAAACCTCCCACCTGCATGCACTATAATGAGTCGTTCCCCTTTGGATACAGGTGCCATGGAACCTGAAGTACTGTCATCAGACCAACTTTTTGGAACAGTGGGACTGCTATGTATATGTCTCATTTTCGTAAACTATTGGGCGTCCTTCAGCTCTGTATTTACGGAGACAAGTAAGATAGGTCTCGCGCAAAGAACGAATATTATGACTTTCAATCAGAACACGCCTTTTATTTCTAGTCTTTCTCCACCTAAAGCCCAATTTTTTAATCACAATTCGAAGGCTAGTGAGTTTACCTTGAAAACTGATGGTCTCTCGCAATTTTTGTAATAGTCTTTTTAATGTAGGTGCAGTCTTTTCCGTAGCATAGAAATTGTATACGGTGCGTCGGATTACACACTTGTCGGAATCGTCGATTTCAGTAATTCTTTTGGGGACGGCATGCTTCTTTCCTGGTGTACCAAAAGAAGTCCCTTCCTCTTCGTGTTTTCGTTTCTTTCCCACAATTCTGTGAACTGAACTGTGTGATATCTTGGTGGCTGCAGCAACTCTTTCTTGCACCTTCTGAATTTCTTTGAAGTACTTTGGAGAAAACCGATCTTTATGTTTGGCTTCTTCCTTTATATACTCATAAACATTGGCAATAATCTCGCGACTTTGACTATGCAGAGTTCTTCCGTTTATTTTTGACAATGGAGGAGGCATTGTCACGAGTAAGTAACACGTAACTACGTAATTAACTATACTATTACAAAACACTTGCATGCATACATCCTTACCGCACAAAGCTTTTGCAGTCGACTGTGTACACAAACGTGCAGTGTTGCCAATAGAGGATCAAGAAAAATAACCAGACAAAAATAAGAAAACCACTAAATGTCTTTGTTGTCGATGTTAAAAATACTTCTCTCCAACTAAATGCAGTTTATCAAACAACTAAATCCCTATACTAGCAATGTTAAATTTATAAATTTTGCCAACTAAACATCTTCCCAAAAAAATCAGTTTTAGTTTAAAAACAACTATATTGGCAACACTGCAAACGTGACAGAGGAAAACAGAGGTGTCTGTTATCGCAGCATAAACATTTGCTGACCTGTTTATTAAGGGTAGGCAAGCTGACTGGATTTCTGATCAAGGTCATTCGTCAAGAACCACCGCGCAACCTATACGTCCACAGAGTAATTAATTATCTAATACGGCGTCTAAACAGAATCTTATTTTAAAATCTATCGGTTGGCCTCTCTACAACATGTTCATAAACAAGGGCTTCTCTGGTAACATAACAAACGCAATAACAGCAGCTGTGACCGTATTTTTACCATGGTTATATGTTACGAACAGTTGGCGACACTAATGCAACCCGACAGATGGAATATCGCCAAATATAACCAGACTGCACCATAATGGGGGGGGGGGGGGGGATGTCAAGGTTGTCTTTTGGGGTATCTCAATAAGCTGCACCTGGTGTAGGTTTGGTAAAAGCTGTGCCAGCATCCGCGATTATAGAGGCAAATCAAATTAACATCATTGGATTTACAGTAATTGTATTATAATTTGGATAACATATCTATTAGTTAACATACAACTTCATAGATTGGGAAAAGTGACACAGTGTGTCATTCCCCCTATATCGTACTTTTTTTATCAGTCTGGGTGGCTTAGTTGGTTAGACGATGACCTACTGATCCTAAGGCCGCGGGTTCAAATCCGCTTTAAAACGTGCTTAAAAACGACAGCTCCATGACAGTAGGTTTATTGGCATCTAAAAGAGCTCCTGCGGGACGAAATTCGGGCACACCGGTGACGCTGATATGATCTTGGCAATTGACTGTCGTTAAACATCAAAATAGTTTTAATACATAGTACTTTTAACCCCGTCCACTCGGCTACTCACTGTTAGCTACTAGGCTACGCACCCCGCTATTATCTATCTACCTCAGAGAACCGGTTAGTCCCTCACATTGTTTCAGTGGTGGAATCATGTCGCTTAACAAGGTAAAAATGCTTCAAAGCCGCAGGTAATCACAATCACGTAATCACAAAACCTATACATCATATTTCTATTCAGTTCCGACACTGCACACCTTGAAACTTACCTTGAAACTTACCTTGTTTGTAAAGATGTGTGTATACGTAAATAAACAGAACCGGAAAAGACAAATGGCCTGCATTTGGTGATGGGGCAAAAGTAGCGAGGGTAAATACTCGATTGTATTCCTGTTACCCCTCTTCTCCATGCCTGTATAAGAGATTAATATGACGGAGCAAATGTTTGAATTGACAAAATAATAAAACAGTAGGTAGGTAATAAATATTGGAAACTTACAGATAATGAGGGGAGATTGTAGATTCCTGATTCTCAGAAGCATCACAATTCTCCACGTGCGGAAACTTGGGGCTGTCGTGTACGTATATTTTTCGAAAATCAGAATAAACCGTCGATAGACCAACACAGCTGCTACACCTGTTATTTTGTTTTTAGAGTGCAGCACATGTACATATCTACGAAGCAGTTTTGAATTCTACTATGAGCGTTTAAAAGTGGGTTGTGGTATCTTTAGAAATGAAGATGTAAGTTATAAATTGCTTAAACTGGAGAAAAGCAATCAAGTGAAGATGTTTAGCAATACAGTTTTAATTTTGTAAAAACAAATTTTATGCTCTTGCGGCCATCCATATTAGCAATGTTGACACTTATCTGAGGTGACCTCGATCCTCATTACTTCGAATAGGGGCTCTACTGTACTGCAGTGCTGTGACAAATAATGAGTCCAGTTACTTTTAATGTCACTTTATTTCTCTTATAAAATTAAATCACAAAAACACACTCCTTTTTTATGGCTAACACAAACTAGAATTTTATTCGTCGTGACGTTGTAGTCCGCTGTTCTGTGTACCGTAACCTTGACACAAATACTGTTCAGATCTACTACTCTCTCCGTCTAACAAATAGCTACTTCCGACGATCACACTCACTAAAACTGCTTCACACAGCAAACAACTCCGACACGACGATTAAATGTCTAAAACTGTCTCTGACGATACACACTCGAACTCTCTCAACACTGATACAGCATATGCCTAAAACCTGACTCTCCTCTGTCCAGCTCTCTCGCTTTTTGTAGTCCAGGCGAACTCCATGGAAAATACACCTTTTCTAGAGAAACTTCTTGTAAACAGCCTCTAGAATCCTGGAATCACTTTGTTCTGCAACGCTTATAGTCGTCTCCATAGCCGTCGGGCCACGTGTTGCCCAGCAACGTCGTGGTGTGAGGTAGCTTGAACTTGAGCGACTCTTTGTCCGGCAGCCGGTGTCATAGTATATACAAAGTCTAGGGAAGGTTACTCACAAAGTGTCAAGACATTTCCCTACTACTGTTCGTGACCACTAAAGCGGAAAACCGGGGAAACCAAAAGGGAAAACTGGTTCCAACTAATGTGTGTGCACAGGGTATATGCATGTAGCTACTGTAGGTAAGAAGGGAAGGAAATGTTCTGTTCACACCTTCAGAGTACTGTTCCCCAGACCTGGTGTATACAATACTTCTCATGTATAATCTGTTTAATCAATGCATGTGCAGTTCGGCCACGTCCTTTGAGGAACCCTTGACAACACAGACCCGCCTTCCTCAGTGCTTTTTCTATCTCATTGTTTATTCCACAAGGGTGTATCCTTCCTCCTGCTGTTGAGAGAGGTTGATGCCTGAAATATTGTTACTGTTTGTTTCCATTGATTTGTGCAATTCAGACTGTGAATTGCTCTGAAGTAAGAAAGTTAGTGTTAAATGTTAAATGTCTGCAGGTACTAATGTGGTTGCTGGCCATGCTAATCGGCATGATTCTTGGGAAACTCCTGATACATGGCTACGTTTGTGGCAAATTACTTCGACTCAAGATGTTTCGGGATGATCAGGTAAGATACTTAAAATGTTTCATAAGCAAAAGGTCGTACTCATTTCTAAGAGAACTTAAGTCAAATTGACTTCTTGTTTCAGGGATCATGGATGACAATGTTCCTGACTGTAATTGTGTCGCTCTATGTATTCTCTCATGCATACAACTTATTGCTTGTCCTCTGGTATGATGACAGCCACTACCAGATCAACAGTCAGATGGGTGTAACTAATGCTAGGTATTCAATATTTGTTTTCTAAAAACTGCAACATCTAAAGTTCATTCTTTAAGTCAGTGATATACAAAACAGATTCTGAAAATGCCATTACGAATCTGTCCAAGTTGCTTTGATAACACTGAAGGAATTTATGTTTTAATGCTTTCTCCCCAAAAAGTTTCTAGACAAACCTCTAATAGCATCCTATACAACATTAATAATGGTTTCAGCATAGAATCAATTTCAGTTTTATTTAAAAATATTCAAATATAAATACTTATAAACAAGAGAGCATATTTAAAAGTATCAAAAGTGTAGAAAATACCAAAGTGTAAATTTCAGTTGCATAATTTTGCAGATAGAAAAATTTTGTTAAAACATATGTCATGAAAAGGTGCTATATGTTTAAGTAAATCATTTTTGTGTATTTGTTATGCTTAATTATGAAATGTATAACTAAATCCTGTGTGTCTGGAAACTTTACAGTGGTAGTGTATTTGTGATCTGATTTTTTTAATATTCACTATAAAGTTTAAAAAAATATTGAACCCTCTAAAATGACAGCATATGTATCTCAAGCAGACTTAGGTAGGTGTATGTGGAGCAGCAGAGTATATATATAAAGAGGTTTTAGATTAAAAATGGTTCCAGAACCAGAAAATGTGGATTATTACCTTAAAAGTAATCCTTGCAGCTGCTGGCTAAAGTATTTATCCCACTGAAAATAAGACAGTCAGTTTTATCTTGTGGAAGCTTCTAGATTATAATAAATGCAACAGGAAGTCAAATCATCTGATTCATATAAAATCATTGTACAAGAATGTTTCATCTTTTGGTATCCATAATGGAAATTCCTGAAAATATTATGGACACATACAAGTTATGCACTAGGAAAGGGGGGATTGGGGGGAGAAAAATGCAATGCCAAGCAATGGTAACCACAATGACGACAGCATGAAGCAAGGCAGCACTCAATATTTTGGTTCACAAAAGCCTAACAAAAAGAATGGCAAGATACACTATCGATCAGCTTATCAATAGAAAGTGGAGATCAATATTGCACATTTGGAATTCATTTGTTTTTAACAGACCAATAATATTTGTTCTAGCTTCTGACTAGGGAGAGCTATAGCAGCTGTTTCATGCCATGGCCACCTTGAAAAATTTCTACAGCGAAAAATCTAATACACACAATATGAATCTAACATGCCAAGTCCGGTAATAGGAAGAGAAAGTTAAAACTTGGCCAAGTCTTGTTTCCCATTCCTGGGGTCCGGGAAAGCTTCCTGTTGGTTGTGAACACTTCCATTTGAATACATGTATTTCAATTTTCTTGTTCTGGTTATCATTACCATTTCTAGTGTTTGTGAACTAGCATTTAGAATCATCTTTTGGGTAAAATGTCCTTAAGCTAGCTTTGTTTTTCTGGTCATATTGCCATTCTCAATTTATAATTTGGCTGGAATACACATCAACACCCTTCCTAAATGTCAGAGCTTTCCCCACCTCATTTTCTTACAAGAAATATTGCAGACATTGGATATATGTTGATAGTTAATATTGTGAATCCATTATAGTCACTGTCATGAATAAAGGTAATTGCGCTAAAGTCAAATATCCAACAATGTCACAGTCAAGTGTTTTCTAGCCATCAGGCATAGTCTGTTTCAGAGTGCGGTAAGAGTACTTGCCTGCAGTTTAAAGTGTAGCTAAATAATTCCGAGCAATAAGTCCACTTCACTGTGTGATAGTAAGTTTAAGAGTTTTGGCGAGGGCAGAAGCAAAAAAACGTTTCATTATTCACAGTCAAGCCAGAGAAATACTTCCTGAGAAAGATGGGGAACTGTTGCAATGCAGCACTTCTGCTTTCACCCTTACCTCCGCGTTATGTTATTTACTGCCATCATTCCTGACGGCTACTCTAGTAAACTAAAAGCTTCTACAAGAATGGAAGTATCTTTTGTCAGTCACCTTAAGGTAATTACACTTAAAAATATTGCCTTCTCCAATAACAAATTTTCAGCAACTGCTTCTGGTATCTGATGAACTTTGATTTGATTCCCTTAACAAAGGTAAGGAAGTAAATTACACAGCATTTTCGCCATGGTAACATCCTAATGCAAACAAATTTTATACTTTGTCAAATACCTCTTAAGTTTCAAAGCAAACACACTCCTAAGTCCCCCTTTTCTAATCTTTTATAATGGATACTTTAATTATTAAATGTGCTACTGTAAATTATTTTCTAAAAAGTGTTTTGTATTTGTTATTAATTTCAAAAATGAAGGCAAGCAATCCTTGTATTATCCATGTACTAATGTATTAGGATCTAAACTTTTTAGTGATGGAATTTTGAAATGGTGTGATGTTTCCAGTGTAATGAAGGCAGCAGCCTGCGGGACATGGCTGGGAGACCTCATTACGGCTCTGATGGTGACAGACATGATGCTGCAGGACAACTTGTATCCACATTGGGCATCCTGGTTCCGTCAACTGTGGCGACGCTCCAATGTGCCTCGCATTCTTATCTTCTGGGTTGGCTCTGTAGTCGCCACATCAGTTGTAGTTACTCTCATAGTCAGTGACTGGATCTCCTGGGACAGACTCAACAGGGACTTTGTTGCCACCACAGGTAGTGATTGCTTAGCCACTGGCAAAGTTTGAGAACTTACTGTACCTTCAAAGCCTGCTCTATAGTCACAAGGGGTTGTGACTAGGAGCTAATGTACAGGATGGAAGGGGTACAGATAATGGGAGAGAAAAAATACCTCCAAAGGAGCTATGCAGTGTTTCTCCACTTGGGAATGTGGAATGGGAATGACTCCAATTGGTAGCTGTTTTTATTATTTTACGCTAGTGCTTCAGTCTAATTGGTTCTAATTACCACATGACATTAAACTTAATGTAATAGGCAGGAAAATGTCATTACCAAACTCTTTGTTACATTGTGCTTAAGTCAACTCTAATACAAAGTGTTAGACTTTTGTGTTAAATCACATTGTTAGAATTTATCACAATCCTGGTTTAACTTGGAAGGACCTAGGAGCAAACATGTATAGGTTTGAATGGTTGTCTATGTACTTTTTACCATATACTATATCCAGTGTTTTTATTTTTATTTTCTTGTTTTTATACTGTGTTATTAATGGTAAAAGTCGTCAAGAAAGCTTAAGCTCAAAATCATTTTTCTTTTCACAGAACTGTCACGAGCATTCCTTGCCTCCTTTATACTTGTAATGGATCTGCTAATTGTGATGCAGGATTGGGATTTCCCACATTTCACTACCACACTGCATGTTAATCTACCTGGATTCAGTGTTGCCACTCTTAACTGGAAGTATGCTGAAGTAGACATTACAGGCAAGTACAACAATTTAGTTTTGCTATCGCTGCTAACATTGCCAGCGGAATCATATTAGGGGGGAATTTTAGATTTAGTTTTTATTTATTATTTATTTACTTAATTATTTTCTTGTTTGTTTGTTCTGGGCTATATAAATATGACCAGTGTTCAGCCCTGGGACTTTACCAACCATGCTCATAATTTACAGTATAATTAATTCCTTAATTTAAATATTGTATGTTCAAGAATTTTGTTTCCACTACATATAGGACATTGCATTTGTGGAATACCTTTCCTTAAGTCTTTTAGTGTCCATACTCCTGTTCTTGCCCATGCAATACCTTTTCGCTCCTATTTGTCATATCTATGTATTTTGTCCCTTACACAAGTGCCTTTATCAGTTACCTCACTAAACATTTTATATACAAGGTATGTTTGGGAATGATTTCCAGTAATAGTTCTTTATAGCTTATTTATTAATAAAAATTATTCAATGTACATGGGATCTCTCAATATACTCCCACTAATGTCAATACACTACTGCCACCTTCCTGGGAACTTCATTATTGCATTACAGAACCATTGTTTGGGAATATCACACACCCACTTGTGGACAGCTGCCTGCAATTCCTTATCGTTGCTGAAATTTTATCTTCCAGCACATCCTTCATGTTATCAAACAAAGACTTTCTTCTCAGGTGTATGGAAGTGATTCATCACCAATTTCTCCAAAAAATCTGGATTGTCATTCTCAATTTCCAATAGACGACAACAGATCTCAACTCTGTTCTGCTTCTGGGCCTGTGTCAAGTCCTGTGGAATCCAATGTGCACATGCCTTTTTTCGCTTTCCTTTCACAAAAACCATGCAATCCGTCTTCGTCCATGACGGTCACCTTCCATCTTTTCCATAGTTTTTTCTGTGTAACAACAAACAAGCACTGTTCTTACACTATACACTCTCTTCACAATTACCGTCTAGTGTCTGCGTGGTATATAGTATCAGTGCATCGTCCTACAATAAGACATGCCCATAGATGAACCAGCATTTCTAAACAATGCAATTGCAAATCATTTATAACATCCCTCATATTTGTATATCGTCAAATCTCTTCCTTGCCATTTTTCATAAATTATTCACTGTATTTTCTCTTCCCCATATCTCAACTAACCTATCACTTTCCAACTTTTTCCTAGGATAGTTTAGCTGTCCATTGTTCTTGAACATCTCTCCCAACAAATTTATTTCTTCTAAGTTCAAGATTCTTTACTAAAATTACAATGTGCTATACATAATCTTTCCCTTACTTGCCATTCTGCTCACTTCTGTGTGTGCTGCCTGCCTAACAGTTGCATTTGTAGCCCAAGCATTTCTCTACAAAACATCCTATGCAGCTTATTAACTTCCCATCCTCCTCCTAATTCCCATATTTCTATTCCATATAACATTTCTGTCTCAACCATCATACTATATATATACTTGTTCTAGCCATTTTATATTTATATTACTAAGTAATATAACAGTGTGAAGAGAAGAGTGGGGAAGTGTTGGTGCTTCTTGGGCTTAGCATGAACAATATAGAAATCCTCCATATCACCAAAGATGAAACGTACATTAAGGCTGTAAGGCTGAGCTTATCCTAAAAAATGTTAATCCTATTTTTTTTCCGTCATTTTAATATGCACTAGTATCACATTTGTTCTCCAGTGGTGATCTTTGATTAATTGTGAGTTCCATGCAATTCACACAAATAATGCTTTGCCAGCAGGCAGCTTGTCAAGGCAGACTGAGGCAAAATACAATTTGCCTTGTTCATACATATATCCAAGTGCTCAAAGTTTTGTTAGTGGGAGAAGAGTGAAGGGTTCACAGTTGGTACTTGCTGCTTATTTTTCCAAACGAAGTATGAAGATAAGTCACAGATTTAAGGCACAATGTGATTATGATTCTTAATTGAACATTTACAAGATATTCAGCCTACACATCATACTAAACCATCCTTCATCCCTGCATATCTTCACTGTATTACCCTTCTCTTCAATCATTCACGGCGGCGCCGTGGCCGAGCGGTTAGCGCGCTCGCCTACCACCTAGGTGGCCCGGGTTCGATCCCAGGGACCCGCATGTGGTATTCGTGGTGGGCGAAGCGGCGTCAGGGCGGGTTTTCTCCGGGTTCTCCGGTTTCCCCCGCCATCTCATTCCACCGGTGCTCCATCTTCATTCCATGTATCATCAGTGTCACCGCCTGCGGTGCCGTAGTAGTTAAAGCGGGCGTTAAACACTACAACAACAATTCAATCATTCATATGGTAGTTATTCATTGAAGTTATCATTATGCAATTAACTGAAAGCTAAACAATTGTAGATTCCAGTTGGTATAAAGTTGATCACTCTGTAGCATCTGAAGAATATTAACACTCAATTTTTGTAACCACATGCATTGTCAGATGGTTAAATACAGAGACTGTCAGCATATCAAATGCAAATGCCAAAAAGCAACATGTAAAAAACAAATGCTGACACTTCCCGGATATAGAGCCATCACCAGAGTATTGATAGCAGCTTGATGTAGAAGTAGCAGAGAAGTTTTCTGACAGACCATTTAACAAAATACTAACATTTTCTTTGCAGGAAAATGGTTCAACTATGGGATAATTGTGATGGTGATGTTATTGGACCTGAACATGTGGAAGAATCAAATATTCTACAATCCAAAGGACTTTGGTCAATACACAGGTATAGGATAGCTATAAGTGAAACATATGTTTACCTCAGAAACATCTTAAACATTGTATTTTATACACCAACATCTATAATAAACATCACAATAATCACATTCTATTAATGCCTCTACAGTGTCCCAAACTGCATACACACACAAATCAGGGTAGAAAGGAAACTCGACGACTTTATGGGGTGAATTGTTACTGAAACAAAATTGTGTTCCATTTAGGTCACCAGGGTTGCCAACCCATACGATAATTTGAATGCTTGTATTCATGGTTGTCAACCCATAAGATAATTATGGGGCTGTACGATAATTTTAATATATGATATTTCGATACCGGCAAAATATCATTTTCACTGGTTTGTCACACCAGTGAAATGAAATTAATTATAAATAGCGACACCACTTTTGCCCTCAAAGGCAACCATTTCATATCCTACTATTCCTTGTACCCTTTATCCTCTTATTTCCAGTGTGTCCAGAAGGCACGGATCAGAAAATTGATGATCAATGTAGAAAACACAGAATAAGTGATATTCTGTGTGAAATAAAGAACATGTCTGAACCTGGCAGTTTCTGGAATGCTGTTAAACACGTCACCTTGGTGCAAATACTGATTTCAAAGAACTGGTGGAGTTTGCATTATCAGTGATTTCAATGCCCCACAGAAACACTTCTTGTGAAAGAATTTTTTCTAAACTATGTGAAATACAAACCAAAATTAGGAAAAGATGGCACTAGATACAGTAAATGAACTTAATTCGGTCATCTCAGCTTATGAAAGAATGTGGTTGGTCCAGAAATCTGCAAGTCATTGAGATGTTAATAACGTTTATCTCAACAAATTTGTATACTGCTGCAACAGTTGAGAAAGATGATGAACTTTCAGATGAATAGTGTGAGAAACACAAGTGCTAAAGTTGTAATACTGATTCAGGTCATCAATCTTGTAAGTGAATATCACAAACATCATACTGTTACATTTTCATATGTGTTATGCTGAAATATTAATTTTTGTGGCATATGGTTTATGATGTGCGATAATTTTGAATCCAAATCTATAATTTTGAGTGGCCGGTACGATAATTTTACTTTTAAAGATTGGCAACCCCGTAGGTTGCTGACATATTGTTTGCCTTAAAAAATATTTATTGTACATTTGCTTGTGTTGTATAATGATACATCTAAATTAAATCATGCTGATTGTAAAAATCTATTAGTCAACATTCACACAACTTTCTCAATCCATTATTATTTATTTTCTTATCAAGTTCTTCAAATCATTCATAAAAACCTAAGTTTTTTTGTCTACTTTCAGAATTGTGGAAAATCGCTTTAATTAAGACACATTAATTAAGACACATTTTATAAGTGGAGACAGCACTTAACTGCTTGAAAATCAGGCATATAATTGTATGCTAGGTATGATATTAAAGTCCTCTTTGCATTTTCTCATTTGGGGCAAAAGAACCACTTAAAATTTCAAAGTACTTCTTAAAATTTGGAAAACTTCAAATGAAAGCAGAGCATGGGTAAAAATTTCAGAATCCACTATTTCAGTTAAATATTTTTGAATTTTACTATTGTGAGATTCTAGTACTAAAGACCACAAACATGGAAAATTGAAATATTCTATCCTTTATAGCTTTTTATAACATAAATATTTTAAGTTTATCTCTTCTGGGCTTGTAGGCCATGGTCTAGAAGGCATCAAAGTTACCAACGTTTTGCCAAGTACTGCACTTGGCATCTTCAATGCCTTCTTGACACGGTCTACAAACCTGTAAGAGATAGGCTTTCACAGCCAGCCTAAGTTTAAGTTTATACATAAATATTTTAATTTTTTTCATTCCTTTCCCAAAGCAGCTGCACTATTTTTTTTCATAATATTGAGTCAACAATTTTTAAATTTCTCTTTTAAATGACAACACCAATTTTTATGCAAGAAAATAATTTTAAAACCAAAATATTGCATAACTTATTAAAGATCTAAATGTGCCAAGTCTTTTTAAATTAACATTTTGCAATAGTTCAAGTAAAGTAGAAAAACCTACATGTTTACCAAAAACTGCTGCAAATACTGAAAAAAAAAAGACTTAAAATGCTTTGCAAAATTTTAAAAGATGTTCATATGATTAAATGTAATTGTTTAAATAGCCCAGTATACAAAACAAAATAAATTAAGAAAAGATGAATGACAAATATATTGACAACAATTTAAAAGGATCCCTTTTATATATTTTTGCTCAATTTCATCTAGACCCTATCTGAGCAACAGCAAATATTTCAGAATCAATTGACATCAACAATTTTAATTGACACACATATTTCTAAACCAGCTGTACCTTTTTGCTTTAGTTAGTCACTGTTCCTCCCTTAAGGTTTCAGCTGTACAGAAAGCAATGAAAATGAATAAGACTAGAAAATGTGTATTCTATTCATTATTTAGCATCTTAGAAATATAATATTTTAAGCAAAATTATTATAACCATTTAAAAAAAGTTTATGCTATTTGAAATTTATTTAATCTAAATGTTTAAAGGTCCAGATGATAAGATCCGCACAGTGAATGATCCAGAAATTATAGCTACAGGCAATATTTCTTACTGGACCTGGGAAAGTCGGGCTCGCATTAATCCTGAGACTAATCTTCCATATTATGAAGGTAAGTATAATGCCAGATGACGTGAGATGCATAGGTGTGTGTCTCTATCTATGCCCCTCTTCCTTCCCTCATCTTCCTGTCTCTCTCATCATCTCTGCCCCCTCCCTCCCCTCTCACCATCTCTCCCCCTCTCACCATCTCTCTCCCTCTCGCCATTCTCCCCTCTACTTCCCTCTCACCAACTCTCCCCATCTCCCCATTCTCCCCCATCCTCCCCTCCCTCTCATTTCCCATCCCATACCCCTTTCTCTCATCCTCTCCCGCCCACCCTCCCTCCCTCACCACTCCCTCCCTCTTACCCTCATCACTCCCTCCTCACCCTCACCACCCCCTCTCATCCTCACCAATCCCTCCCTCTCACCCTCAGCACTCCCTCACCCTCAAACTCACCACTCCCACTCACCCTTCCCCACCATCCCTCTCTCCTTCCCTCCCTCTCACCCTCCACCATTCCTCACCCTCACCCTCACCACTCCTCACTACTCCTCACCCTCTCTCACACTCCCCCACCCTCGTCACTCTTTCTCACTCTTCCCCTACCCTCTCTCACCCTAACCCTCCTCTCTTTCACCCTCCTATCTTCCCATTCCTCCCTCCTTCTCCATCTCTTCCCTGGAACATTTCCTTCTGAAATTGGAAAATTTCCTTTCCCAATTCTCATTTCACATATCAGTGAATACCACCTGTAGTGCTGTACATAGTAAGAACAGACATTAAGCACTGTTAATTCACATACTTTTTTCTAAATTGACTCTGTTCAGGGGACTCCAAAACATGTATTTATCATACTAAAAAAAACCATAGTTCAGATTTATATCTTGAATGAGTTCAGTATTACGAGGTGTGACAATAAAGAAACTGGATACATGCTCTAACACTTTATTTTAAAAAAGTAGTAAATGTAAAGTTATCATTGGGCTTTAGTTCCAGTTGCATGTGGTCAAAATTTCAGTTACGTTTACAGGGAGATGTTGTAATGGAGCACACGTGGGGTAGGGGTGATAAAGTAATGTCGCCTTACAAACTATGGCTATTACCATAGAAATATCTTAAACATGTAGCATTTTAATCAAAATTGTTAGAGCAATTTTCAAGAAAATCAAGATTTTCAAAAAATGTTTCAGTAAAAGGTAGTTTAGGGTGGAAGAATTTTCTTCAAAATCTTTGTGTTGCATCTGTAAATGTTAAACTTAAATACCAAATTTGGTTTTTAACTGACTGTTGGTTTTGAGGTACACATGCACACACATGCACACACACCTTTTTCTAAAAATGCTTTTTCTGGGGGGAGGGGGATTCAGGGGGCCTCAAAACATATTTCGAGTGAAATCTCGACATAAAATTTTTGAGTGGATTACAGTACTTCCTCTACTTGCTATACACAGTAAAGTAATTTGATAACTCCAGACTTTCTAAATAAAACTGACATGTTCAAATCTTACAGTGAATAAAAAAATGTATCTTAAGTTGTTATTGGTCTGTTTGTTATTTACTTTCTCTACTGGTAAGGAGGGGAAGTATTGTATTCCACCCAAAAATTTGATGTCGAGATTTCACCGGAAATATATGTTTTGAGACCCTCTGAATCCAAAAAAAGCATTTTTAGAAAAAGGTGTGTGTCGTGTGTATCATGTGTGTTGTGTCTGTCTTGTCTGTGTGTGGACAGCATAACTCAAAAACAAAAAGTAGGTTAAAGTAGGTTAAGTTGGTATTTAAGTTTAATATCTTTCAAGGACGCGACACAAAGATTTTGAAGAAAATAGTCCCACCCTAAACTACCCTTTACAGGGAAAATTTTTCAAAAATTTTGATTTTCTTGAAAATGGCTCTAACAATATTGATTAAAATCTCATATGTTTGAGATACTTTTATGACAAATGAAATGTATGTCTTGAATTTTCTGGCTACATCCCCTGTAGTCATATTCACTCTGGACAACTTTTGCATAACTGGTAAACTGTTAGAGATAAACCAAATCGTACTATGCAAAAAATGTAGATCTTGCTAAAATACAAAATTTATGTCCAAATAAATTTTCTTGTAGGGTGAACCATTTCGGAGATATTCCTTGTTATGTGTGTGAGTTTCCGAAAACTTTAAACTTTCGCAAAATGGAACATAGTTAATTTTTGTATATGTTAAGTGTGCAAAGAGAATGGAATCTCAAAGCTTTAAAAGATTTGACTATCGCACAAAGCCTACTGTATTCTAATATTCCCCTTGCACCTACAAGGAAATAAGCAATAAGATAATTTGTACAAAATGTTTATCTTAACTAACACAAAGAAGATATAGGAATAAGAATCTGTAAGATTGGTTAGTACAAGAGTAGAGAAAGTCATGTGAGTGCAACACATCAGATTTTCCCTATGGTGTTCTGTATAACCTGAATAATCTCAAATTTGAGGTACCCTCAAACCCCCCCTCCCCCATTCTGAGATTTTGAATTAAATTTTGTTCATCACAATCCTATCTTCCAGCTTTCTGATTGTAATGTGATGAATACTTTGTTATTTTACACCGCAAAGCTCAATAACACACATGTGGATGAATTGTTTTTTCAGAGGACATGCAGATGAACTCTCGTTTTATGTATTACCCGTTGTCAGTGAAATGGACAGCTTTCATTCCATCTGTGATTGGCCTTGTGCTGTTTGTGTCTCTTGTATCATTGTATGGACGTTTCCCTGCACACCAGGTAAGTACAAGATCAGAATTATAGACAGGATTTTATTTCAGAAATTTAAAGTCTAGGTTGAGTACACTGAATGCCTCGGAACTCTCCATCTAAGTCAATTGGTTATGTATGTCAATTTTCATTTTCAAAAGTCTTATGTCATTCTTTATTGGAGAAAAACTCAGCATCCAGACATGGAAAGATTTTCAACTTCTGGAGCAAGAATTATTAAACAAAAACTTACTTTAATTTGGCCTATTATTAGATAAAATAGGTTTTTTATTGGAATTTTCTCAACCTCCCACGTATCAGTCCAAAAGGGTTATTGACTGCCAAAGATAATCTCACTGCACCTCATGTTGTTGTAGTGTTTAACGCCCGCTTTTACTACTACGGCACCGCAGGCGGTGACACTGATGATACATGGAATGAAGATGGAGCACCGGTGGAATGAGATGGCGGGGGAAACCGGAGCACCTGGAGAAAACCTGCCCTGACGCCGCTTCGTCCACCATGAATACCACTGCACCTCACGTCTGTCATATTATTTATCATTGTACGAAGCCATGGCTGTTTTAGGCCACAGTGCAAGGGTACATTGCCTGAAACAACCAATGAAATGGGCATGGCTTTGTACAATGTGAAAGATTCATCCCACTTTCTCCCATGTAACAGTATGAGCTGTATTGCACAAATGCGTCACTGACATCTTAGACCAACAGGTTTAATATTATTAGATCTTATTAAAATCTTTAACTGATGAGCTCACCTCTTTTCAAACATAAGTTTCTAGGATGCAATTAATCCATCTGCTAATAGCAGCAAACAAAACAAAGCAAAGAAGGAATGAATGGACATGAGAGAAATACAAGCACAATACTTATTATGTGTGATGCAATTAGCTAGTAGGAAGATAGCTATAGATTTGGCTTTATTACAATGAAGTTCTTATGTTTTTGGCAGACATACCTCGAAAATCTCTTGTTTACATTTTAATACTTGTTTATTGTATTGCATCAGTTAACTAAATTAGGCAAAATAATGTGAACGTCTGTACTTACTTTGGAATTGTTTATTAATAGGGGGTTGTACCCCCATTTGCCTGTAATACAGCTGCAATTCTTCTTGAAATACTGAAATATGATTGTATAGTCTCAAGTGGAATGTTATTCCACTCATGTACTGGTGCACAATGCACTTTCTGGCAAAGCACAAAATACTTGTTGGAACATCCAGCTTCCTTCTCGGATTCTAGCTTCCTTCTCCTTCCACAAATTGAGTCTGCATTGAAAGTAACCAAGCAGTGAAAGCAACAGCAAAATTCACATGGAGTAATGCCAGGATTGGGAAGGAGACTATCTTGAAGGACTTCCAATGTGTAAATATTTTCAATGAAGGTTTTGAAACCCTAGTCTGTGTATTTTATAGCCACACCCTGCATATTACTTTAATAAACATCAGTACAGGAAGCAGCTTTTATCTATGCTTTTAAGGACATTAAAGGAAACTTCATATCACCTTTTATTTGTTCATTTCAATAACCTGCCAGAATTAAGTATGTTACATATGCACTTACTTGGTTCTCATTAATGTAGCATAAACCAACACAGTTGATATAGAATATGAATTTACTCTTTGAATTCCACAAGTGGGGTGAATTGTGTAATCTGAGGACATTAACGCCTGCCTCTGGTGCAGAGGACCTTGGCTCGATCCCTGGTACAGGTATGGGGATTTTTTCCCCACTGAGAGGTCCAGCACAGGGTGCACTCAGCCTCTTAGGTACCGGAGGGGCCCATTGAGAAGCTACTTGATGGAGAAGTAGTGACCCCAGGTTGTGAAGGCTGCATAATAGGCTGAGAGGGCTCGGGATGCTGACCATGTCACGCCCTCCAGTACTGCACCTCACTCATGGCACCTATAGTGGGCAGAGATAGGGGATGCAGCGGCCAGATGGCAAGCCTTGGCCCTTCATGGGCTGTTGTACTGAGGGGGGTGAGCAATAACATTATTCTCTTAACTCCTCAATTCTAATTTAATTTAAAAGGCAAAATGGAATTTACCTACCTGGCCATAAAGGATTAAATTTTCTTCTTGCTCTTGTCCCTTATAGTGTTGGGACTGCCTAGATCCATTTCATTCAATGTTCCCCATCCTTAGCCATCCTTCTCAACTCTCCCACATCCTTTCCTCTCATCCTTGTCATGTCTTCTACATTATCCATAAATCTTTTCCTCAGTCTTCCCCTCCCCCTTCTTCCTTCCATTCTTACTTCCATGATTTGTTTTGGCTTTCTCTCTTCCCTTATCCTAAACATGTGTCCAAACAATTTCAACCATCTATTCTTCAAAGTTTCTTCTATTGAAGCTTATTTCAATTCTTCTGTTATTCTTTGTTCCAGAGTCTGTCCCTCCTAGTCTCCCCCACTATTCTTCTATAACATTTCATTTTAACAGCTGTTAAATTACTTATTTCTGATTCCTTACTGACCAAGTTTTCCCTCCGTACAAAAGAGTTGGCTCAATTAGCGAGTTATAGATTTGTAATTTTACTTTAGTAGGATATCTTTTTATCCAAAAAAATCACTTCACTGAGTTGATGGTATACCCTGCTTGCTTTCCAGGTTCAATTCAGTATCTCTCCCATGGCCATAAAAGATTAAACTAGCATTTGAATTTTGGAATATTCTTGCCCATGTTGCTTATTCCACATAACTGCCATTTCCTATGTTTCATTTTTACAAAATATTGTACAGAGTTCAGTAATGGAATGAAAAATAATCAATATTAGTGGTGTACTGTGAGCTCAGATTTGAATAGGACTAATTGTTTTAATTATAAAAGTAATGCGCTTAATGTTATAAGCCTCTCATAAAGATGAAAACCATTTATTGTCTTATTATAAGCTACAGTTGCGTTTTACTAAAGTAGACACTAATTTAAAAAGGAGCTGTCAAGGACTTGTAGGAAAGTGGAAAAATAACACTAACAATCAACTTCAGTGTTAATTTTTTATCAATTACAGTGATGCATACTAACATTTTAGGTATGATGTTCAATGAAAATTACTCTGTAATTGTCTGGTAAGTTAATCTTCTCTGTACAGTCAACATTTATTGTTATTTTGTGTGTGCAGCCCCATGGAGTGAAGAGAAACCAGAGTCCCTGTCGAGGAGCTCAAGGCAAGCAGGAAGGCAATTCACGGTAACCATAATGTCATGTCAACACCAAATTTGATCTCATCTTGTATCTCTGCTGCATCTCTGTGATCGCCCAGGTATTAGGGCAAAGTATTCTCTGTTTCACAAATACAATCAAATGCAAAGAAACTATGTGTGTTTGTATTTTATTATAAAACACCATCATTTGCATTTTCCATTTCCAATATCCTTTGTATTCTTTCCTTTTCTAAAATTCTTCAGATCAGTTTTTTACCTTCTCTGTTATGTAAAGTAAGTAGGGGAAGAATTGCATTCCACCCAAAAGTTTGATGTTGAGATTTCATCAGGAATATATGTTTTGAGGCCCCCTGAATCCAAAAAATGCATTTTTAGAAAAAATTGTGTGGGGGTGTGTGGGGGTGTGTGGGGGTGGGTGAGTGCGTCCGCGTGTTCTTCATGTAGATAAACATTTGAAATTGTCTTATTGCTGATTTCCTTGTAGGTACAAAGGGAATGTGGGAATACAGTAGGCTTTGAGCAGCAAATTCTTTTAAAGCTTTCAAATTCCATTCTCTCTGCACGGATAAGATATAAAAAATGAATAACGATCTTCCATTTGTGGAAAGTATAAGTATTGCTGAACTCTCACAAATAACAGGGAATATCTCTGAAATGGGTTCACTCCACAAAAAAGATTCATTTGTATAGTAAGATTTTATCTATCTCTTACAATTTGCTAGATATGAAAGTCATCCAGAGTAAACAGGACTACTAAGGCTATAGTCAGAAAAATCAAAATGTAAGTTTCATTTGCCATAATAATATCTTAAACATATGGCATTTTAATCAAAATTGTAAGAGCCATTTTTGAGAAAATAAAAATTTTTTAAAAATGTTCCATATAAAGGGTAGTTTAGGGTAGAGGAATTCTCTTCAAAATCTTTGTGTTGCATCTTTGAAAGATATTAAACTTAAATACAAACTTTGGTTTTTAACTGACTTTTCATTTTTGAGTTATGCTGTTCACACACACAAGGACCTTTTTCTATATTTCTGGTGAAATCTCAACATTGAATTTTTGGGTAAAATACAATACTCCCTCTACTTACTATCTGTAGTGGTCACTAAGGGCATGGGAGACCCCTACATTTATTTAAACGTATTAGTTTTTGAACAAACATGCCCATGCAATCGTCTGACTAGGACATCTAATATTACACCTTACTCGTCTATTTGACAGAGCAACAACCTGATCTGTTTATTTCTTTATCTCCAAGAATGACTAATTGGCAGTTATGTGTCGCAGAGGTCAACCACACTCTGCATGCCTACTCTCATTAGTTGTACAATATATCTTTGTGATTGCAAGTAGATGTTATACTTATAAAAAACAGGAATAAAAGCTATCATTTACAAATGTTCAAGAATTTGGAAGAAGTGCATCATCTACCTTGTGGTGTCTTATCCGGGAATGACAATTTGTATGAATCAGATGATTTCAATTCTGAAGATAAACTGAAAATGAGATCTTCAGATTCATACACTGATCATAAAGAAGAGCAATAATAATAATTACTTCTCTGGCAGGGAAGGAAATTTTCTTTGAGCCAGGGAAATTATTCAATGAGAAGGGGAAATCCTCCCCATCCTCCCCCCATTAAGTGTGCTATCACAAGGTGAAAGGTGTAACACATACTTTTACAATTAAATTAACTAATTATTGATTTTAAGTAACAAGAGGTTATATTTTTATGGAAATTAAATTTATTCACTCAATATTATTATAGTTTGCTTAAGTTATTTGTAAATTTTTTGGATAATAACATGCCACTGGTGAGCCAGAATTTCACCCTGCAAGAGTTCTTATACATGCCAGTACATCTGCTGATATGGGGCTCTTGCTTTAGAGCCACTTAAATTATTGTATTAAATTAAATATTGATTTTAAGTAACAAGATGTTATATTTTCATGGAAATTATATTAATTTATTTACTCAATATTACTGTTATAGTTTGCTTAAGTTATTTGTATTCTCACCTGTAATATTGGGCCGGTTTGATGGTTACAGACAGCAAGCTTTGTATTCACTTCAAAGAAAATTGTGTAAAACTCTGCAAGCCTTTTAGCTCTTTGCACCAATCATATGAAGAGCACACGCTAAAAACTGTAAATGTTCTAAATCTTTAAATAAGCTTCCAACTTTTAAAAGAAACCAGTTGATATCTAATTGTTATATGGAAATGTTAACTTATTGAGAACTGATCAGGCTAAATACCTGGGAGTAATTTTTGGCAACATACTAACTTGGAGAAAACATTGAAAGCATTAGTAAAAACGCATATGGTACATTCAAAATATTAAAAGGACTTGCTGTTCTAAGGAAACTTTTAAGTACAACCTACAACATGTACATTAAATCCATATTAAAATATTGTGGTGAAGTGCTTATTGCATCATCTTCAAACAGAGAAATCCTTGAACAAACTCATAATCAAGCACTACGATTAATAACTGGTACCAGTAAAAGAACTCCAATTGAAGTTTATTAACTGTCATGTCCAACAAACCCATCATGACAGAACTTCAAATGCAAGCCTTCATAACTTGAGAAGTTAATCAGATTACCAGATTCTAAGAAATGGTACAACTTTCAAAATTCTACACATATGAAAACACAGATTGGATTTATACAGACGGTCCACAATCTGAAAAACTTGTTAGAATATCCATCTGAAATAGAAAACTTTCCCTCTTGTTATAATCTGATTAATAAAATTGTGGTTGACTACGGACTTCATCTTAATAAGTGATGTTAATCCTCTTCAAGCCAAAGCTTTTACCCTTGAAACCATCAATATAACATATCCTCTAAGTGACTGGATTCATATCTATACTGGTGGCTCTCTTCTGGATTACACAAAAGGAGCTGGAGCAGGTGCAGTTTGTCCATTTTTTTCCTTTTATAAAAAAATGGGGAAATTTACAACCAGTTTTGGTGGTGAAATTGATGTTACACATACATCACTTCAAAATTTATTTCCATAGTTATATAAATGCAAAAATGTAGTTATTCTGTCTGATTCTACAGCTGTCCTCCAATCTATTGGTTTTACTACTTGGCCCAAAATGATGAAGATCAAAGAAATACATAATATGATCAAACAAATACAGAACCTGACTAAATATATAGTCTTACAGTGGATTTCTGAACACTGTGGTACTTTTGGAAATGAAATGGCTGATATTTTAGCGAAGAAAGGATCTAAAATCAATTTAGTAGTAAAACAAAATTTATCCTATGAATCAATTAAAAGAATTGTTAAAAGAAAAATAACTTCAAATTATAATCAATAAATAACACTTCAAAATCAAGTCAAAATGGGAGAAAATTTTGGATGACCATCAATAGTTCCTGATTTACCAGAGAAAATCCTTTGTTGCTGCATTTCGACTGATCACAGGACATGATTGCTTGACTAAATATATTTTCAGAATTGGAACAGTGGCATCTCCAAATTGTTTATTGTGCTCCAAAGAAGAAGAAATGGACATAGAATGTTTAAAAAATTGTGGATCCCTTCTGGCTTTTAAAATTCTAGCTTCAACACACACACACACACAATGTTTATTTTATATAATTTTAAATTAGGATATCTTAACTTTATAATGTTTAATGAATCCACAACATGTGTATGTTTTCATGGATGAAGCTGAACCTAAACATTGGAGCCAATAGTTTTACTAATATGTGAAACAATTTGTGAGAATTGTCAAATTGTTTAATGAAAATTTAGATTGGACCATTACTCCTGCCCCACAACAAATTAGTCCTGGAACAATTTCCCGGTTTTTATGAGCAATAATAATTTAGCTCATATTGTAAAACTTCAGGGCATATATATGAGTAAAGGCCGGAGTAACGTGTGCTTGCATGCAATACAGGTTACCTGGATGCAGAGTATGAATGACGTCAGCAGTACAGTACGGCCATCAAATGCACAAACGATTGCCACTGGAAGCAAGTGTTGAAAACAACACATTGTAGTACTCTGCGAACTAGTGAAGCATTGTCTTGCAAGTGTATGAAGATGCAAAGTCAAGGTGTAGTATGACTTTTGTTTAATCTTACAGTAAGCTGCAGACATGGAGTAATAAGTGTTCTTTAGTGTTCATATGATGGTTGTAGGTTGTGCTGCAGTGAAGCAGTTTTCATGGTCAGGCTGTACCTACCTGCAGTTGTTTACATGCAAGAGCGATAACAGTAAAGTCCATGTACAGTATACCTATGGAAAAATGCACACATCTCCGGCCTCTAACAATGAGCAAAAAAAATTCCTAACTGCTGTACAGTGTTTTACCTGTCTCAACCTCAGTGCTCGTTGCAGTCTGCCACTACCATAGGAAGGCATGGATGAAAGCATACATCATTTTTAAAACATTTGAAGGCTTTACTTATCAACATTAAAAAAGGAGATGTTGAAATTGGCCACCATCACATACTGGAGCTCCGAGAAACCTTTCTCTGCTAATGGCACACCATACACCAATTATTTTGTCATGAAGGGATACATCATGAACAATATTAGGTTTTGAGTTATAGGGCTTATACTTTTGAGTCAACAGTTGACACCCATACATACATGAATACAATGTACCCATTTTTTTAAAGAATAGACAGGGAGCATGATTTTACCTTTTTTCAATAAGACTCTGCAACAGCTCATACAGCCAATCTTTCGATGAGAACAATTAAGGATGCAGATAGGAAAAACACTGTGCAGCCATTCAGACCTTTTTGCTTTCCTGTTATTTACAAAACAAACCATTATCCCTCTATTTTACTATGTGATGAGCTGAAGTTCATGATAAGACAGCTCAGATGCCAAATGACTGACTTTTATCAATACATGACCATGAGCAAGCAATAAAGCTTTCAATTGTAGCATTTTAGAAAAACAGCCATTAATAAAACACTCCCCTTTCAGAGGCATATGTGCCTTAGCATAACACCTCAGAACATCAGTTACTTTTTATAACTCATGATAATCAGTACTGCAGTTTTTGTAAAAGATTTATCATTGCTGTTTATCTTTAGTCCGTGTTGTTTGGCGATACGTCAAAAATGGCTTCCACCTCTTTCAGGAAAATAATGTGAACAATCCGAATAACTTCTGTTACCTATGTGGTTCCTTCTTGTTATGGAGACAGAAAGCTAACATTACACCATTTATAAAGAAAGTGTATTTGCATATTTTAAAGTTAAGACTAGGAAATCAAAGTTAAACATAGGCTTCTTATACTGTTTGTAAAACACTTAGAAGGGCTAAGGTAGGGGTACAATGGAAAACAAATCAGTTCAGGATTCTTATGGTATGGGGCAAACAAAGACTCAAGATGATGATTCTTATTTATGCATAAAGTATCAGCATACAGTAAAACAAAATAAAAATTGGCCTTGTGTCAACTATAAGACCTGAGCCTGTATTTCTTTTTACTTATTACTGAGAAATGTTGCATTCTGTATTTATCTTTTAATGCACTTTTTTTTTTACATAAACGCTACCTTCATTAAATTATTTTGTGATATGTAAAACAAAAACTTCTGTCACCTTATGTAACAGAGAAAAATGGAAACCATCATTCAATTTAGCACATTGAAATTAATATCACCTTTCAGATCTCAAAACAGCAAAAAAAGAAAATTATGGTTTGCAGGCCACTGTTATCCATGTTGCTGTTAAAAGTGTAGACACCTTTTACAAAATAAGTACTCGCAGAAAAAGTGGAAAAAAGGAAGCATTTTATTAATTTCATATTAAGTCTACAAAACATTTGTAAAAAAAGAGGCTTTGGTTCATATAACTTTGCAGTATAATACATTTTCAATGATTTCCAGTATTTTGAATTACATTAAATATATTACACTAAATAAAAAGGAACATTTCAGAGGCATACAAAATTCTCAGTTCTTAATTCCAGCTATCTTCTTTTGTGCAATGCTACATTGTAGTGCACAAAATAGAACATTATTTCTAAAAAGATTATACATGAACAAGAATTCTATATTTGTTTTGTACTAAAGTTTTGAGCATATTTTACAAAATGAATTCGATGATTCACATAAAGGCACATTTCCTTAACAGTTAAATAAGTTTGAAACACCTAAAGCTACAACATTGATGTATCCAGGTACTAAAGTCTAAAAGTAAAAACCAGTACAAAAATGGGGTATTAATATTCTACATATTGCTTTTCTTACATCCTTTGTAGAAACATAAAAGCACTTTAAAAACTAGTAATTGGACATAGTGATGACTGACATTTCAAGCAGCAGGAGCATATGTTGCCACTTTTAGAATCAGCTACTACATGGAGACACTTAGTGCTATCCTAATAGTATCAACAAATGTGTTTTGCACTCAATGTTAACATATACTTTACAAAAATAAGCCATATGATGCAATAAATGTATTATAAGAAAAACAGTTACTTATGAAAGCATATTTGCTTGATAGCGACAGATGATAGCCATCTTGATATACATGATGAACATAACTAAAACATAAGAACATACTTGAAAATACTGATGGTTAACGTGAAAAATGCTATTTTTGTTTGCTTTCATAAAACATTGAAAAACAACTGTGTGGACTTACAGTCCATAGGTTTGTGGACTTTGTAAAAAAAGATGATATATTCGTATATAGCTATGGGGCCACTACAATATATTCTAATGAATTAGTGAATCCACTGCACAAGAGAACTAAGAGTTGAAAATGGTGCAGGCAGAGGCTTACTAAAATCCTTACCTCTCAAACAGAAAACATATCTCTTATTGTTTCATTAAACGTGGGTCCTGTTATTTTTCTTGCGCTTATTGCATACCAAATCCCAATTTTCAGGTCATAGTGACCTGAAAATACAATACGACAAATTTTTCTGAAGCCCAATACTGACTGTGTTCACCTTAATTTCATTAGCTAGTTTGTTTGTGATTTTTGAAGCAAGCAGTCTGAACTGCACCAATTTCATGCAATTGATTTTCTGTTAAAATTGGTCTAGAATGTTGCATTGAGTTATTACGAGTAAATAAATTTAAAAAGCAACGATACACATTTTTAAGTATAACTTGCTGCTAAACAAGAACATAAAGCATTAATGAAATACAGCAGTTCTGATATAGGATAATACCTACAGTTGTACAAAAAGTACCGAAGAAAATCTCGCTGCACCTCACGTCTGTAACATTATTTATCATTGTATAAAGCCATGGCCATTTTATTGGTTGCTTTAGGCCACCATGCAAGGGTGTGCCACTCTTTCTGGTAAATAGTTACCCAATAACCAAGTTTACAAAACAGCACAGGAACAAAATATATGTTTATGCTCTGGATCATACTGGGGAAAAGAGAAAGAGGTAGACTAAGTGAATTCCTGGTCATAAAGACCTATCATGATTGTTAGCCATACCTTATCTGCTAGTACAAGACATGTCTTTGAAGGGGTTAAAATCTAAGGGGAAAACTTTACGCTTGCCCAAATTAGGGGTCAACCTCACACCTCAAAAGACACCAGGAAACGATACAGATCTGCCAAAGGTTTGTTTTGGCACTATTTATGCAACTGATAGACAGGAAATAGAATAAATAAGTAGAATATGCAGAGCTAAGTCCCTCTGGTCTACATTTACTCTCAACCCCTGGTAAGACAAACACAACCTATGAACAAAAGGCAGTTAGGCAAAAGGAATGAATGCTTTAATCCAGACTTTACCTTGTCAAGGCTAATATGTGTAATTTTACAAAATGAACATGGATAAAAATTTAAGTTATGAAGTAGTTTATAGAGCTGCTGAGTAGTTTCTACACCACTACTGAATAAAGCTAGAACACACAGAAATCATTAAACACTGAGCATGATAAGACACTATTTGGCTAAATCAAATTTGTGACATTTCTATTTTCACATTTTTATTTTACAGTAGCTCGGAGAAATATTCTTTCTGTGCTCTTCACCTTCCATGTTTATTTTAAAACAACTTAATATTTAGTGTTGTGAAGAACAGCAACATGAAAAACCAAGGATCCATGTTTCAAATCTCCACTATGGCATGCCTGCAACAATTACCTTTTCAAAAATGTTAATGAATCAATGAAATGAATTTAATTGCAAAATTTGTTTCACAATTTTAAACAATATTTCTCCCACATACAAATTCAGATTCAGATTTATTCACCTCATACAGAATATAGGCTTCTTCAAAAAATGTTACGACAGACATATTTACAATACACAAAGTTTAAGAAAATACAAAGATGCACCAGGGTGAAACAGATAGCCACCATTGTATGGTCATCCAAGCATATATATTCTCTCAGTTTGCTTGGCGTCATTCCAGTAAAAACAAAGATAAGCATTCTAAAGTAAGAACAAATTAGAAACTAAAAACTTCACTTATCTTAGTATGATTTGCTGACCCTGGGTTTCAAGCTGTGTCCAGCTCATTCTCAAAGCCATATAAGTGAAGTTTTTAGTTTCTAATTTGTTCTTACTTTAGAATCTTGTTGCTTCACTGTTAATAGCTTCAATTTTTCCTTATTTATCAAAGATAAGCAGTTTGTACAATGAGGAAGGAACTACAATATTGCTTTCTGGCAATCCACAGGGCAATTAAATAAATTATATAGAAGTAATTCTGAATATTGACTATAGCTTTTTGCAAACAAAGGGTAAGCCCATTCTGTCAACACAAGGGAAAATGTTAGAAGCAGAAAAGAGCAAAGCTTCTTATATTGGAAAAATTTCATGCACTACTGTGCTTCATGCTGTAACAGATTCTGCTTTGCAGATAAATTGATGCTAGTTGCTATCTTTGAATTTTTAACATTTAACTGCAATGAAAGAAATGCTGCACATTTCTTAACAGAGGCAGCAACTTAGTTGTGCAGACTCTTTGCTAGTTATATCTACCTTCCTCACTGATCTACAGTGTATCACATATTTTACAAAAGTCGATAACATTCAAACTTATTTTTGTAATTTGCATTTTGAGTCAATAATTTTGTCAAAACTTACAGATCAGGATCATTCTTTATGAAAATTTGCTTTCATTAAAATGCACATGCACACATTGGTATGCTCATTCAATATTACATCATTATAAAACAAATATAAATAGGTTAAATAAATGCACTACAGCAGGGTATGCAGTGTCGGAAAAAACAAAATAACGTAGGTCTTACTATTCCTGTAAGGACCCTCAGTGAACTATGTACAAATGATCCACAAAGAATCAGTAGATTAAAAAAGAATCCAACTCAAACTTTGCAGCAGCACCTTCCATTTATGCATTAATTGAGAAACTATTACATTAAGTCATTGGGAAACTATTGTATGAATCATTAACTAATTCAACAGGTTACCAATAATTACACATATTTAACAAAATTTATACAATGTATAAGATTTTAAGCTTTCATGGCGATGATTATTAATTGGCATTTCTCGGGTTACCAGCCGTGTAATATCTATAAACTCCATGGCCATCATCAGGAAATGAATAATTGATAAAATAAATGACCATCTCAAACTCACAGAACTGCATAAGAAATAAACGGCCATCTCAAAAATCATAGCTTTTTAAGCATTCCTGTGTGCTCAGTCACAGACCATTGTTCCTATTAAAATTATTTGGCTCTAGTTTAATTTCAGTCTTCTCTTTTGAGTCTGTTGTAAATTGGTTACTGCAGTGTAAAACCCTGACCTCATCAAATAAAATTGTGACCATTGTTGAGACTATTGCTGAATTTTCTGGTAGTAGTTGTAGATTGTGTTTGCGTTCCTCACGTTTCTCTTCAATTGTACAACCTGTCTGTCCTATATGTCTTTCCACATTGACAAGGAATTTTGTAAACACTAGGCATTTTAAGCCAAAGATTGTCCCTAACTGGCCTCATATACTGTCTCAGAAGGCCATGAGTTTGTGATGGCCATTTTTAATTATTCATTTCCTGATGACAGTCATGGAGTTCAATATGGCCGAAAGCTCAAACAATTTTATAGATATCACATGGCTGGTAACCCAAGAACCTCTAATTAATTTATATAATGCACAAGGAATATATTAATGCACAATTTTTTTTCCTTTTCAAAATATTTCCTTTAGAAAGGTATTTTTAATAACATGATCAGTTTTAAAATTCATATTTGGTGACCCAAAGCAACATAAAAGTATTCAGACTTGTACATGCTTAAAGCTGTGTTCAAAAAAATTTGCAGCTTTCCAATTTCACAGTAAAGATCACAGGCAAATACACTGGTATCTGAACATTTTCATTTCAGTTTTCTCCTTCAAATGTTAAGAGACTTTAACAAGAAATAAAACACATTTACAAAACATAACTTAATTAGCAAATAACACTATAATTTAATGTTACAAAAAATTACTTCTTTGGTATCCACAATCCAGTTTGCCCTTCCTGGCAAATGCACCTTCTAGAGCAGGCGTGTCAAACAACACTCACCAGGTGTGAACATATTCCCCTATTTTCCCTCCCTTCAAATCGGAAAACGAGAAAAACAAAGCGAAAACCGGTTCTACTAGCGCGTGCTACTGCACTTAAGGAGGGGTGGACTCCTCTCTTCACACCCCGGGAGTGATGTTTGACAGGCCTGTTCTAGAGCAAGTGTTGTTTCAGTCAGGATAAAATTTTAATGTGTAAAAATGCTGCAATCCTAAAATGTAAGCAAACTAACCAACTGTTCAAATACAAACGAAAGCTCCAACTTCAGTTCTATACTTATTATGTCTTGCTATGTTTACTGAGCTAATGAAAGGCATTTCAAAAAGAGTGACAAAGTTGCCAATTATAAAAAGTTTCTTAGGAGAGTACTGGTGTAACTGGCCCAATAACTCAGTTCCTAGAGTACCTGCCTAATGTCTGAGGGACTCCAAGTTCAATTTTCCTCGCTGGGGGGTAGGAATTTTTTTCTAACCAAGATTCTCTATCCTTCCCAGAGTCTGGAAGAATGAATGAGTGTGTGTGTGTGTGTGTGTGTGAGATCTACTGTACCCTACTCCCACTCAAAAAAAATGTGGGGGGGGGGGGTGGTAATATAAATGGAGTAAAAAAATAGTGTACAAGACTTCTTTAGCTAAAGTGTAGTGCTTTACTTCCCAACAGTTCATATAATAACACACTTCAGAAAATCTAGTGAAATTGCATGCAATTATGAGATTTATAAAAGACTAGCTGAAATAACCGGCTTTGCCCATGGTTTGACAATTTTATCCTACAACCTTTAGGCTTAGTTTGCCCTTGCCCAATAGCCTTGAGTTTCTTTGGAGATACTCAAAGAAGATAACTTAATATACTTAAAGGGTTAATTAAAACTCTTGGGATGCTGTAAAGAATAAGTAAATGCATAAGGACACCCGGAAGACACTACGCAAAAGCACTGTTGACAAACCCCAAATAGTACAGGAAAAAAACCGAGCAGAGAAAGCTGCGTGAATGCAAGACATATTTCTATTTCAATCACATAGAAAATTGCATGAATTCTTTGTAGAAGGTGTGGAGAAAGAAACATGATTGTGTTTTGTAAAGGAAAAGTGAGTGGAGAAAACTGTGAATGTAATCCGTTGCTTATCCATTTGAATCAAAGAAAATTATATGGATTGTATGTTAAAGGGCAAGTAGAGAAGAGCATATGAATGCTACCTACAGAACTGAGTAGAGAAAATAGTGTGAATGTAATACACTGCATTTCTATTTCAATCACAAAAAATTATATGAATTGGGTATTGAAGGACGAGTAGAGAATGAAATGTGATTACGATTCATAAAAGAAATGTCAGTTGAGAAAACTGAAGGTAACATGTTACATTTCTATTCCAATCATAAAAAAATTGAATGAACTGTACATGGAAGGGCGAAGAGACAAGGATATGTGAATGTGTTATGTAAAAGAAAAATGAGTAGAGAAAATTGAGTGAATGCAATATGTTGTATAGTAAAATGGATAGTATAAAAACCTTCTCCATGAAAAACTATACATACATGCCAAATTTTGCGGTGATTGGTCAAGCAGTTTTAGAGATTAGCACTTATATACTTACACATCCATTTTTTACTTTCTCTACTACATATAGTAAAGTAGAGGAAGTATTGCATTCCACCCAAAAATTTGATGTCGAATTTCACCGGATATATATGTTTGAGACCCCCTGAATACAAAAAGAGCATTTTTAGAAAAAGGTCTGTGTGTGTATGTGTCAGTGTGTGGACAGCATAAACCAAAAACGAAAAGTCAGTTAAAAACCAAAGTTGGTATTTAAGTTTAATATCTTTCAAGGATGTTACACAAAGATTTTGAAGAAAATTGCGCCACCCTAAACTACCCTTTACATGGAAAATTTTTCACAAACTTTGATTTTCTTGAAAATGACTAATGATTTTGATTAAAATGCCATATGTTTAAGATATTTTTATGACAAATGAAATGCTTATCTTGAATTTTCATGTAGTCATATTTACTCTGAATGACTTTTGCATAACTGGTAAACTGTAAGATAGACCAAATCTTACTATACACGATTTACGTCTAAATATTTTTTTTGTTGTTGTAGAATGAACCATATTGCTATTTGTGTGAGTTTTGGAGAACTCTGTCAAATGGAACATTATTTTAATTTTTTTATGTTAACCATGCAGAGAGCACGGAATTTGAAAGCTTTAAAAGATTTGACTATCGCTCAAAGCCTACTGTATTCCCATATTCCCCTTGCACCTACAAGGAAATAAACAGTAAGATAATTTCTGCAAATGTTTATCCCAACTAAGATGAAGAAGATATAGGAATAAGAGTTTGTAAGAATGGTTAATACAAGAGTAGAGAAAGTCATGTGAATGCAACACATCAGATTTTTTATATATATATTTTAACTTATTAATTTGCACGGAAGTGTCTTCCGTTTGTATTATTTTCTTTTAATAAAATAATGCTTACTGAAGTTTTTGGTATAACACTTTCTTTTAGCTAAAGTGTAGTTCTTTACTTCCCAACAGCTCATATAACACTTCAGAAAATCTAGTGAAATAGCATACAGTTATGAGATTTATAAGATTTAATTACCTACAGTGTAGAGTCAAATAATATTTATCAAATGATTAATTCACTGTACTTTCAAAGTTTTGCATTTAATAGTAAATTTACTAGTTATGGAAGTATCCCAAAATAGTGTCCAAGTTATGAAAATTTACACAATGAACATCGCAACATCATTGCTATCCAATTAACACTCCTATATGAATGTAGAATAAATATGTAATGCTTAGAAGCAGCAATGATCTTCCACTTACAAAATAGTTTAAAAAACAAATAGATCTGTTATAACAAAACAAATGGCAGTTAAAAATCAATACCCTATAATGTGAAACACAATCACAACAGATGCAGCCAGATGTCTTAAGAAACCTTTACTCATGGTGCCAAATATATATTTCAATGGCAACCATCTGAAGTTGAACATACAATGATCATGATTCAATAAGGCTTTGTTATTGGCTAATTATTTTTATACCACTCAATGCATAGATGCAAGATATCGCATTTGTAACATTTTATATTTTAAAAATCAATTTATAGAATTTATGGCACCTAAAATGCTATACCAAAGGAGCAAATTCCTCTTTAAATATGGCACTTACATTCTCGTCAATCTACCACTCAGAAGTGCGTTCTTCTAATATTTTTTTTAAAAAATATGTACAACAATTTAAAGCATAGCAAAACAAAACTTACATTTATCAAAAATTCATAATTCCAGAGATTTTTCACATACAATCCACAGTCCATAGTGATAAAAATTAAAATTTCAGCAAATAACAGATACCATTTGCCGAAACTTTGAGTTCTATCTTGAGTAATTAAATATAATTACTTGTGTTGAACTAACGCAGAGCTTGTGGTTTCTCTCGCACTATTTTAGGTTTGGTAGAGATGCACTCTGTGTTTTCTTTGCCTTTGGCAGGAACTGTGTGGTTTTTCTGCTGAAGCACTGTAGCTGTCTTGCGTGTGTGCAATGATGTATTGTGTTGTTGCTCTTCCTTCAACTTATCTATTGTCCTCTTCTGCGCTCGCACCTGCTGTTGTAGCTTATCCACCTCCTGTTACAAACATGAACACTTTGGTAAGCAAATTATCTAAGCTATTGGTACCTACTCAGAATTAAATTTCATAAAAGTGTATTACTGAACAAAAATTGGTCATAAATTATTCTGCTGTACGTATTTGTGTACCTCTAGTGGTTTCCTAGTAATACAAAATTCAATTTTATAACTGGGGCCTATCAGTTATTCACAGAAAATGAGAGAAATTTTATTTCTCAAACATGCATTTCAATTAAAATCAAATAATAAACCATTTTCCAAGAAAAACAGTTTTGGGTGACAGAAATTTCTCCAGTCTTCATACTGCACCACTGGAAGATGCTATATTTAAATACAGAATACATATTATTCTAAATTTTTTATTTTGAATTCTATAAGAAATGCACACACCTCCATAATTTGAGCCATTTTCATAACACATATAATTTACTTTCAATTAAAAATAAGCAATGAAAATTTACAATATCAAATTATTAAATTATTCCACATCACTCTTACAAAAGTCTATTACATAGAATTGAAACTATATCTGATTATTTCTACCATCATGAGCAATGTCAATTTAGATAAATGCAGGATTCTTCATTTAAAAGCTAACGGGCACACAGCATTTTGCCTGTGCACGACTGGGTGTGTCAGAGTCGGCTTTGCTTCTACATAAACTCTGTGCCTAAAGTATTATAAGTATTATAGCACTCTTACCTTATAGAAGATGCTGGAAATGTTGTCCACCCTCGGCTAAACAAGCATTATATTGGGAGAACACATTTTGCTTCACACGATTAAGTTGGGCTACTGTAATGTTTCCAATTTCATTTCTAATAATGAACTTAATCCAACTTAATCGTGTGAAGCAGAATGTGTTCTCCCAATATAATGCTTGTTTAGCTGAGGGTGGACGACATTTCCAGCATCTTCTATAAGGTAAGAGCGCTTTAAGTGCGGAGTTTATGTAGGAGCAAAGCCAACTGTGGCACACCCAATCGTGCACAGGCAAAATGCTGGTATATCATAGAATAGGAGTTTATATTAATTGGTTCCATCACAATTATGGTTAACATGTGATGAGACAGTCAAAGAATCTACATACAACAGGAAAATGTTACAAACCTTTTTAAGCTCAAAGTTTTCTTCTTTTAGCTTCATTACATGCCTAATTTTCTGCTTATGATTCTGGTGACCAAGTACCTCTGCATAACGAAGACCAAGCTCCTTCACTTCTCCCTCCACCGCTTCTTTACGTGACTCGAGAGCTTCCCTCTCTGACTCAAAGGCTTCTAGTTGTTCTCTGAATGGACCAATGAGTGATTCCAAGTTCTTACACTGCTGCTCCCAGCTTTCAGCAAGGGCTGCTTTAGCCTCTGCCTCTTTCAGCAACCTAATTGCACAGATTTAGTTCAAATTAACATAATACTTAGGATTGTCAGATTTTAAAACTGAAAATACAGGAAACATTGCAAATTTAGGCATCTACCAACTTAGGCACAAATATATTTTGTCCCAATCTAGTAATCACCACTGCCTGGATTCTGACATGTCATCTAAATAGTTTATCATAGGTACTTCTATGAGGGTGACATGGAAAATTTTCAGAATGCCACGTTTCCAAAAGCCAATGAAATTTGTTTATATTTGACAGCTACTTTCTAATCTTTGGGTGTTGATTGCTACATAGTTTGTTCGATTTGGGCTAATAGTTTATCACTATTTAACGATTATGTGCTCACCAAAAATGAATTTAACTACAGAACATTTCCAGCTATGACTTTTTTACAATTTTAAATCATCATTAATGCTTAAACAATGTGAAGATCAACTCAAAGCATTTGATCAACAAGCCTAATTTAGGACAATTTATAATAGGTATAGCAAATTCAAAACGATTGATTTTTTTTTAGCGATGAATTTTAAGAACACCCAAGAGCTGCTGTTACGGATGAAAATATTGCCGCTGTTTAAGCCACACTTGAAGAAGATTGACAGACTTCTTATGAATTTATTCAGGTTAAATTGGGAATTGGTATGAGTCAAATCTAAAAGATTTTACATCAACAATTAGATGTAAGAAAACCGTTTTTGATGGATTCCACACAAATTGACTCCTGATCAAAACATACTGATTGGTACAGAAGAACTCTGGAAAAATTCCTAGGCGATGCTAATGGTGAATCTTAGATTGAAGATTCATTGTTATGATCCTGAAAAGAAAAGACAGTTCAAAGGGTCTTTTGAATGAAGCCTAAGCCTACAAATGTCTGATGAATTTGCAGTGCTGGTAAGAACGTAGTTGCTATTTGTTTCTAAAACAGGTCATATTGCTACTGTAGCATTTGAAAATTGATGTACCATTACTGCCGATTGCTACACAAAAGTCTGTTTACAGCAAATGTTTGAAAAAGTTTGCAAAAAAGAATTTTGCATCACGACCACGCTTCATCGCATACAGCAAAACTAACAACTGAGTATCTGAATATCCTAAAGATCAGCACCATGGAAACTCCACCATTCAGCCCTGACTAATCATTGCGTGATGTGTTTGTCACATGATTGGACAAAATAGGGCTAGCCTTGTTCGCAGGTAAGTGAATCACGTAGCCATCAAGTGCCAGCTTAGCTCTTGCCAACTATAGCACCTTACAATTTCTTTTTGTTTCCAAAAATAAAATGTGTGGAATAATTTTCTCATCATCTGATGAAGCAGAGGAACATTGCAAAAACTTGCTACGAAGTGCCTCAGGTAGAGTGGCATCATTGCTTTAAGTTGACTGGTTTCATCAAATGCAAAAATGTATTGATGTTGAGGAACATTTTAAAAACATATCATTTAAATTTTTTTAAAACTAATCCTTGTTTGGTTGCTAAAAATAGTAAGTGTCCCCCTTGAAGAATGCACATAATCCAAATCATGGGTTCTAGATTATGAAAATGCACATGTATAGTATTTTGCAAAACATGAAGACCCTACCCAACTCCTTTGCCAAAGACAGCATTACTTTGAGGTGTGGTTTTTACAAGATGTGCAGTTTAAAAATATAAAGGAACCATAAGACAGCTACATTGCCGCTCACCCTGTTTATGATGGTTGCCTTTTGTTTGCTAGTGCTTATTATAAGGGCCCACGTTTTGACGAAATGTCATTTTTGTTCTGAGTTGTCGGAGAAGATGTTTATTGACAATTAATTTCATTGTGCAAATTCTAAAGCTCGGTGGCAACATTTAAAAGCATTACACATTAGGAGGGGCATTCAAACAGTAATTTCTGAGTATCCTCGAAAAATGGCTGAGGAGAAAATGAACAATATAATCTTAAAAATTACTGAAATACAAGTATTAGAAAATGAAAAGAGCAACTTTCAGCTTTATAGTGGCAGACACAAAAACAACTGAAAGTACAGCCATGAGGGTTAATTATATCTAATAGCATGGGACATTAAAAGAGTCAAAGTACCTTTTGATGCTCTCCTCCTGTTCTTGGAATTTATTCTGCAGTTCTTGATTGCGTTGCTCAGATCTAGTCAGCTCATGCAGGTCCAGGTCAAGGTTCTCTCTTATGCTTTGCACTTCCTTTAGATGGTAACTTTCCCTTTGCTCTGCCTCATGTTTCAGTGACTCAATGTCTCTTAGGGCACATTGAAGAGACATCTGGAGAGTACTTACTTCAGAACTCAGTGAAACTATTGCATCATCTTTTTCTTTGCATTCTTTGTCTAAAGTGCTAAGCTTGTTATTAGCATCCTCAGCATCTTCCTGCTTCTTGCTGACAAGGCCATTAAGCACTTGTACCTGGCGCAAGTATTCTTCTTTGCATTCCTTTTCAATATCTAACTCAACCAAGATCTGTTTCATTTCATCTTCTTTCTTTATTATATTTTCTTCTAACTGTGCAACCTGGTCCAGTGCAACAGCAATTTCAGAATTTTTTCCACTAATTTGGTTATTGAGCTTGTCGATTTCATCATTTGCTTTCTTCACACATTCAGAACATGCATTTAGCTCAGATGAAAGTTCACTTATTTGCTTTTCTTGGGCACTATTTGTTGCTATGAGAGACCTAATATGATCAGAAGCCTTCTGTGAGAAATCTTTATGATATTCCAGCTCTGCATTCAGAGCTTGAAGCTGATGTTGAAATATAGCATTTGAAGCTTCAAGACTGGCAATTTGTTGATTTGCAATTTGAGCACAATCATGCTGGTGGTCCAGCTTTTCATTCAAAGCTTCTATTTCTCGCAAGTGTTCTCCATTTGTTTCCTCTAGTGTGGACAGTGTTTCATTTAATTCCAGTAGCTTATTTGACATTTCTTCCATCTTCCTCTGTTGTTCCAGTGCCTGAAGTTCTTTTTCTGCAACATTTTTCTCTGCTTTTGCTTTAAAATCCTGTAACTTCCCCAACAGTTCTGCCTGAATTTTGTCTATTCTCTGCACCATATCTGCTTCTAGTTCTACCATGCTTTGTTTGTTCTCTTCCAAATCTTTCTTCAGTGTGTTAATTGTTTCTTGTAATGTAGCCTTTTCTGATTCAAGTTCTTTGTTTTTCACAGTAAGCTCTTCCACGTCATTCTCACTTTCCAATAATCTCTTTCTTAGTGCCTCTAGAGATGCCTGTATATTATCGATACCAATCTTAAGTTTTTTACATTGCTTTTTACTTGCAATATTTTCTGCTTTGAGCTGGCTTGTTTCTTTCTCGTAAGTGCTACGGGTAGCATTCAGTTCTGTAACTAAGGTATCCACTTTGTCCTGCAGTTCAACAATGGTAAGCTGGCTCTCCATGTTAGTTACTCGCAATTCATCTCTATGTATTGTTACAGACCTAAGTTTCTCTTCAAGTTGGTAGTCTTTTTCCATCAGTTTCTGCATTTCTCCTTCCATTTCCTTAGCCTTGCTCTCTACATCTTTCTCACAATTTTCTAACACAGTAACAATATCCTTCTGTACCATTTTCAACTCTTCTTGCAGGCTAACCGTAACCTCATCCAAACGTGTCTGTTCACTCTCTCCTAGATTTTTTAAGTCATCTTTTAAAGTTTGTATGACTTTAAGCATATCACATGTGGTAGATTCCATTTCACACAGTTGATTCTTGAAGTCTTCAAGTTCTTCGGCATGTTTTTGGGAACTTTCTTCCATTTCAAGTCTGTGTGTTTCAAGCATGAGCCTTTGTTCCATGCAACACCTCTCATACTCTGCCTGTAGGATGCTGTACTGTTCACTTAGAACTGTAATCTTAGATTGTTTTTCTGTAACTATAGTCTCAAGGTTTTCTCTGACAACAGAACTATTCATGAGGTTTTCTTGCAACAATGACTGTTGCTCACGCTCATCAGCTAGCACCTTCTCCAGCTGTTTAATTAGTCCCCTCATCATTGTCATTTCAGCTGAGTGACTCCTCATCAACTCTTCCTTTTCAGTCATGTACTTTGTTGCAAGCTTCTCATTCTCTGCACGGCATTCCTCCATCTCTACACCAGCTGAAGACAGATCACTTTGCAGCATTAAAATCATCTGCTGCTTTTGTCCCAATTTACTCTCCATCTCAGCATTACTTTCCTTCAGCTGCAACAACTGAGGAAAAAAAAAAAAAAAAGCACATTAGCAAATTGTTAATGGCATTGGTACTGATGTTGGGTCAATGTCATGTATAATGCAACAGACTATCATGTTACAAATACTGAACAATGTACTTAAGAATTTTTATTTAATTTTCTATATGCACCAGTAATTCTTAAACATATCTCTAAAAAACAAAAATGAAACAGAAAATTTTATAATACAATACAGTAGAAATGAATCTGATCTATTTTGTTGCTGGCACTATTTTTATTAATTTTAATCTTACATGACATTGTGCCTTGGATAAAAGTTCAAATCATAACCTAGCTTTCCTTAGCTGTTACAGTATCATCAGTAGTGCTAAAGCCAATACATACTAGTGATGGCTTTCATGTGAGATATTGTCAGAGAAACATTCAACAAGATTCATTTTTTATTTATAGATGCATCAGGTTAAATGTCACAAAACTTTAGCTTTACATTAACCACAAGCAATGAGCTCCTATAGCCCTAATACCCTATATTATTCTTCAAATCTTGAGTGATTTCAATAAAGAGTTGACAACTTTAAAACTCTGGGAGGAAAAAGATCAGGAAAAATCTGATGTGTTGCACTCACATGACTTTCTCTACTCTTGTTCTAACCATTCTTACAAACTCTTGATCCTCTATCTCCTTTGTGCTTGTTGAGATAAACATTTGTACAAATTATCTTATTGCTTATTTCCTAGTAGGTGCAAGGGGGATATTAGAATACAGTAAGCTTTGAGTGATAGTCAAATCTTTTAAAGCTTTGAGATCTCGTTCTCTTTGCACACTTAACATATAAAAAAATGAACAATGTTCCATTTCACAAAAGTTTGAAGTTTTTCGAAACTGTCACAAATAACAAGG
This sequence comes from Tenodera sinensis, assembly GCA_030765045.1. Classification (NCBI taxonomy): domain Eukaryota; kingdom Metazoa; phylum Arthropoda; class Insecta; order Mantodea; family Mantidae; genus Tenodera; species Tenodera sinensis. The sequence goes on from CM060972.1 coordinate 62,203,972, forward strand.
AATATCTCTGAAATGCTTCACTCTACAAAAAAAAATTTATTTAGACACACAAATTGCATTTTAGCGAGATCTACATTTTTTGATAGTAACATATAGCATTTTAATCAAAATCGTTAGAGCCATTTTCAAGAAAATCAAAATTTTCCAAAAATGTTCCATGTAAAGCGTAATTTAGGGTGGGGCTATTTTCTTCAAAATCTTTGTGTCACATCCTTGAAAGACATAAAACATAAATACCAACCTTGGTTTTTAACTGACTTTTCATTTTTGAGTTATGCTGTCCTCAGACTGACACACACCCACCCCCAAACCCAAACGGACCTTTTTCTAAAAATGCCTTTTTTTTTTTATTCAGGGGGTCTCAAAACATATATTTCCGGTGAAATCTTGACATCGAATTTTTGGATGGAATACAACCTCTACTTACCAGTAGAGAAAGTAAAAATTAACAATGTTCCATTTCACGAAAGTTTTAAGTCTTCCAAAACTGACACAGATAACAAGGAATATCTCCGAAATGGTTCACTCTACAAAAAAATTTATCCAGACATAAATTGTGTTTTAGCAAGATCTAAATTTTTGGTATAGTAAGATTTTGTCGATCTTTTACGGTTTACGAGTTATTCAAAAGTCATCCAGAGTAAACAGAACTACATAATGTCTCAAACATATGGAATTTTAATCAAAATCGTTAGCCATTTTCAAGGAAATCAAACATTTTTAAAAATTTTCCAAGTAAAGGGTAGTTTAGGGTGGGAATATTTTCTTCAGTCTTTGTGTCACAACCTTGAAAGACAAACTTAAATACCAACCTTGGTTTTTGGGCGACTTTTCGTCTTTTGAGTTATGCTTTCCACAGAGTGACAGACACAAAGACCTTTTTCTAAAAATGCTTTTTTTTGGATTCAGGGGGTCTCAAAACACATATTTCTGTTGAAATCTCGACATTGAATTTTTGGGTGGAATACAATACTTCCTTTGCTTACCAATAGAAAAAGTAAAAATTAAAGAAAAGATAGAATATAAAGTCTAATTTTCTCCCTAGGGCACATCTTAAAAATAAAATGGGCCATTACTTTGGGGGAAAGCATTAATCTCTGCATTAAAAGCTTACTAAATTCATATTTCATAGTCAGAATTTGTAACATAAATAGCCAAAAATTACAAATTAGATTTCAAGGATTGTAGCAAAGTGTACATGAAAAAGAGAGGATACTAAAAGCTAAAGCTGAAGAACACATGCCTAGCAGCTGTACTGACTATATTTTCACTTGTCTCTGATTCTAGTACTGGGCTATCCTAACACATGACATTTGAAGTGCTGACCTAGCAGCCAAATATAAAGCAACACGGTTGCTGAGGGGTGTAAACAGATTTCTTTGTGGGAGTAGAATGAATGAATGAATGAATGCCTTGACTATACTCTTAGTATGTACTGATGTTAGGCACAGTTAGCACTGCACAGGGGGTATGAAACACCTAATTTAGTGTTTTGCTGGAGAGCAAAACCATTCCATTTGAAGAAACTCTATACTGATTTCACTGAAAGGATTGATCCGTATGTAAACAAGGTAATCCTCTGCTTTCTCGCTCTCATTGGAGTAGTAACGACACTACTTTCACAATCATGTGTTACCAAGACATAACCATGGAGCCTGGAACTATCGTCGCCTGCCTTCAACCACCAACCTCTTTGCACGATAGTTTAAAACGTTACTAATTAGATAACAATTGCATATATCACTCTGAACTAAAAACAAATAATAAATATAAATATAAAATCACTATAGAAAAATAAAACTTTTGCAGCTATGGTTAACTTGCCCAGTTTTAACTTTCACTGCACGTGGAATTTACACTTATGCAGACACACCTGTAAACTCTATCAGGTGAACAAGATCCTCGATAGCCAAAGCAGGACATTTCTCACATACTTTGTGAAACACATTCAGAATTATAGCTTTCTCACCACATGTTACAGGCCTCCCTATGTGACATTTTACAAACTGCACTTGTTCAGCCATAATTTTCACTATGGTCTTACCTTCCCGCTTCCACAGCTGACTAGCAGAAGGCAGTCTATACATGCTCTTTGCTCATGCTATGATTACAATTAAAGGGTGTGAATTTTTTTTTGTTTTGTTAAATGGCAACATTTATTTTTTCTGAACTCCTCCAGTCCTCAAGTATCAGAACAAATACCTTTTCAAACCACAATTTAAATTTATTAGGACCTTACTGTGTATTGAGCAAAGGAAAACACATTACTTCAAATTGAGTACAATTTGAATTAAACAATGCAATAGGCTACTTCAATATGTGGCTTTGGATTGAGCAAATATAGGAGAGAGAGAGAGAGAGAGAGAGAGAGAAAAGTTGCCATTAAAAAAAAAGTCACATCCTATTCACAACCAGAGTGATATGAAAACATGTTGATAACTTACAGCTTTTCTAAAAAATATCACTTCACAAAATTATAACAACAGTTACAAGCATACACGTTATTTTTATGTAATACTGAGAGGATCCAGCAGATTTTGTTAATATTGAACGAACTACTTCGTAACTGATGTACCTTGTAATACATGGCATCAGTCAATAAATGTGCACTTGGTTCACTTTTGTACACATGTTTCTGTTTACATAAGGACCAATCCTGTCAATGAAAACAGTATAGTTTGCTACCGACACAAAGGGAGTTGCAATGTACAAACAAAAGTGCATTGCAGCACATTCAGAAGCCATGCAATTGAGTCAGTCTTCTCGAAAGCTACTATTAGCAAATGTTTTGTATTGTAAGATCTTAACTAAAATTTGCTGTAAAAGCTTGATAAAACAGTTTTAGCATAATGTAAGCTTTTAACAATATTGGTAAACAACACTCGAATACTTCTAACATTGTTAGTGAAACTGGCCTCTAATGATATCGACTCATGTTAATTTTATATTAGAATACATTAAAGAATGTTATGTCAACATTTGAAACACCAATTCACAAAAATCTTGACATGAGGTAAGTGAAGTTGGTATTTCAAATTTCTATACAACATTCCTTTTACATACAACACTGCACCTAGCCTTCTGTTATATAGTAATATTAATCTGAATACATACCTGTTGCTCTAGCTGATCCCTGTTTTCAAGCATTTTCGATTTCTCTGCTGCTTCATCCAGCAACTTCTTGCACATTGCATCCAATTCTTGGACATCCTCTTTGTGCCTGCTTTGACTTTCTTCCAGCTGCTCTTTGAGTTGAAATATCTGTGCACTTTTTCCCTGTATTTCTAAAGTCTGTTCCTCCAACAACAGTTTATATTTATTCACCTCCTCAATCAGTGAACTATGTTGTTGCATCAGGTTTTCCAATTGCTCTTCCACACATTCAAGTTTATCCTGACTTTCTTGAAGAACATTATTCTTTTTCCTTACTTGCTCTAATTCTTCCTGCAAACCAAACACTAGTACCGTCTGTGTGTGTAAAGCTTCTTCCTCCAGTTTTCTAATACGTTCCCTCAATTCCTCTATGTGTGCTTCATTTTCCTGGATTGTCTGGTCTTTGTTTTGTGTCTCCACAAGAAGTGCCTGATATAATTCTGGTGTTACTTCAGTGGCTTCCTCTTTCTTTGGCGTGGTTTCAAGTTTCAGTTTTGTTTTCACTTGTGGAGCTGAACCAGTGGTGTGCTTTATAAACTTCCGTGGTACCTGAGGCTGCAAACAGATTAAAATATTTATCACATTCATTTTCAAGTTATATAGTCCTAGACAAAGGGGGGATTGGAACATTGTGCAGTAATGGATGTAACCAAGGTTCCTAGAATAAAGGAATTTTACGATTTTCTGTATGTAACATTAAATTTGATTAATAAAAAAGCCATTTTGTAATATTTTTGTTTTATAAAATATAAGATCATGTTTTATAAAGTTTAAAACCTTTTGCTTTTGAGAATGGATTTTGTGTTAACATTCTGTATGATTGTTTAGTTTCCCTACTAAATACTTCCAATAGTAATGGTACTTTTTATAAGGACAGTTCTTCAGTTAATCAAGTTTACATGCACCTGGAGCAAATACTGCACTGCATCAAGATGGTATCATGCATATGGGTACCAAAGTACACTACCAAAAGAAACAAACATCAATGCATTAAAGTTACTAAAACCAACAATGCATGCAGTTTTGTTTTACTGCTAAGTATTTATACAGTTGATGAGTGTGTAAAATTTATGTCATTACAAGTGCATTTAATCATATTTTTTTATTTCAGATGATTGGCTAAAAAGTTTTGTAAAATATTTATTCTATTACTTAATTAGTTATACAACTGTATAAATATATTTTATCATATAACTATTTAGCAGATGATTTATTGTAATTTTATTGTAAATGAATCAGACTAATTGAATCCATCCTATATGTCAATTTTAGTAACCCTTTGTAGCAAATGTAATCATTTTATTTGTGTAGTTTTATTTCAGTTTTACTTTAAGATCAACATAAACACTGTCTTTACATAATTCATGCAGTTTAAGTTCTACTTAAAATCTGATATATCTCATACCCAGAATCATGTTTATGGGGGGGGGATAAATAAAAAAAATTAATATTGCATTTGTTAATGATGCTGTCAATTGCCAAATCATTTCAGTGCCAACGGTATGTTGGCATTTCATCCTGGAGGAGTTATTTTTACATGCCAGTAAATCTACTGACATGGGCGGTCACAAGTACACTTACAAACCATCCGTCTGGACCAGGTTTGAACCCATGACCTTAGGATCACATTAGCTCCATACCAACTGAGTCATCTAGAATTGACAGGGGCAGGGAACTACTGGGACAATTGCTCAGGGGCAAAATTTCTGGAAACCTGTACAAAAGAGCTGGGCATTAAACGTCAATTTTTTAAAATTTAAATCTCCCACACGCAGGGGATATCCATGGCCACTAATTGGCAATGCTGATTAGTTTCCATGTCATGCACACGTGGTGGTTACCAAGAAACATGGCAATGGAAAGAAAAGCTTATCACAGTGGAAAAAACATGGGAGGGGCGAGGGCATCAAGAAGTGCATTTTGTTAGTCAATGTTTTCAATGTTATTTGCAAAGGTAATAAATAATTTATAGCTAGAAATGCTTCTGGGCTTAGAAGCCGTGGTTTGCTGGAGTTTTGAAGTCCAGACGTTTCGTCCATACCTGCAACAGATATCATCAGTGGCATGGTCTTAATCTTCTTAGCGAAGGTTCAGTCACAGCAGAATCACTGGCTGGAGGTGCCATATTTATATCTGGACCACTCACAGGGGATTGGCTCGGCTTGAGCAGGGGGTGTGTACTTGGTGGGCGGGGCTTCTCTGCTGTGATTGCTAATTGGTTGACATGATTTCTGTGCATTTGTGCTTCTTTTTTTATGCTCAAGTATCAGATATCAGGTTTTGTTCAGTTTGAGAGCTTCTCCCTTTCTGTTAAAATTATTAGGATGTTTGTAAATTTCTATTGCTTCACGTTGTAGTCAGGTGTGGTAGTACAGTATAGAAAAAAGAACAGTAGTCTCATTACACTGAATTGTGTTCTCCATTGGCCCATTAAGATCATGCCACTGATGTCTACTGCAGGTATGGATGAAACGTCTGGGCTTAAAACTACAGCAGAACACAACTTCTAAGCCTGGAAGTAATTTCTAGCTACAATTCTGACTCCGGCTGTGAAAGCTTGCGACTACTCGATAAATAATTTCATATAGTCATGTCACTTAAGTCTTAATAACTTAAGAGAAAGCACTTCGCCATAATGCCTGTGTCATATTGCAATTGATAATCTTTATTGTTGGAATGCCACTAAGCAGTGGCATTTTGTAAGTTATGTTTGAATTATTCAAAATTGTTTCCACTTCTTTATCATATGTCCATTCGTTTTCCCAGTTTCAAATTATAGTCACCGAAAAAAAATTACTGGAAGAAAGACTTGGTAGGGTTCGGTATTAATCTTTGGTAAAAGAAAATAAAAAAATCTGATGTGTTGCATTCACATGACTTTCTCTACTCTTGTACTGACCATCCTTACAAACTCTTATTCCTAAATCATCTTCGTGTTACTTGAGATATACATATATATACATTTAAACACAATCATCCGGAAGCTAAAACTTTGCTATTTATTATTTACATTTGTTATTATATAGTAATAGCATATCATTTCCTGTACATGACCTCTTCTGCAAGTTTGATGTAACTCTCTGCAACATCTCAATGCTGACTGATGCAATGTTGTCAGCCCTTGCTTCATTTATGCTTTCAAATGAACTTTCAATGTGAGATTTTAAAACCTAGAGTATATCCATATACTAAGTTTTCAGAATAGAAACCACAGGAAATAATCATATTAACAGACCAGGCATCCAGACGCCCAACTGATGTTGCCATTCTTCTGGCGTTAGAACAGTTCTTGGTCCTGAATGCTTCTTGTTCAAGGCAGAACCTGTCGATTCAAACTTTTCAACCCGTCTTCACAGCATGGAAGGAAGAGGATCATGACACCCAAGTTCAAAATAACACTGAAATTCTTGTCATGCAGCTTTATAAGAATTATTGTTTTTATAATAAGCCTTTACTGGAAAAGCATGATGCTCTCCTGACCACTGCACCATGGCAACTCAAATGACAATGTTTGAGGATTAAAACAGAGGCATCACGGTCATACCGACTTCAAATATGATTTAGTGCTCATCAATTTAAAATTGCATATTCCCATGCACCATCCAGTATTTTATAAACCACTGAAAATTCCCTGGGGAAGGGAAAGGTACATAGATATAACAAATAAAGAGGAAGAAGATATTTCAAGAGCAGGAAAGAGGAGCATGGACATTAAAAGGCTTAAGGAAGGGTATCTTGCAAGAACAATGTCCTATAATATAGTGCATGTGAAGTTCTTGAACACACAATATTTAAATGCAAAGGGACTGAAATTTGGAGAAAATGGTATATAAAAAAGAAATGGTTTAAGATACATATGAGCAAGAAGGGCTAGCTTGGTTTAGATTAGGAGTTTGGAAGCTAAGGGGAATGAGAGGAGAGGTTATTCTGGGAATGTGCCCAGTTTGTGGGGAGAAGGAAGATGAAATTCATATTATCGTTTAGTGTAAAGGCACAAACATTTGCAGGGAAGATTTAATAAGTAGGAAGTGGTTATTCAGGCATAAAAAAATTGCAATTAGAAACATTATTAAAGACCAGAAGCAGATACCTAAATTAGGGGAATTTTTATGGAAGGTTAGGAGGAAATGGAGATGGTCAGTTAAAAAATGTGGAACTTAGATTTAGGTTAGATGATAAAGGCTATTTAAATTTGACTTTAGTAGGATCTGGCTAGCTAACTAGGATTAAGACCAGATAATCAAGGTGATTTGGTATAATATGTCATGGATATTTTGTATTTTTAAGAACTTACTATAAATTGTATGTAATTGGACATGACTGCCAAAGAGCCTGGGCTGAATGCCGTCATATTCATAATTTTAATAATACATAGAAATATTGCTATAACTGAAATGTGTTACAAAGATAGTAAAAACGTAGGCCAATTCCTACCCCATAGCACAGTTGGTAGAGCACCTGCCTGCAGTGCAAGGGGTCCCGGGTTCGAATCCCGGTAGAAGGGTAGGAACTTTTCTCCAGTCAGGATTATTCCTCAACCTTCCCTGAGTCTGGAAGTATAATGGCAGCACCATGGCTGAGTGGTTAGACAGCTCGCCTACCACCTAGACGGACACCGCATATGGTATTCGTGGTGGACAAAGAGGCGTCTGGGCAGGTTCTCCAGTTTCCCCCGCCATTCATTCTGCCAATTGCTCCATTATCACCCTTCCAATCATCCACTTCGCCTGCATTTCATATCATCCTCTTCCTCACTATCATACCTGGCGCTTGGCTGACCACCTGTTTCCAGGTCTTCACTGTCTGGTCCAGAGGTTCCTCGGTTCCCAAACATGGGTCTGACCCTAGGCACTGGCTTGTAAGTCCTACATAAGGGGAGGGTAATCAGGGAAAGAAGAAGTGAAGAATAAATGGATATGAGCAGTAACTAGTCCTGCAATAAAATGTAGACTAGAATTAAGGAATCAGTTATATTGTAAATCATGAGTATTACTGGAAAAGAACCAGGGCTGAATGCTGATCATATTCCCCTGTATATAGCTTAGCAGAAATACTCTTCACATGGGCAAGAACATAGGGCAATATTTAGATAGTTAAAAAGAGAAAAAGATGAACAGTCTATGAAGAGCTACATGAGAAACAGAAATCAATACATAACTAGGCTTAGTAGCCCAGCTACATTAAAGAGGAACCAAGTTATTGGCGTTCGTAGTGCATGTGATGGCACAGTGTGGGGAACAGTCGTCTGTCTGTCTGCTGTACAGACAAAACGTGCACAACTTCATTCTTTTGGTAGCTCACCTACTAAGCTTATACTTAAGGTTTGTAGCCTACACTGGACTACCGATTGGAATAGTGGCCTGGGTCAAATACTGGGCATCTCAATACATATACCACCTTGGTCTTTTAATAAATTTATTTACTGTCTGTTCACCAGCTAATGGTCTTTGGGGAATGAAAGGGAGACGAGAGATATTCCATGCAGTGTAACCCAAGTTTTGTAAACTTCCTGCAAACATTGTTCTGCTGACTACATTACCAACTTACCTCCAATGTTATTCATTCACTTAATTTCAGTTGTAATATCACACGAGACACTAGTTTTATGTTGGAAGTAATGAAAAAAGTGGTGTAAAAGATAAATCTCTGCTTAGGAGTACTGTGAAATCTATAATATTGTGGTTACAGAACAATGGAGTTCAGAGTGACAGTTCTATGTGTAAAACAGACCATTGTAGGATGATTAAAACAAACATAAAGAGGTTCTTTAAGCAGATGCATTTTTGGTTTTATTGGTCCACACTGTCGTTTGCTTGCCCCCATACATGTGTGATCTTAATCCCATAGAACTAGCTTGGGCCGCCAAGGTAAAATAAATAATTAAATAAATGTAACAAGTGACAGATCCTTACAGGAACACAATATAACACTGGAGGGTATATCCTTATGACCAAAACATACTGTTAGAATTTTTGAAAAATATAGAAAAGGTAGGAAATGATTGTGGGAGAAACACGAAGTAGTTGAGCACATTATTTACATTTTATAAGCTAAATATGCTCCATGAACCGAAAATAACAACACTTTAGTTCCACTATTTTGAGCAAGTTCTTTGCATTAATCTAGCATGAATACACATTCCAAAGTTGGCACTATTATTGTATGCACGACTAGAAGCACTACTCCTGCTTCAGATATGGCTGTTTACCTGGAATTGTTTATTGGCATACTGGCTGGCTGTATTCCTGTCAGGGACCATCAGCTAAACAAACCTTTACATGGAAACATTTTCCATTTTTATTTTCTCAAAAATAGCTCTAAAGAAGTTGATTAAAATACAATTTGTTTACGCTGTTTTGAGGGCAAACAAAATATATATCAAATTCTCTGGAAATGGTCTCTGAGGTATTTATATTGAATAACTTTTGCATAAATGGCGATTGTAAAAGACAGGCAAAAACTTACCACACCAAAAAATTCTAGATCTTGTTAAAGGTTCATGTCAAACTTTCTTTTTGTGGAGTTAACCATTTCTGAGATATTTATCTTATTATTGGTATCAATGCTAAATTACACTTACTTCATATGGGAGGTCACCACTCATTTTATTATCTCCATCATGGAAACAGAAAAAAATCTAAGTACACAGCAACAAGCTCTTTGTCTATCTCTTAAACCTAGTATACTCTTCTATTTCCATTGTATCTACAAAGAAATGTGTACTAAAAGCGTTTTTCGACTAACACGAAGTAGATAGAAAAACATATTTTAAAAATATTTTGTTGACGAATGGGTAAAGGAAGTCATGTGAATGTACCATCAGAATCTTTTTTATTTAAATTCTTAGATAATTTTAATATTTTCTCAGGTCCATTATTAGAATCATGCATCTTTCACTGTATAATTAGATCTTACTATTCTTTAGCATAACTTCTTCATCAGAAAAGTGTGTATATGAATAAGCATGTAGTTTCCATTCTTTTATACTCATGAAAAGCTTATGTTTATCATATATACAGATTTAAAATTTAAAATGCAATAATTAGATATCTTTCTTGACAGTTCCTCATGCAACACAACTAGCCATTTGAAATAAAGTTCAGAAAAGAAGCTTAATTTTTTGGACTTCCAATACATAGAACAACTTTAAGTCCAAGTGACTACTCTGTTATGCTCCCACTTGATAGCAATAGTAGCACACTTGAAAATGACGGAGTTCTAGCCAGATACATCACTTTTTATTTCATCTACCACATACTACCTAGTTGCCAAAAAGGGTATCACATTCTATCTAAAACTTCATTAAGATTTCACCAGAATAAAAGCAAAAGCATTTTTAGAGAAGTCCACGTGTCTGTGACCGAACAGCACAGTCCAAGATGAAATGGCCAATAAACACCAAGCTTTATCATTAGTTTCAACACCTTCCAGGGATGTTACATGAATATTTCCAAGATTACTTCCTTTACATAGACAATTTTTCAAAATTTTCAGTTTTTTCAAAGATTTCTTAACAATTTTGATCAAATACTGCATGTTGAATACATTTACAATTAATATAACGAATTCTCAGTCAGAAGTCCTCTTCATTTGGGAGGAATTTCCTCTATTCTTTTTTTCTTTTTAACTTTAATGTTATTTAACCTCATAGGTCATATCAGACAAAGGAGTGAAATGGGTGAAAAGATGCTCAAATGAGCCTGGGATACATAGTTTAAGTTACCCAAAATTTACCTTCTCACAATAAGGAAAAACCTTGGAAAAAATATGATCCAGATAACTCACTCTATCTGTAATTTGGTAACCCAAAATTTACCTTCTCACAATAAGGAAAAACCTTGGAAAAAATATGATCCAGATAACTCACTCTATCTGTAATTTGGTATAGTTGGTAAACCATGAAAGAGAGTGAAATGCACTGCCCAAAAAATGTAGAACACACAGAATTTCCAATTTTTCTTGCGGCATTATCCATTTTCAAAATATACCTTGCTAGTTTGAACTTTTCAATACTTTTGTCTTTTAATTCTGTTGCTATTTAGTTATTCCTAGCAATGTCGGACATGTAGCACTTAGTGACCTGGTTTTAAACATTTGACTCAATCTTGTATGCACAGTGAAATTTTCAATAAATCTATTCCTGCAAAGGCTTATCTCATTCAATTTGTAGTATATAGAAGAATATCCTTTAATAACAATAGTTTGTAGAAGCTATATAAAAAAATTTGATGTGTTGCACTCACATGGCTCTTTTCTACTCTTGTACTAAACGTTCCTACAAAAACTTATTCCTCCTATCTTCATGTTAGTCGAGATCAGCATTTGCAGAAATTATCTTATTGGTGATTTTCTTTTAAGTGCAAGGGGAATGTGGGAATATGGTAGGCTTTGAGCGATAGTAAAAATCTTTTGAAGTTTTGAGATTCTGTCCTCTTTGTACGGCTAAGACATAAATGAATAACAATCCTCCATTTGACGAAAGTTTAAATATTCCAAAACACACAAATAACCAGGAATATCTCCAAAATGGTCTACTCTAAAAAAATGTATTTGCACATAAATTGTGTGTTTTAGGAAGATCTAAATTTTTTGTGGAGTAAGATTTTGTCCATCTCTTACAGTTTACCAGTTGTGCAAAAGTTATCCACAGTAAACAGGACTACATGGCCTATAGCCAGAAAAGCCAAAATATACATTTAATTTGGCATAAAAGTATCTCAAACAAATGGCATTTTAATCAAAATATTAGGGCCATTTGAGATAATTAAAATTTTCAAATAATTTTCCATGTACAAGGCAGTTTAGGATGGAGAAATCTTCTTCAAAATCTTTGTGTTGCATCCTTTAAAGATATTAAACTTAAATACCAACTTTGGTTTATTAATTGACTTTTCATGTTTGAGTTATGCTGCTCACAGACTAACACACACACATGGACCTTTTTCTAAAAATGCATTTTTTGGAATCAGGGGATCTCAAAACATGTATTTCTGGTGAATCTCGACATCAAACTTTTGGGCGGAATACAATACTTCCTCTACTTACTGTACAAAGTAGAGAAAGTAAAAAAACACTGATATAAGCACTCATGTTACTTTCTCTACTCGCTCATGAACAAACTATTCTTAAAAGCCCTTCTCTTCTATCTACTTTATATTGAGATGCATTAGAGCTATTTTTGATAGAATCAAAACTGTCGCAAAATGTTCCACTTACAGAGTATTTAACCGACTTTTCATTTTTGAGACACACACCCGATCCTCACACACACACACACACACACACACACACACACACAATTACATTCATGCCTTATTTTTAAAACTGGATTTTTCTTTCTTTCTTTTTCTTTATTTATCCTCTTTCTATTTTACACCAAAGGTTTATCTTTAGATGGTTATGATGCCATAAACACTAACTGAAATCTCAACTGGGTGTGCAAAAGCAGTTAAGTAAAAAAATATCGAAAATGAATTCTCCACAGCCTTTGATGTAATTTTATGTGCTCTACTCATGTGTCTAACCGGTTAAGTCATATCAGAAGAATATGCTTCCAGACTGAGGGGCCGTGGTCCACTGAGCTCCTTCACTCTCCCAGACGTTTTGCTTGCAGCTACGGCAAGCATCATCAGTGGCAATGTACAACTCTCCTAGGTCTCTCGGTCACTACTGGATTGCCAGCAGAAAGAGCAGGTTTATATGTACTGGTAGGTACCACCCTCCCGTAACCTGATTGGTCCACCTGTTTCCTGTGATCTCCTATGATTGGTCCACGGGGTTTGGCTGTGGGTCTGTTTAACAGCAGCCGAGAGACCTAGGAGAGTTGTACATCACCACTGATGATGCTTGCCGTAGCTGCAAGTGAAACGTCTGGGAGAGTGAAGGAGCCCAATGGACCACGGCCTCTCAGCCCAGAAGCATATTCTTCTAATTATGACTCCGGCCATGAAAGCCTTTGTTTATTTTAAGTCATATCACTTACAACCGAGTAACACGAGTGTGCAAAAGGAGGAATGTCATTAAGTCATCAGTTGTGCGTGTGCAAAGACGGTTAAGTCTCTCACTTTTGACTTATCTTATTTTACACCATCAAACCAGCAGTGCAAAATTGGTTAAGTCAGTAAAATAACTGACTTAACTTGCTATGCACTACAAATTTAAATGACTTATCCAACTTGACACTACACCTATCCGGTGACTATGTATTTTCATTGCACTAATATGAAGATTGAGTAATTCAAAACAACTAACTCTGACTTGACAACAATAAAGTATTGCAACTCTGTATATCACTTCAGTAACAACACAAACCGTTTACCATCTCGTGTCACTTTAGGATCTTACCTTTACAATTAGTTTAAACAACTTCATTTAGATGTAAAAATAATAGCTTAAGTATTCCAATCCCTGCCAAGGACAAAACAAAAACAGTCACATTGCCATAATGTGTATGGTTGCACTTCAGGAACACCCAATCCCCCCCATCTACTGAGCACTAATTTCTAATATTAGGCCATACATATATAATGAATGATGGAGATCATGCAATCATAGAAAAAAATAAATGGAAGTATCGTGTTCCTATTCATCATCCTCACTACTGGATGCAACTTGGTTCATCAAGAAAAAACAAGCCATTTGTGGTCAGTGATGTCTAAAGAGGACCTTTATGGCTTTTCATCATTGTTGGGAAAAGAACTTGTGCTAGGAAAGGTTGACATAACTGGATAAAAGATTGTTTGGAGGGACAAGCACACTTTCAAAAGGTTTTCTTTGGGCAATTATTTCTCAAGTACAAGTTAAGGAAATATGATTTCAGATTTTCCAGTTTTCTCAAAAGAGGAAATAAATCTTCAGGTATCAAACCTTTAAGAAATATTCTGGTCCAAATGCAGTAAACCTAGCAAAAATAGGACTTGCTTCATCTACTTTCATTTATCTCAGCCACATTCTGGGAATTCTAGAGCATTGAAAATATCTGAAAGTGCTCTTAGTACACTTCCATATAGTGATACCAATGACAATGTTGAGTGAAGAATGTGTTTTTAGTATTCATTATATTTTGGATAGTGAAAGCAATTTCATGGAAATTTAAAGGAAGTATGACATTAGTCATAATAATGTTTCTTTACTTAGTGTTATGTTATATTTTGCCAAGTTCACTAAATTTAACAACCTTTTATAAAAGGATAAAAATATAATATTTACTATGTGATTATGAGGTATTATTTTCAAATACTACAGTGATATCGGGGTTGTCTTCTTAGTGTGGTAGTACCACTTCTGCTTACCAAGTGAGAGACCAAGGTTCGATTCCCAGCACCAGCGTGGGGGATTTTCTCCCACTAAGAGACCTGCCTTGAGGTGCACTCAGCCTTGTTAGGTCCCTGAGAGGCCAATCAAGGAGCTATTTGATTGAAAAGTTGCGGTCCTGGTTGTGTAGACTGCTAGACTGCATAACCGGCCAGAAGGGACCGGGGTACTGAGCACCAGTACACTCTTGATGCCTGAGGCAGTTAGAGGTGGGGGACGCAGCAGCTAGGCAATAAGAGTTGTTGAGCCTTGGGTTATTGTTATTATCACAGTGATATGTGTTATCCTTGTACCATTTTTATGCTGTCATTTTATCAAGTTCTGTTAAATGTGAATTCTATATAAATATGCTGGTATTTTATCCCCATGGAAACTAAAGAATGGATTACATATTTAAAAATACAATTTCATTGTATATTCTAGTGGCATACAAATCTTCCACTGAAACCATTAATATAACAATTATATGGAAGTGGATATGTCAAAATGCACTGTGAAAAGTCATGTAAGTCACGCATCCACCTTCCAATTCTTCAGATAATCCTTAGATAAGGGATGAAGATTTACAGGAATTAAAGCAACCTGATGTGTATATTTACCATATTAACCAACGAATATTTTCTTGCAAAATGTGTAGAGTTTGGGCACATAAGTGATTTAGGAAGCTGATTTTAATCTAATTTTTTTCTCATTATGAGGTTTTTTGACTTCACCGTCTTTGCACACCCAGTCGAGAAATATCAACGGATGTTTATATAGACATATGCACTGTGATGTCTCTCATTATAAGGGTCCTTAGTCATATTCTTTGATGATGTAACTACAGGATACTTACAAATATATTATGCTATACCAAGTGTCCAAAAACTTTTGACTGGCAGTGTATGTCCTTAAACAATTTGAACCTCTACAAAATGTTGGCATTAGTAGCAGCAGAAATCAGCAACCACACATCAGCAATGATCACAACTCCTGTTATTGCTAGGGACAGTATTTAATGCAAATTTCTTCTCTGCTACCAGAAAGTATGCACATTTAATAAGATAATTACTAATTTCAAACAATTTAAACAACATTCTGTTTCATATAATGCATATTTATTTGTTTTACATGTACATTTCATAAATACATTTTCATTTTATTAATTTTATCTTCATACTTGATTTACAAACACTACATTTCTAAATATGTGTCACTGATACAATTGTGAAACTTGGCAACATTGATAGTAGTAATCCATAGGTCACCTCACCTCAGTGAATACCTGCTTTTACGGGTTGTATCTATTCCCTATAATATGAACTTGGCTATTACGGAGTTCTCGGAATTGAGTTCCAGCATGGTAGTTATACTTATGGTACACAATGGAACTTGGATAATTCAAACATTTTTCTTGGTCCCTTGAATTTTGTATTAAAGCAATGTAAAAACTTTGCATGTAATTGGAATTTCATTTTCCTTAATTCAAAGCTTTTGTTTAGAAATGTCAGTCAAAAATTAATCTAAATGCAGAAACTTTGTTCATGTATTTCTACAAGAGGTCATTGCTCTGGGGTTATCATTTATTTATACCAACAAACTTACTGTTGGTGTTTTTAAACACACAAGCCGTGTGTGGGCAAAGTTTAAGAGGTAGAACTGGAACTTAAAAATTCAATGCCACAACTGGGATTTGAACCACAGACCTTCCGCTTGCCGGGCAGACGCTCTAACCACTGAGCTATTGTGACAAACTGCCAGAATGGCATTAAATTCTCAAGCATTGAATTTTTAAGTTCCAGTTCTACCTCTCAAACTTTGCCCACACACGGCTTGTGTGTTTAAAAACACCAACAATAAGCTTGTTGGCATAAATAAATAATAATTACCATCTGAAGGTTATTTAATCCTGGGATATAAAGTACTTACAATAGTAAGTCACCATTGGGGTAATTTGTCTCTGATGTGAGACTGCCTTTGTGGTTTACCAGGAGAAATACGAACTGGTTTGAGAATTTAATGCCATTCTGGCAGTTTGTCACAGTAGCTCAGTGGTTAGAGCGTCTGCCCGGCAAGCGGAAGGTCTGTGGTTCAAATCCCAGTTGTGGCATTGAATTTTTAAGTTCCAGTTCTACCTCTCAAACTTTGCCCACACACGGCTTGTGTGTTTAAAAACACCAACAGTAAGCTTGTTGGCATAAATAAATAATAATTACCATCTGAAGGTTATTAATCCTGGGATATAAAGTACTTACAATAGTAAGTCACCATTGGGGTAATTTGTCTCTGATGTGAGACTGCCTTTGTGGTTTACCAGGAGAAATACGAACTGGTTTGAGAATTTAATGCCATTCTGGCAGTTTGTCACAGTAGCTCAGTGGTTAGAGCGTCTGCCCGGCAAGCAGAAGGTCTGTGGTTCAAATCCCAGTTGTGGCATTGAATTTTTAAGTTCCAGTTCTACCTCTTAAGCTCTGGGGTTGTTTGTTTTGTCAGAATGCAGTTAGAATACTGTTTGGGGAGGTTGATGGAATAGCTTTCCTAGCTGCTGGCCTTGGGCTTATACACTGGTTCCCACATCACTGTTTAAAACATGTCTGCTTTTAGTTGTAGCTTGAGCTTCCTACTCTTCAGTGTGTTACAAATCAATGCCACTATGTCTCTTAGTAAATCGTGTGTCCAGTACAAGACTAACTTTTGTGGAAAAGCTGCCATCATTTGAGAAGTTGAAAAGGGTTTGAAATAAAAATCTTAAATTGCGAAAGAATACAGGATATAGGTCGTGAGGCAAGATGAGCAATTCTCCTAGTTGCACAGTGGCAACTCTTCACCTGAAAGACTGATGGTGGGGGAAGTGCAATGGTGCAATCATTAATGCACAGAAGTAAATGTTTCCATCCACAAAGGAGTGATGTTCGCTAGCATAACTTTTTTTTTTAAAAATTAACGTCCTCCAACATTGTGTCATATCGGACGAATGAATGAAATGAAATGGGTGAAATGATGCTCAAATGAGCCCAAGGTCCATGGAGCTTTAAGTTACCCGACATTCGTCTTCTCAGGGTAGGGAAAACCTCGGAAAAAAACCTTACCCGGATAACTTACCCTAAGCGAGATTCGAACTCGCGACCTCTTGAACGTGAGGCAAACATGCTAACCATCACGCTACCGAGGCGGGCAGCATAACTTTAGTGCATATTCCTAATGACATTATACAAATTAGCATTATAATGAACAAAGTGATTTGGCTATAGCTATGGGCCAACAATTACTTTCATGTGAATTGCAACTGTTTCAGCTGCATGCTGTAATAATGTTTACTCATTTGCAGCAAGCTTACCCACCTCTCCCCACCCTCTCAGCTGTTACAAAGAGGGAGGGAAGGAAAGCAGCTTCCCCTATGTGCAAGAATTGTTCATGTCTCACTTCACAACCTATGCCACCAAATACTGTCACCTAAACTGAAGAATAAGGAGAAAATTTTAAGCAGGGTCTTGAGTGAAAATACAAAGAGTCGAAAAAGAGTGATACAAACGGAAAATCCTGTTGATCTATGTATCTGTATTGCTAAAATGTCAATTTAAGACTAACTCTTGTAATTCAAATTTCTGGATATTTTGAAATTTTTTTTCCTGTACTTTCAGCTTGAATTATCCAAGTTTCACTGCATTAAATTTAGTTTAGTATCTCTTTAAGATTTGTAAAAATGAAACTTACTACTTTACACAAAGGAAAATATTTCAAAACATTCAATCTGTAATAGTTTAAAAATTAAATTCCAAAATTTTTCCTGCAGGTTTCCAATTAAACTTTTTATATTATCATATTTATGTGGATATTACAGAGCTGTTCAATGCATAAATGCATACATATTAAAAGGGATTATTAGACCATAAAATTCCTGTCTCTAGTTATCACACATGTTAATACTGACAAGCAACTGACTGACATCAGTGTAATGTTGGTCATACTGCAGCAAAACAAAGTTTGTACAGGGAATTTGTGTTAATTCTTCACTTAATGTCATTTTTCTTCTTCACACTCTTTACAATAGCATCTAAACAGGTGACCCACGACAGGTCATACATAGCAGGAGGGAATGAGATGACAACCTTGCCCAGTTGTATTAGAAAGCTAGCAAGCAGTATACAAACACATGTTATATGTCTCACAAAATTTAGAAAAGGTACAAAGAATATGCTGGTTCTTTATAAGAGAGTTAATGTTTAACATGCCACATGTCTTAGTTGTATGAAGTACATTCCGGAGTCAAAAACTAGGGTGTGAAGACTTCAAAACCTTTGTCATATTCCCCGTCTTCATTGCTTTTTCTAATAGAAATGCTATATTGACAGTTTCTAGAGAAGAGTGTGGTCTGTGCATTTATTCCCGACATTTCTGCGAGCTGAGTTCAGTTTTATTGTGATTAAGTTTGTATCAATATAGCATATATAAAACATACTCTAATTTGAATGGCTGACAGCAAGTTGAATGAAATACAATTCAGCAATGTAGGCATGTGACCAGCTACCCCCCCCCCCCAACCCCAATCTTCAAGGACACTGCTCCCCTTGTAGCAACAACCATACTACCCTCTTCTAATTGTGAGGTTATTAGCAGCACTTTCTTTGTGCCTTTTCGTAACTTTGCAAGAACTATAGGATAAGATAACATCCTACTCTTAAAACTGTTGGCAGCAAAGGAAAAGGAGGCTAGTAGAACTTTACTGGCTAAAGCATTAGTAAGGGAAGGTTGCCATTCAAACCACATATAAACATGCTCCTTCAACAACTAATAAGTTGCTTCTTGTTAAACAGTAGTGGTGCATTAATTTTATGCTAAAACTTCACCTGGATTACCTACCTAATTGCTACAAATTGTACATATGCACACAAACTGTGAGCAAGCAACAACAGCCCTGACAGTTAATGTGCATGCTTAGATTTATAGGCCATTGTCCACCCTTCGTAAGTTCCCCAATATCTGCAGTATACATTCAGCATTATTAAATCAATCTCCCATTTTCAGATTCTTCATTCCTGAATCTTATGACAAGTTTAAAGTTTAATGGTTCATAATGAACGTGTTAAAAGGTATCCTCGTTATAAATGATTAATTGAATTATTTGAACAGAATGAATCTGGCATTGTCCTAAAGGAGAAACAATTGTCCAAATGCCCTGGATGTTTTTACAGCATGTTACCAAAGAATAAGTAGAATTTTAGAGTAAAATACAGCATTCAAATTTTCACGTCACATCCAAAAATTGCTCAACATGACCACAAGTCAATTTCAAATAATTTCCTTCTAATGGACAATTCTTAAATTTTTTAAGAGAGTTTCAATCACACTGACACGCATTTGTTTTACACTGATACTCACACATTCATGAGTCATTCCTACAAAAATTTAGCACTACAACATATCAACAGAAGAGAAACTGGCATACAACAGCTAAAGACTTGCTTATTCTCATCCTGTCCTACTATGTGAAGAGTCTAATATGCCCAATATGGACCTAATATGCTATGGCCAGCAATGAGAACATTAAAAACTTGACAAGTATGCTTTCTCATTCCCAGACCCTGGGAAAGTTTGCCATTAATTCTGCATGTTTATAATACGTATATATTAACTTTTGTTCTTGTTCGGTTTACTATTGTAGGTTACTCTGAACCAGCCTTTAGAAAACATCAAGCAATAAATTCATTCCATTTTGAATATCAAACTTTCAAATGTCAATCAAAATTTCCTAAGATGCCAGAAATATGTGGATAGAGGAAATTTCCAATATTTCTAAGGTACATGTGTATTATCATTGTAATTGTAACAGTAAAAATGTGAGGCATTGTGGGGATATAACTGTTCGAGTCAGAGCTGTGACAGCCATGAAGACATCACCGTGTGAAAGGAAAGCATTGTAAATAAGTTTGTTGAAATAGCAAATTCCTCCATTTAAGATTGAGTGACTATAACAAAATTAGTGATAATTAGGAAAGCTGTCCTTTGGTAGGGCAATTAAATGGATTATTGGTTTTATAGCAATTTACAATGATGGACTGCACTTTACTATTGTAGTGATGGAGCATGGTTATAATTACTCCTAAAATTCAACCTAGGGATTTGTTGTATTATTTCCTATCATATTGTTTTAGTTAAATAGTCCTGTTCCTTTAGTTACAGTTTATTAATAGTTTTCTTCACGAAAATCATTTGGGTTTATCAGACCCAAAAATTAATTTCTTTTTCTCCCTAACTCAGGCATGGGGAAGAGGGATGACAGCAATGCAAATGAGTATTTACCCTCTCCACTTACTGACAATTTGAAGGACTGACTGGCTCTCTGAGGTAGACAATAGTGGGAGGTGTGGCCTCGTAGCTAACTGCGGTGAGGCAGTAAACGGGATTAAAACTGTAATGTAGGGGAAGTGACACAATGTGTCGGTCCTCCCCATCTATGATATAGTGTTTCACATTTGAAAATTATGAGAGGCAGTATAATTGGACTAACTTCATCTAAAAAATTTATTTCTTGGTAATTTGTTAAATTAGTTATTTCATTTTTTGTAGCTGCACAATAACAAAAAGATACCAGAGGAGGGAGAAGGGACTATCAATGTCATAAAACCATATTTTATGCTGTCAGAAAAAGCAGAAGTAAACATGAAGAATGAAGTGGAAGTATGCATGATTTTACCTTTTCTCCCCTCTATATGCCAACATTGACATCCAAGATAACAGTGGCAGATTTGACTTCCATAGACAATGCTTGTCAGTAATTCTGTTCGCTCATTTCATATTTGTTTTAAACACTGGAGTTTTTCTTACATGTTTTCTTAGCACACTAACTACTAAACTGCAGAGACATTTTACAGGTACCTATTGAAAACATGCCAAGCGTAGAATGTTTTCAATATTTCTCCATATGTCTCAACACCTCCCTTAATTATGTCTTCATCATGCTGTAAAATCATGCAATATGCAGAAAAAGCATCATGCGAAATTCTAAGCATTCTTTACTAAATACCTCAACAAACTTACTCCTACAACTGCACTCTTGAGCCTGAAAAACCACAAAAATACCATATACAACTTTGCAAATAACTGTCTTCTACAAACTAACAACTATAATTGGCACCAATCAAGAAAGGAATTGACATTTTGTGGAGAGGCAACATTGCAGCTCATTGCAATACTGTATGAAGAGCATGTTAGAATTATGTGTACAAAGACAATTGGATTGCACCTGGAATATAGTGGGTAT
Source organism: Tenodera sinensis (assembly GCA_030765045.1). Taxonomy (NCBI): domain Eukaryota; kingdom Metazoa; phylum Arthropoda; class Insecta; order Mantodea; family Mantidae; genus Tenodera; species Tenodera sinensis. The sequence goes on from CM060972.1 coordinate 62,225,678, forward strand.
TCTTTGAATTTGTATACGAAAATAATAGTAACACAGAAATCTGCAAGTATATATCAGTGTAAAGATTTGCATTAACAAAAGAAACATACCTATGAAATATTGATGCTTACTGTAATGGGAAAATACTGATATACAAATCGCTTGCATTGCTGTTGGAATTCCCCATGGAAAAGACAAGCTAGTTCTACCTTTTCTTCCAAAACTACATTTTACCCATGTTCTTTGTATGAGTATCATCTTTTCCCAATTTTAAGCTTTAACCGTGGTTAGTGCCCCTTCTGTCAGCTTTATTACTGACAACACAGCAAATTTTTGTTGTTTTACACAACAAACCTTTACTTCGGCCCAAATTAATAGGTTTAAAACGACAATGACAAGATGGAAACCTATGTTGTGACCATGTTCTGCAGCAATGCCATCAGCTGCATAATCCTTTAATAAGGATACCTTTACCAAATACAAAGTGTTGCTCACGACACATAGATACAAAGCCTGGAGACAGATGCAAACACAAGGCAAATAACCATATAAATAGAGCAATGGAACAAATTTATCAGCACACAGGCAATCTCTGATGCAAGCATTGCAAGCCAAGATATTGTTTATACTGCAGTGACAGCAGAAGATAACACGTACCATTTATGTTACTGCTGGGTTGCTCTTCAGACACATGTTACAATATTGGCAACAAGGTTTTTGCATCTATTGTTACTAAGGAAACATCTTAGCTCTAAAAGTTCTTATTTTCAATGCTATGACAATTGCTAGGACTTATCCATTCCCTCCTGTTTGTTTAAACATTTCCGACATGTGGTTAGCTATTTCAATCCCTTGATTGGTGCCAAGTATAATTACATTACTTATAATTTAAGACCAGAAGATATGCATTACTGGAAGGACTAGTTCCAAAGTTTATATTGCAAATAAGTGGATATGACTAAAATACAAGCCTGTGAATGAAAGTACATCCTGACTACACTTAAATGTGTACTGTTAATACAGACACAATGAACCCTGGAAAATGTTTTATAATTTTCTCCCATGTTACCCTAAATGACATCACTTCCAAAATTGCCTCTCCCACATTTGTCTTCACTTGAAGACCTGTGAAGCATTAAGATCAGAAGAAACTACAGTTCAAAAGTATTGGAGAGCACGAATGCTAATGGCTTCATTGCCAGATGCAAGGCACTAGAAAACAACAACAACATTTGTGCATATTCCAAATCATTGTGCCAGGCTTAAACTCTTTTCATATTGTAATGTTCTGGTGACGTTTCCATTTTCACTAATAATACAGCACTCTAATGTGAAAGAATCATCAGTTAACACACTTTGTTACACTTTAATCTCCAACTATTCAGTTCTGAGCAAGACGAACATGAGACATAACATAAGAGATGTGGCAACCATGAGCTCCATATGCAGTTGCCATGTTGTGCTTTAGCAGGCGAAAACCAATTGAAAGTTTAGTAAAAATGGTAAAAATAAATTAAAAATGAAGCAGTGTTTCACATAAAACTGCCTGTACACTTTAGTCATTTCGATTGATAATAGATTCGTTGAAAATGTAAAAAAAAAGAACTGAAACAAACTTTCACGGCTAAACCTGGCAATGATGGAACCTATTCCCCTCTCATCTGCACCATCCCCTTGCCCTACCTGCTACTTCTGGTTTATATCGCTCGTAGCCTGAACGTCTATAGTCCATTACTGTGGAATTCATTAGGCGTGAACATCAGTGTCAAATTTGTTTACTAACATTTCTTCAAATGTTTTGATATCTTTTGCACATACTCACACATACAAATCTTATCAAAAACTTTGTTTTGCTAATTTCCTAACTGGAGTTCTTTGGAGTTCATAAGATTCTGGTTAAAATTGTTGGAGTAATTGCTGGCGAAAGCACTTCCAAAAACTTCTGCATCATGTTATACAAATTCCTTTCTTTTTTAGGCTGGCAATTAGATGTAGGTACATGCTTGCATAAATAACAGTCGAGTTTTAAAACAGGTATATTAAATATTAAAGAGAATCGCACATTTACCGGATGGCCAAACAAACAATTGCTTTTACATTTTGTTTAAAGATATTGCAGTGGAGCGTAAATTCACATTATAAATTACACTTTCCTAAAGGTTTAGCAATTACTATGAGTATCACATTCATAAATTCTATACAGAATAGCAGTACTAATAAACCAAGGCGTTTCACGAAAGAGTAACATAACCTTTGGAATGCTTAATGCACATTTACCACACAAATATCCAATGCAGGTAGCCTAACCTCTTACTTGCAGAGCCATTAGCTGCCAACTTCTGCACCAATGCTTCAAACATGTGTCTTACAGATGATATTGAAACTACATGTATTCATCACATGTCAGTGTTAGAAACAAACCGCCTTACTATTTATTGTGAAAATGGATATTGTGTTAGGTCCCTACCATTCACTAAATAAGGCAACGTGCTTCTGCTCAGTGTGCATGAGCAGTAAGTAGATTTGAACTTTGCATGTATTTGTTTAATTTCAAGTGAACTTACGCATTGCCTACTGTTAGATTGTATATAAAGTTTTTTTTTTTAGGTTTCTATCATATTTGTGATTTCCTAATTGATGTAATACTGCAACCAGTGTCGGAAGTTAGAAAACAATTTTGTGGGGCATTTAAAAGAAGAATCTGATTCCAAGTGAGGTCATTATTTTATGGCATAAGCCTCTCAAATAGAACAGGCCAGATATTCACATCTTTAAACGTACCAAATAAAATCTTGGTAAATACGAGAAAATGCAAGATTTGAGGTAAATGTTTTCATGAGGCAGTTCGCAATAACTGCACTTTTTCACATAAATTTCTGGTGTTTGAGGCATTGCAATAAAACATCTGAATTCGATACATGGCTAATGTTGCTTAAATGTTTTTTTATAGAGCATTAGAATAGTTCATTGATCCATCGATAGAAGCTGATTACTCAATCAACAGGTTCAGTGCATTTAATTAAAAAAGTTATTTACATTTTTTGTTAGTTAACAGCCACTCTCTCACCTCCAGTGTGACGGATTATTTCACTTCCACCCTCTATAATTGGTCTAAAGAGGACCAGCATACTTAAAAGTGTGACACATTCCAAAGGGATTAAATGCACCATAATTCTCTTTAAATATATACTTTGCTGCTTTTAAGGAACAATAGTACTAAGTTACACTTTCAAGGTATTTGTTTGAAAGTTTTGGTATAAAATATTGTTACATTTTGAACATCTGCCAGTGATATAATTCACTTGAACCTGGGCACATCTTTAAATTGAAGTTTGGAATGAGCAAAGTTCTTTTATTTTGAATTTTGACTTAAAGGTTATTAGCATTATTAATGAATCACAACTTTCCAGCTTCTATAAAAGACTAAACTAATTTTACTCTTAAAAAATCTTTATATATATAGACACACACACACGCGAGTATATAGTTTAACGCCTGGCAGGCGATATTACACAGTGAATAATTGGGTGAAACAATACTCAAATGAACCTGGGGTCAATAGAGCTTAAAGTTAAGTGACATTGTCTTAGGATATGGAAAATCCTGGAAGAAAATCTTATCTGGCTAACCCGCCTTAACCAAGATTTGAACTCAGGACCATATAAATGTAAGGCAGACACACTACCCCCCACAGCACAGAGGTGAACTTGTAACTTGTAATCGTAAGTCTCCAGAACTAAGGCTGTTCCTACCCATGGCAGAAAAAAGTATCAAATAGAAAAGCTATACCACTGGAATATTAGAAATAAACAAGATTATTTTACAAAGAGAGAATAGAAAATAGCAAAAATAATCCACTAATTAAAGGCATAATTCTACATAAATTACCCCACGAACTAAAGGAACTAGAAGGATTAGCATTTAAAAGGGCTCTAAAAAGTTTACAAAAAGTTATATACTGTATGTTTTAATACAGATACATAGCAACTTTCTATATGATTATCTTGTATTTTAACTTGCTGGTAATGCTAATTTAAAACGTATTTGAAATGGGATCTAAACATTAATCTACTTAAAATATAGACACATATGAGTAGTCAGAACTTTTATATAATGTAAAAAATGTAACCTAAATTATTTACAGACTATGTAAAAAAGGTATTTTTTATATTTGGAACATAACTATATATATTATCTCATAATTATGTAGGTATAATTGGACTTATCCTATATAATGTATAATGATTAACAGGATCAATAAAGATTTTGGATAATCTTTAGAAAGGTTCCCGCGATGAGTTGGTCAGAATTTCGGCTAAGTCCCATTCGGCAGTGTGTACGAATGGTCACGAAAGTTGCCGAAGTTGCTGTGTTAATGCAACGCTGCCAACAGCAAAATGTCCCTAGGACTTTGTTGCCAACAGTAAGTTTGAATGTTTTTCCGGGAGTCGTCATTATGCTATTGTGCTTAGTGCAAGGAAGAAGCTCCGTAAATGGATTTTTTCTCCACTCGAAAATAAAAAAAAATAAATAAATAAATAAAATCAATAAATAAAAAAGAACGATAATTAATAAAAATAATATAATAGTATTAAATATAATTAAATATTTATAATATTTTAATATAAATTTATAAATAAATATTTATATTTTAATATTTAAATATTAATAAAAATAATATAAATATAATAATATAATAGTATTAAATATAATATATATATAATATAAATCTAATATATTAATAATAATAACAATAATAATAATAATAATAATCCATAATAATGGTTTAAAAATAATAATAAATGCATTTCGGCTCAAATCCATAATAATGGATAAAAAATAATAAATCCATTTCGGCTCATAATAATATAATAATAAAGAACGAGCCAATAATAAAGAACGAGCCAGTAATAATGTATGGAGTTGCGCTACGCGATAGCGGCGTATGTCATTATGTTACGAGCCAGCGTATCGTATAATAATAATCCATAAAAATGGATAAAAAATAATAAATCCATTTCGGCTCATAATAATATAATAATAATAAAGAACGAGCCAGTAATAATGTATGGAGTTGCGCTACGCGATAGCGGCGTATGTCATTGTTATGTTACTGCCAGATTGCAGGTGGTTGCATCACGTGTTAAATAAAGCACGTGTCAAATAAATATCGGTGTTTAATGTGTTGGCAATGAAAACTAGTGTAGTGTAAAAAGCAATGTTGGCAATGTGAAATAGCGTGTGCTGAAATCTAGTGGGCGATTGTGAAACTACTGGGCAGATGTGAAATTGCGTGTGCTGCAATCTAGTGGGCAATTGTGAAACTACTGCCGGTACTACCAGCGCATGCGCAGAAGGTAGGGAAACTACTGCCGGCGCATGCGCAGAAGGTAGGTTCGGACACTTAGAATCTGGCTGGCAGCTGGCTGGCAGAAAGGGAACGTTTGTAAAGATGAGCCAAGATTTTCAATTACCAAGATCTTAAAAATTCTTAAATAAAAAAAAGTCCGAGTCTTAGGAATTCTACTCCTCTACAGTAAAACAATGCCAACTGTTAAAACTTAATTATTAACTCTGGCTACTGCAATATCACAATAAAACTGTTCTACAGTAATGCACAAATACTGCTGTAGAGACATTACTAACATAACACATTAATAAAACAAATTCATCTAAATGGCTATATTTTATATACTTACAGTGCGGAACACTGGCAAATAGCTGCAGCTTGCAGATTTACTGCTACTACTTGATAAAGATGTGCTTCCTGGACCTTCACCTGTTGTACTGCAAAGTGTTTTGCCCTCACCAAATCTTTCACTTTTCTGAATTACAGCACATTTAACCTTTGTATCAATCTTTGGGTCATAAGCTCCAGGAGGTGGAGCACAACCTGCAGGATAAACAATTAAAATACAGTGTGGTATAAAGAAAAGGCATTAATCATTCACAGAATAAACTAGCCAATGTGGGATATTCCACAGAAGTGCAATCATGTACTTTTTGGGTCCTGTCTACTTTAACCTCTGACCACAACAATGTCCTTCCTAAGTATATCTTGTCAGACCATGTTACTGCCTCTATCTATATTCCCTCTCCCAGAGTACTCTGCATATTAGTCTTTAATGTTGTTAGCTAATGCTGGATTTCTGACAATGAAGTCATTAATCCTCTTGCTCTCCAATATTTTTCACTGATGGATGGGGCACTAGAAGTGGCTGGGCATATTTGAAGGTGGTCTCGGTCCATTTCCTCTTGCAGATCACATAGAGGACAGAGTGGTGAAGAATATATCCCAATTCTGTTTAAATGTAAAATAAACAAATTAAAATTCACCCTTTCATGTGCAAACTATTCTTTCCTTGCTCTGTTCCTTTAAAATAAATTAATTAAAAAGTATTTTATGTGCAAAACTATCCTTTCCTTGCCCCATACATTTAAAATAAATTAAAATGTGCCACTCTCAATGAAAATCATCTTTTCCTTGCTCTGTTCCTTTAAAATAAATTATATTTGAAAACAGAGGGGAAAAAACATACTAAATGTGAGAACTGTCAAACAATGACAAATTTATTACATTATTAGCAGAAACACTGGCAGTGGAGACACTGACAGTCAGAGAGGAAACACTGTGGGGGAACCAACATTGTTGGAAGGGAGGCTGAAAATGGCAGTTGAGTGAGGAACCCACGAAGTACATGATCACACAACCTTAATATAAAATGATGCAACTGACACACCAATCCTTTCTACTCTTTAGTTTGTCAGAATCAAAACACTCAAAATAAAAACATCAAAATGTTTAAATGAAAGATACAAGCAACACACGTGTGTCTATAGAATGTCCCTATCTGGCAGCATCAGTCTGGATGGCTCAGTTGGTTAGCATCTGGCCTACTGATCAAGGGCATGGGTTCAAATCCAGTCCATACTGAATGCTTTAAAGTATGCTTAAAAACAACAGCCCCATTTTAGTAGATTTACTGGCATTTTAAAGAACTCTTACACCACAGAATTTCAGAACACTGGCAGCACTGACGTGATCCTGACTATAGACTGTGTTGTTAACAAACAAAAATATTTATTTACTAGCCGACACCTCCAAAAAGGGACTGTCCTTAAAAACAGAACTGTGGCAGTTAAGCAATATTATAAAAGCAAAAGCTACATTTGACTAATGTAAACTTAGCTGTGCTACGCTAAACTCTGGTAATAACATATAGGCTATCTTTTGCATTATATAAGTAGTTTAAATAAAATATATTGACAAAATAATACATGTCAAAGAATCAACTGAGGAATTTAAACAATATTAAAGATATTTTGCATAAAATTTAGATTTAACAGGATTTATCTGTAGGTACAATTTCACGATAAATTTAATAATCAATCCAGGTTTTAATGGCTTAATAATTTCAGTCACAAGGTTTTACTATTAACTCGTTGAATGTTAAAATATGAAAACCCAGATCTGTGAGGAGTTAGTATAAATAATCAGCTTAGGGTAGTTAATATTCAGCTATGAACGTTGTTACAAAAACTATATTAATAACACTAAATGAGCGTTGTACAAAACCACTTATATGCACAGTGTACACACTTCCATTTAATAAAAATCTCCAAAATTTCTTCAATCGAGTGGGTATATGCAAAAATATATTAATACTTACTCGTTGTATCATTAAAACGTTGTATCTTGGCTCGAGGGAATGACATCTTTTATCTTTAAGTATCTTGCTCCAAATAATCTCCTAACACGAAACTACGTAAACTCAACGCGCAAAGAGCTTGAATCATTCGTTAACGAATATCCTTGCACCAGATGTGGAAGTACCTTTGTACTGGATTTTAAATTCAAAGGTATATCACATCCAGCCAATAGAAACTAAGCCGGTGCAAAAATGACCAATCATAGCATCTCATGCTGCACTTTGAACATGGATAATCAGCTGTTTCGGACTGGTTCCTGGCCCTGGACCTCCAGGCTATCCACACATACGGTGTTGTGTTATGCACTGCTGCCATGCTGCTCTGAAATTGACAGATCCTCATTTAAGTTGTCTAATTCTAAATAGTCATGTGCGAAGAAATTCAGAAGTATAGGTTTTTCTTTGTTTTAAGCGCACTTGAAGGCCGAAACCATACGCTCTAAATGCCCGTTTTGTTAAACAATTAGCACACTAATATTAATTGTATTCTATTACTACATAAAATGCTTCAGTATAATTTACAATAAAACTCATCTGATGCCTAATAGGGAATGTGTAAAATGGAATAGTAATTTGCATGTGTATTTTTTTATATTTACTGAAATGTGTGATAACATAATGCAGATGATGGTAAAACGTTATGCATTACTGTAAATAATTATTTATGATAACACTACTCCAAGAATATGGCAATTTGCGCCATCAATTTTCCGTCTTAAATTGCCAGCATTAGCATTAATTTCAGTGCGCGAAATGTGGATTGTGCATTTATTTTGTTTCACATGCATTACGTATTAAGTTTATGACCAATTAGATCACAGTGCAAAAGCAGTATGACCAATAGATTACGAATTGCTACGTGCATTCTGTACGCTTACTATTGGACAGATGGTGAAATTGCCAACATGGTAAACTGAGCTGTCGAAAATACGAAACTAATAAGAATTTGAAAATGAAGTTTCTGTGGCATTTTTGTGCAGTGGTTTTAGCGCTGTGCCTTTTGAAAACAACCAATGGACAGCAGAGGAAAAAAGATGTAAGAAGAAATACGTAATGCTTTCATATAGGACAGGATAAGCAAGTTGTGCATTTAAATTTGCATATATCACAAGTACTTAGTTGTAAATATTAATATGATGCATAACTTTATACTCTAATCGTTAGAAAAATTTACCTGTACTTGTTATTTTGGGTTACGTATTTTTATGTTATCTCTATATGCGTGTTTTATAGGTTATGTATTAGCCGATCATTGCCTATCAAATAAGAGGCAACTTCAAACTAATAGGTAAATTACACAGGCCTTACCCTCCCCCAAAAGGAAACTATAATGGTGTAGAATCGTGGACCCAAAGTAAGGAAACACACATTTCCTACATTGGTTATAAACTTTATATCTGCTTCTGGGGTAATTCTGTATACAGCAAACATATTTTTCAACTGCAGGAAAAAGGCAGCGAGAAATAATAGAGCTCATTAGAAGACACTTTCAAGGAATCTTGTTGTTCTGGGAATTTTAATCCGTAACACTTGAACATGTTTTCTTACAAAGTAAAATGCTGATTAACGCATAAGTAATTTGAGGAGTATAGATGCACCCCAGATTTCCACTTGTTATAAAAATTGAGCTAATTGTATTGTATATAATGTCTTGCATTTTTCCATTAATATAAATACTGATACAATACAAAAAATGACATTTTGGCAGTGGAACTCATGGGTTTGCATCTATACCTCTCATTTATGAGTATACAACTTCAGCACAAGACAAAAGGCATACTTAAACATACCAACAAGTTTTCTATAAAAAAGGAATTCACCCTGAGTTCACAAGGTTCAATGCCATAGCAAACTCTCAAGACACCAAGAGGAAATTTTTACTTGCTCTTAAAAATATATATGTAAAAAGGCCTATCACTCTATAAGGATTCCCTTGATTACTGTGATAGTGTATGTGTAGAATCTTATATCAACATAATGCATACTATATGCTCATATTAAGCTGAATAAAATGCATGAAATTGTATAGAGTATAATTTTGTTTAATTTTGTTACATGCTTTATATTAGCTTCACATTTATGTATGTAACAGAATCTTTCGACGTAATTTTCACCCACTTAGACGTCTGATTGACTTAAAAATTTGCACACGTGTCAGGAACCAATGACAACACAATATCATATCTTTATTCTAAGGTCCTTGCTAGACTCTTCAGGATAAAACAAAATTAGTTAGCTAAATTTATCAATGTAACGGAATCTCTCTACGTAATTTTCACCAACATAGTTGTCTGAATGACTTAAAAATTTGCACATGTGTCAAGGACCGATGACAATACAATATCATAACTTTGTCCTAGTGTCATCAGGACAAAACAAAATTAATTAACCAAATTTATCAATGTAACAATCTTTCGACACAACTTTCACTAACTTACAGTGGTCTGATTGACTTGAAAATTTGCATACGTGTCGAGGACTGATGAGCATACAATAGTATCATAACTTTATCCTAAGGTTCTTACTAGGGTCATCAGGAAAAAACAAAATTAATTAGCTAAATTTATCAATGTAATGGAACCTTTCAACATAATTTTCACCAATTTACATTCGTCTGATTGACATGAAAATGTGGATACATGTCAAGGACCAATGACAATACAATAATATTATAATCTTGTCCTAAGATCCTGACCAGGATCATCAAGATAATAAATTATAGTTTTAAAAAAACTAACAGAAACACACTTTTATATCAAACCAAACTAAAAGGTAGAAAATAATTTTTAAGTATGAAGAATTTGTTCTATAGAGTTAAGTAGTTCATTATATTTCAAAATTTTGTAATAAGTTTCAAATAAAAACTAATTTATATTAACAAAATAATACATTTTATTTTAAAAAAGTGTGGGGTGCATTTTAGATATTTTTAACATATCTTTACTTTTATAAATAGCTACCAATGAACTATTAACATTTGATGTCTGACACCCCAGACTTTTTTACAATAAACTGTATTATTTTGTTAATATAAATTAGTTTTTATTTTAAACTTATTACAAAATTTTGAAATAAAATGAACTACTTAACTTTACAGAACAAATTCTTCATACTCTTTTAGTTCGGTTTGTTATAAAAGTGTGTTTCTGTTAGTTTTTTAAAACTATAATTTATTATGTACTCTTAGTTGACATGTATGTAACATCAAATACATCAGGTAGATGTTACTAAATCAATGTGTAGTGAAACTTTTAGTAGTAAACTTACTGCATAGATATTTTCAAACTCAGTAATTATTTATAACCTGGACTGCTAACCTTCTCTGCTGCAACTTCGAGTGCTTTTGCACTCTTAACGGGACAGGCATGTGAACAAGGGGATTTTGAGTGAGGACTGTCATCATGAGTGTCGGCAGACTTTTTTCCAGGGGGAGGCCACATGTTGGAAATTTGCAACCATATAATATTAAATCATTATTTTACTGTCAAAATTTGTAGTATTTGTTGCAGATAACCATATTAATTTGTGCTAAATAGAAATTGTTCTTTACATCAAAATTAAAATAATAGTTTAATAGTCAGTAACTGGCTGCACATTAAGTTCACGAACTTCCAAGGGGGGGCCGTGGCCCCCCTTTGCCCCCGTTTCGCGACGCCCATGACTGTCATAAACCAAAACCGAATTGTATATTGTTTTCTTCCCATTTTTTCTCCTCCACATCTTCCTAATTATACCCTGTCTTTCCTTATTCTTCCACATCTGACACTATTACACATACACATATAGAGGAAGGTGGGGCAAGATGGGGAAGGTAACTTTAACCCATTACAAGGGAGATAAGAATAAACAAAAGTGGGTTTGATTATAATTTATTTAACTATTAAACTACAATAATATATGCAAAAAGCTTGGAAATGTGTTGGATTTAGTTATATATAACCTGATTTGGAAAAAAGAGCAATTTCCCCAATCAATATTAATACCATTTTATAGCTAGGATAAGTGAAGATTTCTGGAATAATCAGTAATGAAACAATGAAAAGGTTTTAAAAGCATGAGTTTGTAAATTGTACAGTCAACTTTTTTTACACCTCATTTAGGATCTTATATATAACATTTCAACATGTCTACTGTTGAAGTTCACGTAGTTTCCAGAGAATGTTAGTACTCTTAACTATGAAATATAGCCCTTCCCTGGCCTGCCCCACCTCCCTGTCTTGCCCCTGCTTCCTCTACTACTTTACACTTACCTGAATTTCAGTAGACTCGATCTTACACACTGGATCCCTGTAATCCAACACATTATCCCTTGTGCTATGAAAGCTTGATACCAAACTATGCCTTTAATGATATACATGGCAACAGCTACACAATCTATCCATTACACTATATTTCATTCATTTTCTCAAGAGGCTGATTTTGTAAATAATTACCTCAAATTCTTCTAGTTTGAGCTGTGAATAACATTTTCAGGCACCGTAAGTATAGCAAAATGAAATGTGTATTCCGGTCCTAATCATGACTTAGTGATGATTTTATTGGGCATAACATGACAATGTTCTTTCTAAATGTTTTTTCTTTAGGAGTTCAATTTTTATTTCAATAAATTAGATATTTTAAGTAAAACTCTTATGTTAGAAGTTGCCATCAAGTTTTATGCACTTTGATGTCAGAAAATGTTAATCTGTCATCACATTAATAGTTGTAAAACTTTTTGTATGATGCTTCGATTTATAGCAGACAAACTTTAATGGCAGGTGGTAGGAGGAGCTGGTGAAGACAACACCAATCACAGGCTTGCCGTGCGTTGTAATGTTTAGTTAAACATACTGTAAAGCCAGTGACCTAAATATGATTTGCACTCACAAAATTTATTTGGGCAACAGGAAAGAGAACAATCTGATCATGAAGTGGTCAGCTTTCAGCTCCCATTAAATGTTGTGTGTGCCATAGTAGACAGACTTATTTGGGTACTGTATTTCACTGAACATGATGTGTAATACATGTATGGTGCACTCATTTTATGTGCAGCATGATAATGAAATGAAACGATTTAATAAGAATGGAAAAACAATTGCATGCATTTCTAATGTGAGTGGCTGAGTATGACTAATAACTCCAAAAGCGCCATGTTCAGGTTTTTGCTTCAGGAAAATCAGAATTTATACACATGTTAAAATTACAAGCTTTCATAAATTAAGATTAATTTTTATGTATAAGAAAGTAGTCTCCAACCCCATTCAGTTACAATATTGGATTCTGGAAATAGCTATGTCCTTTGTTTGAACCAATAAAAAGATGTAATAAAAATAAATAAGTTTTTGCTTGAACAAAACATTTATTTTCTTCCTCAAAATTGGCAAATTTGTGAATATGAGAGTCAAATCTTAACTGTGGATATGTACAGCTTTAAAATAATGATAAATAAATGCATAAATCTTTGGAGGCTTCCTAAACAAATGGTTCTTTCAAGAGTAACTGCTCTTCCTTGTAGCACCAAGTCTTCTGTAATGTGTCTAATACAGTGCTGTCCAACTTTATGTGCCCTGGCACATTTAACTCATGCCTAAAGAAGTGCGGGTGCCATCACAACCACCGTTAGGGCAAATAACCTTCTTTTGAAAGGGAAAAGGAAAAACACTGGTTAGGGAAATAATAAATACAGCTTTGGTGTACAAAAACATGCTTCATAGGTGTGTACTGGGAAGATATTTGGAAGGAAATAGTTGTCTTGAAATTTGAATTAACATTAGAAATCATCAGAGTAACAATTTGCTTATGAAGGCCACCAGAAAAATACATCACGGGTGCCATGTTGGACAGTGCTGGTCTAATATGTTGTATACCTTATAAGTGCACCCATTGATTATGTTTAGGTAGAGCACTTCACGTAGTACTGTTTTATTTTTCTAATTGCTTAAACTTAACTGTGATATCACATTAAAATAGGAATTTTGAGTTCTTTAATAATACTAAACAACACTCAGATTTAAAATTTTCTGGTACATGTTTCTGAGGCAAGCTTTCCCCCATTATCAACCGGACATCGACTGAACTGTAGAGGTTGGTTCCCAGGGTTGGTATGTCCTGTAGACTGCAGTGGTGGTGGTTTTAAGAACTTGTATAATGGATCGCCTTGTGGTATATAAAAATTGAAAACTCAGTCCTTGTTTTTCCAGATGAAGATCTGTTCTCACGTTGACAATTCTTGGTTTACTGTTATGTGTTTTAATAATTTTTGATGCAGATTAATGTAGTGGTTTTCTTTCCAAAAATGGGTGGCAACTGCTGATTTTTCTAAATGTTTGTGTTTTATACATCTGAAATGTTCTTTTATTCTCGTTTCCAAATTCCTCTTAGTTTTTCCTATATACACCTGTTTGCAGTTATTGCATTCTATTTGGTAGATTCCAGATTTTTTATTTGCTGCAATGCTGTCTTTAGCATTTGAACCAAGTAAATTTTTAGCGCTATATCTGTTGATTGAAGCCAATTGTATATTGTATTCTCTAAAAATCATTTTGAATTTGTCAAATGTCTTTGAGTGGTATGTGAATTTTTTGAATGACATTTCTTCTTTCGATTTGCCTAGGGTGGTTGTTTCTTTTACTAGTTTCTTCTTTTTTGCTATATTCACTTTTTCATATATCCAAGATTTCCAGAAGTCATTAATTTCTGCAATTCTAATGATTTCTTTAAGTTCGGTTTGATATTCCTGTGTTGAAAGTGGTATGTTCTCTAGTCTGTGAATTATTAAACTGTTGAAAGCTGCTTGTTTGTGTGGTCTTGGGTTGAAGCTATTGCATTTTATATAATTATCTGTATGTGTTGGTTTTCTGTAGATCCCAAAGGTTATTCTTGCCTCTGAAACATGTACCAGAAAATTTTAAAAGTGAGTGTTATGTAGTGTTATTAAACAACTCAGAATTCCTATTTTAATGTGATTCCAACAACACGGTCATCAACTTCCAGTATTAATTATTAACTGTGATGTGTTTGTATTTCCAGGGCCAAAGTCTGGGTGAAAGAGTGCAACAGTTAATGGACATGAATATGAAGCGATCTGTCTTGCGCTTCAATGGAAATAAATTCCGAGACTATGTTAAAGTAACACCACGCAATTACTCAATCATTGTAATGTTTACAGCGATGGCACCTCAACGTCAGTGTGCCATTTGCAGGTACATACTTAATATTGTCATTGTAGGTGCTGCAGAATAATATCTACATAAATTGGTTTAAGTCATGCTTAATGAATAGTGTCCAGAAATGCGGAATCAATGGCTGTGATTCTGAGTCTGGGGTTGTTACTAAAGGTGGTCAATAAGGTCCCATACTTGGTACTCTGTTGTTAGGTTTTTTTTAAATGAATGCTTTAACCAGATAGACATATATTGGAAGATGAGTGAAATGATGCTCAACTGGTTCCTGGATCCATAGATAAGGGAAAGAGGCAAAAGAAAACCCTAGAAAACCTTATATAGGTAACTTGCCCTAATAAGATTTGAACTTGGAACCTCTTGAATGTGAGGCACAGACTTTCTTCCAACACCATGGAGGTGGGCTTTAATATTCAGCATGCCACATTGTTTAAATAGGGAGTCAAAGCTAACGCTTTTTGCAGATAATACCAGTCTATTTATAGCTGGAAAACCAGATTAGAGCTTACAGACTTATTGAATGAGGTATTTGAGTAGCTGAATACTTGGTTTGATGTAAATAAGCAGTCATTAAACTGTGATCAAACAAATTTTATTCAGTTCAAAACGGCATAAGCGATTAAATTAACTATCATTTATTTATGCCAACAAACTTACTGTTGGTGTTTTTAAACACACAAGCCGTGTGTGGGCAAAGTTTGAGAGGTAGAACTGGAACACGGAAGGTCTGTGGTTCAAATCCCAGTTGTGGCATTGAATTTTTAAGTTCCAGTTCTACCTCTCAGATTAAATTAACTGTTTGGTATGACATGCATTACTGAAGTTCCTTATACAAAATTTCTTGGGCTTAGCATAGATAAATATCTTACCAGGGAAAAACACATTGGAGTCACACTACCAAAACATAGCTCACCATTATTTACATTAAGAAACTCAACAATCTTCTTAATCAAAGTGCCTTGGGATCAGCATAGTTTCTTACCTTTATGCACGGAATAATATTTTGGATAATTCACATAAAGACTTCATCCCGAGTCTATGATTATTCATCCTGTACCACAACCCGAGATTATAAAAGAGTCAAAAGCCCAACAACAATGCATCATTTAATATTTAAAAACCACACCATAATGAATGTAATGTTTTGGCCGCTAGTATTTCTGATTGACCTACACTCGCACAATAACATGGAACGACATGGCAGGTTATTTGTTTATGTTCACGAGACACCATGCTGTGGTCATTGTTTATCTACTGACCTAGTGGAAGTGAAAACCCACACAATCTGCAGTGTTGCCAATTTGTTTTTGACAAAACTAAAATATCTCTGTAGGAAATGGTCACAGACAAAAACATGAGACACAAAGTGTGTTCCAAATAGTGAGATCTCCCTTCCCTCCTGTATATCCCTTTCGAACCATACCTGCACGATCGTGTGAGTTATTTTTATTTATTTTTTTTTTTTTTTCAGTCGATCCAGAGCTTTTTTCTGGCTCAGGTCGGACTGCAGTGATCGTGTGTGTTTTACCCTAGGTTGTAATGTTAGTTTTCTTTATCTTTTGCATCAGTAGATGGCAAGAGAAATTAGAGAAGTTGGTCTACACAAAACCAGCATGGCGCATCGTGATAAGTAAGCAATTTTACTGATGTATTTATACAACTTCATTATTTGTGATAGTGACATTGTTCTTTATTCATTTAAAGTGGTAAATATATCAAGTAATGTCCACATATTTGAATTTTCCAGTTGTACTAAGCGCTCAAATTTGAACTAGCACAATCGTGTGACTTCGGCTTTGCGTGAGCAGTTTTGTAACCTCAAAATGGAGTTTGTATTTTATTTGCTTTCGAATCGATGATGTAAATGCCAGTTTGGTGTGCTAAAACAAGTCTTTTGTTTGTATAGGTCTCTTGGATGAAGAGATAAGAAAGCTTTTAGAGGAATCAGACTGTGATCTTAGTGATTTTTCAAGCGATGAGGAATGTGAAGGTTGGAAACCTACTCAGTCCAGAATTCCTGTTCATCAAAAGGCATAAATGCTAAAAATGTTATACTGATTGTATTAAACATGTTTTCATTTTCATATTATATGTAATTTTTTCATTTTTAGAGTAACTTTTACTGTATGTAATTTTTTTTTCATCTTTAGAGCAACTTTTACTCTATGTAATTTTTTTTTCATTTTTAGAGTAAATTTTATTGTATTTAATTTTTTATTGTTGTCCCCAAATGTGTAATACCATCTGAATGATGCCTTCATATTGTTTTTTAGGTAGATAATCTAAACACACAATTACTGGGCACATACCATTTGAATAGCAGTAAAAACAAAAAAAAAGGTTATTTTCTTGATAATTAATAAAATAAATCCTGACCCGCACAATCATGCTAGGGCATTTTTGAAAAAACTATCACAAGAATATTTTTTTCCTTGTTTTTTCCTAGTTCTCCATCCAAATTATTGGGTATTACATCCATCAGATTGCAATTTTTCAACAAAAAAAAGTCTCAGGTCTGAAAGGGCTATACAGCCAAATGGCATCCAAGATTTTGCATTGTTTTCATAAACTACAGCTAGGGAGTGAATGTTTTTAAAACATTAAGGTTTTCTTGATTTTACAACCACAGAAGTTTTTCTTTACATGATCCTGTTATATTTGCAGCAACCATAACTTTGATTCTTGTCCTAGATAGTTTCCTACGCAAACACTGTTCACCTTTGAATTTCAATGTCTTGTCTGTGGTCATATTGTAAAACAAGCCAGTTTCATCCGCATATATCATCTGGCTTCACATGAAACGGACTACTTCTTAGATAGCCATTCCTCTGTTATGCCATCAGGTATGCTGGCAGCTTCGCCACAAATTTTCCCACCAACAATATCGTGGTGAGTTCAGAAACATTGCATCCAAGATGAACAATTGCAGTTCAGATTTCCCTACAGATGCGCAAATTCATAGGCTTTCACTTAAAGAATAGGTCCACTGATCAGCACATTATTTGATCTCTGATGCATAAAATAAGTAAAGCTTCTTCAATATCTTTTGCTCAGATGATTTCGCCCACTTGATTTTTAAGGAATTGTGTTCAGGAAGATACTATTTCTCTCTGTCCTTCCAAATTTTACACATTTTTTAGTGTGATACACCCAATTCCTTCACAATGCTGACATTTGTTTCCCCATTTTCTAATCGCCATATTAAATGCTTTCCTCTTTTTTTAGGATATCTTTATATCAATACTGACTGTTTAACACATATTTATTTGAAATCCACTATGTACAGAAAACAAGAGTATAAAAATAAGCATTACATTGTTAACAATCTGCCAATATATTTCTCTGAAAATGTAATAAAAAATATGTTGCTTTATACAGTAAGTCGTAATATGTAATGTTGTACTAAGCATTTTTAAATATGGCATTTACTTAGGTTTTAAATGGAACCGTTAGATTTTGCTGTTATAGCCAATACATCGTTAAAAATAATGTTGTTATACCTGGTTTTCACTGTGTGTGTGTGTGTGTGTGTGTGTGTGTGTGTACTATATGTATGTAATGGGTGATCCAAAATACTCCAAACTGGCTGTGTTGTTAATTAAGGAAAATGAAGCTATTAACAGTGAAGCAACAAGATTCTAAAGTAAGAACAAATTAGAAACTAAAAACTTCACATATCTTAGTAATGTTGCAAGTTATGTTTTCAAACACTGACTCGAGTTTCGAGTTGTCTCCAACTCATTCTCAAAGCTGTAGCTAGTCAACTTGAAACTCAAGTCAGTGTTTGAAAAAATAACTTGCAACATTGCTAATATAAGTGAAGTTTTTAGTTTCTAATTTGTTCTTACTTTAGAATAGCTGTATTGTGTTTTGCCTTTGCGTGTGCTCTGACTCGTCGCCAACTGCCGCTGTCATAGAACAGCATGGATGAAACCATACAGCATTTTTAAAACTACTTTTAAAGGCTTTACTTACCAATGTTATTAAAGGAGATGCTGAAACTGGCCATCGTAGTTGTCCATACATTTTTGACACCTCTTTAGGAAACTATCCATCACTCGCCGTAGTTCACGTTTAGAAATGCTAGCAATTTTCTGGCAGATATTTTGTTTTAATTCTTCCTAGGTGTATGGGTTTGTCTTGTACCTTTATGCATTAAGTTACTCCAGAGATAGCAATCGTAGATCACCAGGAAATCTTTTGCAAATCGCACTTTCACTTTGTGAGCTAGTAGAAAACAAATGCTGAGCCATAATTCATTTTGTGACTAAGTACAGTACAAAATAATAAAGCACACTGGTAATAACTCAACCATACAATAGTGTGTCAGCTCAATACTGTACTTTCAGAGTGGAGAAAACCAAGTCAACCACATGACCTTGTGTACAGCAGCTATGATATTGTGTTTCTGCTTGTGCAGTGGAAAAACACTTTGCAGCAGTTTGGATATTTTTGGCTCTGTGTGTGTGTGTGTGTGTGTGTGTGTGCGTGTGTGTATATATATACACACATTAGAGTCCCGCCATTCCGAACCCCACTAATCCAAAAATCTGCCTTATTCGAACAGGACTAGAAAAAAATATCTACCAAATTTGCTTTGAATTTTAAAATAGGAACAAATTGAGATTAAACTACTTTTGCCAAGTAAAAACAAATTTATTAGCACAGAAAACATGAAATAAATGTTACAGGAGCAAACGGTGAATCTGTTGGCTATCGTATACACAAAAACTAAAAAACAGAAGGCCTAGATCTACTAACAATGTGTATATCAAAGCTTGAATGCAGTTTATGTCGATGAGAAAAGAAAACACCACCTAAGAAGTGAAGTTGGCAATCTTCTTTTGACACAATGCAGCGAACGGCTTGAACAGGCCATGTTTTGCCAACTTCTATTCCGACTTTCACCAGGCTACTCGGTCTAGGTAGACATCAACCATACTTATAAAAACATCACAGTAATTGGTTTTCAAGCCTCAGAATGTAGTTGTAAAATAAATTACAGCATACTGTACTAATTTCCTGCTTTCAATCATTTTAATACCTAACACAATTGCTTAAGGTTGTCATATTTGACGAAAATCCACCTAATCCAAATTTTTGCTAATCCGAACAGGGTTCAGTCCCAATTGGTTAGGATTAGTGGGACTTTACTGTGTGTGTTCTTTTTTTTGTAGTGAAACATTTTGTGGGTGTTCCTTGTTATTCATATGGATTTTCCATACTTATACTTTTCTCAAATGGGATGTTATTTTTGACGTCAAACTGTGTTCCCATGTTCCCTGTGCATCTATAAAAAATTAGCAATAAAATAATTTCTGCAAATATTTATTTGGATTAGCATGAAGTAGATAGAGGAATAAGCATTTGTACAAGAGTAGAGAAAGTTATGCGAATGCAATGCATCAGATTTTTACATTGTATTTATTTTAAGGAAACTTATATTATACCATGTGCTTTAAAAATGTATGTGAATTTTTTATTAGCCCAAGGATAAATACATATACTTGTTGTTAGCTAATGCTGGATTTCTGCCAATGAAGTCATTAATCCTCTTGCTGTCCAATATTTTTCAAAAAGAGATAGCAATAGCAGTAATAGTAACCACTTTTTAGAGAGCACCATATTTTTATGTTTTGGCGGTCACATCGCTCTCTCACAACCCCCAGAATGTCTGGAGGACCACACCTGCCGTTGGTTTACGGGTCTCACCGACCTGACCGGGAGAATTATCAAAATAAATACGCCGACCATATCCTCTGATCACCAATCAGAGGACGTATTACATGCCATGACAGGTCAGCATGTTAGGGGTTAAGATTTTATAGAGAAATGGAGAGGTTGGAAAAATAAAGACTCCCTAGCCCTCGGGAACCCTAATAGCATCGGGGTCGGAAGAGAACAAGAGATGACCAAGGTAAGGTCAGATAGAAAAGTTACAGTGAGGAGCAAAACACCAGTAAGTGGAAGTAATGATCTGCTCAGCTTGGGTACCTTGTGGTCGCTATTCACATATCCCCTAGACGGAGACCTCTGAGTCAAAAATACTTCAAAAATACATATACATACATTTTTTAAAAACTGTGAAGCATTAAGATCAGAAGAAACTACAGTTCAAAAGTATTGGAAAGCACGAATGCTAATGGCTTCATTGCCAGATGCAAGGCACTAGAAAACAACAACAACAACAACATTGTAATTATTATTTATTTATGCCAACAAACTTACTGTTGGTGTTTTTAAACACACAAGCCGTGTGTGGGCAAAGTTTAAGTTTAGCGGAAGGTCTGTGGTTCAAATCCCAGTTGTGGCATTGAATTTTTAAGTTCCGGTTCTACCTCTTAAACTTTGCCCACACACGGCTTGTGTGTTTAAAAACACCAACAGTAAGTTTGTTGGCATAAATAAATAATAATTACCATGTGAAGGTTATTTAATCCTGGGATATAAAGTGCTTGCAATAGTAAGTCACCATTGGGGTAATTGTCTCTGATGTGAGACTGCCTTTGTGGTTTACCAGGAAAAATACGAACTGGCTTGAGAATTTAATGCCATTCTGGCAGTTTGTCACAATGGCTCAGTGGTAGAGCGTCCGCCCGGCAAGCGGAAGGTCTGTGGTTCAAATCCCAGTTGTGGCATTGAATTTTTAAGTTCCGGTTCTACCTCTTAAACTTTGCCCACACATGGCTTGTGTGTTTAAAAACACCAACAGTAAGTTTGTTGGCATAAATAAATAATAATTACCATGTGAAGGTTATTTAATCCTGGGATATAAAGTGCTTGCAATAGTAAGTCACCATTGGGGTAATTGTCTCTGATGTGAGACTGCCTTTGTGGTTTACCAGGAAAAATACGAACTGGCTTGAGAATTTAATGCCATTCTGGCAGTTTGTCACAATGGCTCAGTGGTAGAGCGTCCGCCCGGCAAGCGGAAGGTCTGTGGTTCAAATCCCAGTTGTGGCATTGAATTTTTAAGTTCCGGTTCTACCTCTTAAACTTTGCCCACACACGGCTTGTGTGTTTAAAAACACCAACAGTAAGTTTGTTGGCATAAATAAATAATAATTACCATGTGAAGGTTATTTAATCCTGGGATATAAAGTGCTTGCAATAGTAAGTCACCATTGGGGTAATTGTCTCTGATGTGAGACTGCCTTTGTGGTTTACCAGGAAAAATACGAACTGGCTTGAGAATTTAATGCCATTCTGGCAGTTTGTCACAATGGCTCAGTGGTAGAGCGTCCGCCCGGCAAGCGGAAGGTCTGTGGTTCAAATCCCAGTTGTGGCATTGAATTTTTAAGTTCCGGTTCTACCTCTTAAACTTTGCCCACACACGGCTTGTGTGTTTAAAAACACCAACAGTAAGTTTGTTGGCATAAATAAATAATAATTACCATGTGAAGGTTATTTAATCCTGGGATATAAAGTGCTTGCAATAGTAAGTCACCATTGGGGTAATTGTCTCTGATGTGAGACTGCCTTTGTGGTTTACCAGGAAAAATACGAACTGGCTTGAGAATTTAATGCCATTCTGGCAGTTTGTCACAATGGCTCAGTGGTAGAGCGTCCGCCCGGCAAGCGGAAGGTCTGTGGTTCAAATCCCAGTTGTGGCATTGAATTTTTAAGTTCCGGTTCTACCTCTTAAACAACAACATTTTTTAAAAACAAAGTAAGTGAAGTTATTTTACAAAATGCTTACTATATTGTAATATTAATATTGCTTCACTGTCAATGGCTTCAGTTTTTACATATTGTTTGCCATCTTTGTTTTTTCTTCTTTCTTTTCTTTTTCTTTTTTTAATGCTTGAGTAAAAAGAGGTAATGGGTGTATGTTCAATTGCATGTATTTAATGATAGTGTACAATGTTGTGACTGCCTCCGTAGCGCAGTGGTAGCACACCTGCCTCTAGCACAGAAGACTCCAGTTCGATCCCTGGTATCGATTTTTTCCCCTGCTGGAAGCTCTGGCACAGGGTGCACTCAGCCTTGTTAGGTCCCTGAGGGGCCAATTGAGGAGCTGTTGATTGAAAAGTAGTGACACCTGGTTGAAAAGACTGCATAACTGGCCAGAAGGGACCATGTCCCACCTCCGGTATTGCACTCCCCTTGATCTGACTCGGCTGTTGTGCGACGGGCGGGGTATAATGCTGTGTGACATGCCCACTGTTTCCAAGCATTGCTCACTAATACTT
The DNA here is from genome assembly GCA_030765045.1 of Tenodera sinensis. Lineage (NCBI taxonomy): Eukaryota > Metazoa > Arthropoda > Insecta > Mantodea > Mantidae > Tenodera > Tenodera sinensis. Next base: position 62,248,718 of record CM060972.1, read on the forward strand.
ATACTTTATTCGTCACATTACACTTACATGGGTGAGCAGGTGCTCGTAAATTGGTGACTCGTCAATACACTATAGTTACAACTTTAAGGATTAAAATAAGTCTACAATATTTACAAACACAAGTATAGAAATATAAAAGAAAGGTAAAAGAGAAAAAATGTACAGTAATGATTTGTTAAGACACCTAAAATTGAGGTCACAGTACATCTTCCATGTATTCTGTAACAGAGTAGTATGCCTTGCTGGCAAACAAACTCTTAACTGTTTTTTTAAAGAGGTTTGGATTTGGGATTTTCCTAATCCTTTGTGGCAATTTATTGTATATTTTACACCCCATATATTGTGGACTTTTTTCATAGAGTGCAAGCCTATGCGCTGGGTATTTCATTTCTCCTTTTCGCCTTGTGTTGTGTTCATGCTGGTGCTGATTTGCTATATATCTGTCATGGTTATTGTGCACGTGTATAATTAGATTGTACATATATAGGCTGGGTTGTGTCAGGATTTCTAATGTTTTGAATAGTGGCCTGCAAGAAACTCTATAACTTGAGTGGGTCAGTATGCGTATAACTTTTTTTTGGATTTTAAAGATTCTCTCCCAACCTGTAGCATTACCCCATATAGTTATTCCATATGAGAGAATTGAGTGAAAGAAACTGAAATATATGGTTTTTCTAGTATTTAGGTCTGTAACTTGGGCCAAGCAGGACATGTGGAAACAGGCAATATTCAACTTTTTTTCTACGTAGTTTAAGTGATTGGTCCATTTGAGCCACTCGTCTATAAATAATCCTAATAGTTTTACTTCTTTTGAGGAGACTGAAGTTAACGAATTTGTTTGTGTATTATTCACTGCCGTGGTTTTGAATTGCTGGACTTCTGTTTTTGTTTTATTGAGTTTTAATCCGTTGCAAGTAAACCATGCTTCCAATTGTTTTACAGCCTGGTTAAGGTTTGTCTTTAAATTTTGAATATCTGTACCATTCAAAATAATGGAGGTGTCATCAGCATAAAGTATCTGTTGTCCGCTAACAGTGACTGGAAGATCGTTAGTGTATACTATGTAAAGGAGTGGACCCAGAACTGAACCCTGCGGGACTCCATTTTTGACGGACTTCCATTTTGTATGTATAGGGCCAGCATTTCCCTCTAATATAGTTTTTTGTTTACGATCTATTAGATAGGATTTGAACCATTCTAAGTTCCCGTGTCTTATGCCATACTGTTGTAATTTACTTATTAGTATGTTGTAGTGTACGCAGTCAAACGCTTTGGATATATCGCAAATTAGGGCAGCTGCGGACCTAATGAACAAAACCAAACTAATATGTTGTGGATTTCTAAGTTCTTTGTGGCCTCATATGAAGGAGCTTGACAAATTTGTTTTTGACATTAGTTGCAATTCAATTATTGTCTTGTTGACCTAATATGATATGGTAAGATATGCCAGGAAAAATAAATTGGATAAAAAGTGCATTCTTAAGCCTTTTATGATTCAATGGTTTTCTTTATTCTTTCTTGAAAATAGAAAAATAATGGTATACTTTTAAAAATTATTTTTAAAGATATTCAGCTTGGCTTTTATTGCATGTTCTCAATTATCTGCCATAATCATAATAAATCTCTATTGTTTTGTTTATAGGCATGCAAATGATGAATTCCAGATAGTAGCGAACTCCTTCCGCTATTCACAAATCTATTCAAACAAACTTTTCTTTGCTCTTGTTGATTTTGACGAAGGACCAGATGTGTTTCAAATGGTAGGTGCCAAGCTAATGATGTGTGGGTTTCTAATTTATTCCTAACAAGAATTACATTAAATCAAATGAGAAAAACTTGTGTTTCATTTTTACAGCTTAGGTTAAACACTGCACCAGTATTCATGCATTTCCCACCAAAGGGTAAGCCTAAGCAGAGTGACACAATGGACATTCAGCGAATAGGGTTTGCTGCTGAAGCAATAGCAAAATGGATTGCAGAGAGAACTGATGTGCAGGTAATTACATATTATTTTAGAGATATCTCTACTTTGTGGGATGCTTCTCAGAGTGGAATAATTCCAAAAAATACCATAAGTGCAGTTAAACAATTCCAAAATAATCATCCTCTGTGAATGTAGAGAGTATGTTGCATTACAGTACCGTAGTTGTAAGTGTGTATGTAATGCAAGACGACCTTGGAACCATCCTGCTTTCAAGTTCAAACAGAAAATATTGTGGCCAGTCAGATTTAATTATGTTGTTGAGCTCTTGATATATAAGTGTGAAAGACACTTACTTAAGATGTCATTTTGAAACATAATTTTATTATAATCATTACTATCTGGGATGATGAAAATGATATATGTGAATTTGCGTAAAGTAAGTTAAATAACTAACTGTAAATATTTAGTCATAACACAATATATATATATATTGTTAAATGAGCATTGGTTTGTTTACGCGATACCTAACTTGTCAAATATTGAGACATCTCATTATACTGCGTGCAAAAGTTAAAGGCATGTGAACGCTGGCCAATTGTCAAGCAGAGCGCTGTTGCCAAGCGTAGTGTGTGTACTGGCAAAGGTTCTGTACACAAGAGCACGTTGCTGCGTGTACCACTTTCAGCAGCGCTGGTAGGAGGGGCAAGCTTAGGATTCGCTGGAGTCTGCAATACAGCCCACCTCCATATGCCTTTAACTTTTGCAAAGATTATAATTAACAAGTAAGTGCTCCCATTGGTGGCTGGGGTAAAGGATAGCTCCAACGTAGTCCATGTGTGTTGCAAAAGGTGACTAAAATGGGTATCTAATGTCTGGAGGTATAGCTGGTCCACCATGTATTCGGGAATATAAACATGGGACCTGGTCATCCAGGTTGGGGTTTTGGTGTTAGGCCAACTGTGCTAGGCCAGTAAAGCAGTTCTTGTTTGAATTTGATTTTTGATCACTTTTTTACCCTCACCTGTTGAAAATATTGTAACATTTATAGGTCATTCGACTTCATCCTCTTTGTTGCGTGATGAAGCTCTCCTCCTTGCTCCTTCTCACTGCTGTGACAGTCCTGTTGCCATCTTGCATTAGGGCTGCTAAGTTTCAACAACTCGTTCAATGCTGGGATTCCAAAATTTGTTACATTATCACTGTTTTTTATTATGTATATTTTTTCCCAAATGTTCAATTCTATTGGTGAAGTTAGTGACTTATCAATTTTATATTTTGGCCAATGTTATGGTTTTCTATTAAAAAATAGTGTTGACACAGCAGACTTTTCTGTTTGTTTTAGGAACTATTTCTATGGTGTTCCTTTAGTATGATTTGCAAATTTCTTTTCTTGTAATGCACTCTGAAGCAGCGTCTGGGTGGATTTTCTCTTGTTTTCCCCATCACTCATTCCACCAACTGCTCCATTATCACCTTTCCAAGCATCCATTTCATCTGCATTTCAATCATCCTCTTCCACACTCTCATACCTGATGTTGGGCTGACACCCGCTTCCAGGTCTTCACTCTGTCCGGTCCATAGGTTCGTCTGCTCCCCAACAGGCATCTGACCCTAGGCATAAGCTTGTAAGTTCTCCATATACACTGTCTTAGCAGATCCTTTAATACGAGTGGGAAGTGAAAAGAACAACTGCATAAACACTTGTTTATTACCACTAACATTCATATATATGCCATTTTCTCAACTGTATGTATCCATTAAACTACACATTACTTTTAACATTCCTCGAAAGGGAAGAAGTGGATAAACCTAAAATCTTGTAAAACAAACAAACTTTACTCTTTCTCTTAGGTTGATACTCCCATCCACACATGCGCAATATTCTAAACATGGCATTGTTTACTGTCTCATTCCATAATTTTCCTGTAAATAAAATAAAATGGAAAGGATGGATGGATGGGTGGGTGGAAGGGTGGATTTATAGGGCTCTGAAGTGGTAACATCTACTGGTTAAGCAATTCTCAAGATGCTATCATAAGAGGTAGAACTGGAACTTAAAAATTCAATGCCACAACTGGGATTTGAACCACAGACCTTCCGCTTGCCGGGCGGATGCTCTAACCACTGAGCTATTGTGACAAACTTCCAGAATGGCATTAAATTCTCAAGCCAGTTCATATTTCTCCTGGTAAACCACAAAGGCAGTCTCACATCAGAGACAATTACCCCAATGGTGACTTACTATTGCAAGTACTTTATATCCCAGGATTAAATAACCTTCACATGGTAATTATTATTTATTTATGCCATCAAACTTACTGTTGGTGTTTTTAAACACACAAGCCGTGTGTGGGCAAAGTTTAAGAGGTAGAACTGGAACTTAAAAATTCAATGCCACAACTGGTCATCATGGCTGTATGCCATGAATTCTCTGTACCATTTGCATACGTGTTGTACCCTCATACACTGTTCTCCATACACTTCTAATAGTTGGGAATGAATGTTCTCTGGCGCAGTGTTTTTTGCGCACAATAATGAATCACTGAGCATAATTCGCACCTGGTGGGAGAAGCGAGTGGAAGCTCCATTTCTAACAGCTGCCGAGCCAAGACTGAGTGTGGCAGACAGCTCGCAGGACAGGAGACTGGAAGAGGGGGAACCAAACTACACGTCAGTATTGCCGGATCTCACATAATGGCATTCCTCGTGACTGCAGTACTTTGGGAACCTTATTTTATGGACAACCCTCGTATCAAACGGCTGAAACTAAAATTACACTCCTTTTCTGTACATGCTTGCACAACCATTCTGTTTATGTCTGACATAAATTTTAAGCTTGTAATAAAGTATTCATGTCCATGAGTTAATCTAGTAATTACTAAGCAAGACATAGCTAGTTCTGACTAGGCAACGCTGCAGGCCTGTGATTTGCTACAGCCGTGGAGCCTCTGAAGGTCACATGCAGGAGGTTTGATGTGAATCTTGATAATATAGTAATACTATGAAATGTACAGTAAATGCTGTGGAACAGAATATTACAAAGCGTGCCAATATTATAAGCTGCTTGTAGGTATAATTTGTTGTTTAACTAAATGTGGTAATCTGTTACAGATCCGGGTGTTTCGACCACCCAACTACTCAGGCACAGTGGCATTAGTTATGTTATTTGCTGTTGTGGCTGGATTCTTATATCTTAGAAGGAACAACCTTGACTTCCTGTACAATAAAAATTGCTGGGGAATTGCAGCAGTGGTAAGTAAACTCTGCACTATTAATTACCTGAGAAGAAAAATTTGGTATCACACTTTCAACTTCACTTCAAACACGTTCCGGAGGCTCTTGCCTTCATCCTCAGTGGCAATTTACTGCATTATTCTTGTGAGTGGTAATAAATCTAAATCTTCATGAATGTTAAAATGAAGTAATGCAGTAAAACTTCACAAATTAGTAAATTGTTTTAACATGTAGACACACATGCTTACATTTAAAAATTCCAAAACGCGTGAAGCACAGTGTATGGTAAAATGTGAAGATTGCCTCATGCCGAAGGAATTAATATATTTTTTAAAATTATTGAAAAATTGCTTAAATTTGTTTTATAGTTATTTATGTAGGAGTCAATGTGAAGTATTGTATTTGTTTGCTGGTATACTTATGTCATGTCCGAATTCGAATTGGTATATTCATTCAGAGTAACAAAATTATAACTAATGGAACCTACATTAACCTTCCATTAGGCATGTGCCCAGGTAGAGCACCATTAGATGCGGGACCTAGTAAGCCCACACGATATTTTTGTGCTTATATGCTTGTATTTATTTTTTAAAATTTCATTTTCCTTCATTCTCATGTTTAGCTTTCTTTAGCTTAAATATATATGGCTTCATTAGCATTATCTTACTATACCTTTTTCCACTCTTAGATGACAGTATGGAGTTAAATGGGATATATCTGTCTCTATCTAGCGCATACAAGTTGCCATTAGTCTCGTCCTCTTCTACCTTCGCGCTGTTGCCAGGTTCCTAATAGCATGGTATAAATATTCAGTTGTTATAAATTTCAGGCTTGAACACATTATGCTACGCAGAATTTTTTTTCTCTATTAGTTTATATCCTTTTTAGAGTCATTATACATTTCTATAGGCCCATATTTCTTCAAAAAACATTTTTTTCAATAGAAGTCCGATATATGCTGTTTCTATACTCATCACGCACTAACAAACTAACTGCTTGAATGCGTCTATATTTTGTTCTTAAGTAGAGTAAACTATAGTGCTACTACCTGCCCACTTTGAATTCTCTATGTTTACTCAGTTAAGTGTTACAATTTTTTAAATTAAATGTTTTCAGAAAATTTTATATCTGTGCACTGCAAAAGTTACGAAGTGTGAAACTTTTTTGTTATTGAGTTTACATCAGGGAACCAGCGTAAACGAATGTTGACGAGGGTTGGAGAAAGTTTTTAAAATAAACCATCTTTCTTTCATCGAGTAGGGCAAACAAAAGGTATTCATCTATTCAGCGTACGCTGGTGCCAGGCCTGACACAGAAGATAGTATAAGGAGCAGCACTAGCATTCGTTCGAAAGAAGTCGGTGTGTAACTGTGTGGAATCTATGAGCTGTTATTGCGTTATTTGTTTAATAGTTTTATAAATATTTGTAGTTATGGAAGGGGAAGCTAGGAAGAGACGATATATTGGTAAATTAAGAAGAAAGGAATGCCAAATAATTATGAAGGTGTTAGATTATTTTTCAAGTAAAATGCGTGTAAGTAAGGCAGTAAAAGAAACAGCTAAGGCTATCGGGTGTTCAGAAGCAGTAGTGTATAGGATTAAAAAGGAAGTAATGAAAGGACCTCTAAGAACGCCATCGAAAAAGAAAGCAAAAAGGGCAGGAAAAAAAGAAGTATATAGTGAATAGTGCAATGTGGAGTGCTGCGAATTGTTCATTCTTTACTGTTTGCAAATATTCAACCCACGCTGAATATACTTTTGTCACGGGACAACAGTGATGAGACCCTACCAAATTTCTCTCCCACTCTTAGTCGGTTCTTACATGATTTGGGGTTTGAATATGACAGAAGGGGTAACAAGTGCATATTAATAGAAAGAGACGATATCGATATCATCAGATGGCGACATAAATATCTAAAGGACGTAAAAAGGTTTAGGGACCAGGGGAAATCAATTGTTTATACAGACGAGTCATTTGTAAATTTAGGTCATACAGTAACAAAGGCATGGAGGGATACCAAAGTTAAATGTGTCTGTCAAGCAGCAATTGAAGGACTAAGTACAGGACTCGGCCACCTCAGGATCGTGCGCGGAGAAAGATTCGCAACTAGTACATGTTGCAACACTGCTCTCTATTTAACGTGTACTGTCATCTAAGGGTGGAACGCGCTTTAGATAGATCAAAGATGAAGTGTAGTATGAATACACTCTAAGTTATAATGCGTACTACACTACATGGGATGTTGATAAATTGCCATGTTCAGGTATACAACTTGTAATTAGAGATGAACTGTCAATAGTAATAATCATAATGCTAATAATGGTAATGGTACTGGTGGTGGTGGCAGCAGCAGCGGTGGCAGTGATAAACTTTGATGAGCATATGATGTTACCTATAAAATAATGTTATTATCACATAGGTTGCTTTCCTCCTCTTCTACAATGATCAGTTTCTCAATCTGAAGTTCTCATGTTCATTTTAAACCAAAAAGATAGATCGATTAATAGCACTATATAACACATATAATTTACCAGAACATGTGTCTCCGAAACATGATCTGGTAAATTATAAGTGTTGTGTAGTGTTATTAATCGACTTACTTTTTTAGTTTAAATTGATTATTACAACACTGTTTTCAAACTTCCAAGAAAGAAGATAGTTCTCATGTTATCTTAAGAATTGGAACCATATGATTCATACGTTTCTTTGAAATCCTTGCGATTTTGTAGATCATACACCTGTTTGTGAGAAGTAGTGACATAGGTACTACTTACAATGGCAGAATAATATTGCATAAATAACGAGGAAAACCAAGTGTAAGCAATGTGTAAAGAGAGTAGGCAGGCAGGGTCTTGTTGACCTTTGTGACATGTAACTGTCAATTACTCATTCTTGCAGTTAAAGAATTAAACAAATAAGGTTGTTGCTGAAGCAAACAATCGAGTAAGGTGTAATGTCAGGCACTTGTATAGGTGTGTTCATTCGCAAACTGTAACATTTAAATAAACCTAGGGGTCTCTCAGGCCTCTAGCAAGGGTTGGAGGGTTAAGACACCATCATCCAGTATCATAGAGAGATATAAATGGTTACATGTTGTTTGTCACCATATAAAGCATAACATTGTAGAAAATGTTCCACATTTTAGTCTTCAGATTTGCATTAGTGCAGTTATACTTCAGATTAACCAGATATAAAAAGAGGTTCATACATACAGAATACCAAAATTGTGATCAAAAGCCAGTGAAATATTGTTTTACCAAGTTTGTTGTAAATAACAAATTATTAAAAATTGGAATTATAAATTTGAAAAACTTTGACTCTGTTTGCAAACCACAAAACCCTGAAGATACAAGAGGTTCATCATCCATATAAACTCCACTGCATGTTTTGTGTTAGAAGTAACACAACAAAAGCTTGTCAATGATAGCTGCACAAAACTTTGGTACTACTTGGATATAGTCAGGTTACCTCACTTGATTAAAGGCCATGTGCCATTTCCACTCCTTGCATTGTACCTGCCAGTCCCACTGTTGACTCCCCTTAGCTCATTCACTGCAATATGCATATACTATGTTCATCAAGAGATTAGAGGAGATATAAACAAAGCACTGGTTTGTATCACTCCGCGGCCACGTGCTTTCACAATGACGCAACACAGTTACCTACCGCTACGCATAGGTATAATATGCATTTTACTAAAATGCATATTATTAAAAAGGATATATTTACTTGATCCAAATAACATATAGCACATGGAAATTAACTGCTACTTACGTCTTCTCTGTCCACAATAACACTTTTTCATTTCCTGCTCACAATCTCGAAACCAATCTCCAGAAGCAGCTTGTGGAGGGAAGTTCGTTTTAAATCTGGAAGATCGGGATCAGAGTTAACTGCCAACAGCACTTTGTTTAAGGTGGGGGTTCATTGTTAACAAAGAACTGGTGAACTTTTCGACGGATTGCAGATCTCACACTCACAAATTTGTCGCAAACTACATCCACCATTTATCTGGCACGTGGTTGCTTGGCATCTTCACCAACTGACAATTTTTCTTTGCGTGTACTGTATATACTTGCAACTGACACACCAGTAAACTCGGATGTTAATTTCATCACGTCTTCGATAGCAAGTTCGGGATATTTCTCGCAGAACTTGTTAAATACGTTCAATATTGTTGTCTTTTCACCACTTCGCAACGGTTTGCTGCACTTATGGTTTACAACACTCACTTGTTCCACCATGTTACTTTCATACTGAATAATGCGCGCGCAGAATGAATTAGGCTGGCTACAGATTCACTTAACTGCGTATTCTTACACTTTAACTATGCTTAGTACACTTAGTTCATGCTTTAGCAAACATTGAGTGACATTTCAGACCTCAGTAACAGTATTTCTTCAAGGGACTATTTACACGGCGAAAGCGTCAAGAGGGCGCGCTGTGGTCAAAATGCACGTGGCTTTGTTTACGTCTCCTCTAATCTCTAGATGAACAGAGTATACCTTAAAACATTGTTAGATACTGAGTCATGCAACAGGCACAATGGCACATTTACGAAAATAGTCTTCAGTGCATCTTGCAGATTGGCAAACTTTCATTGCACTAGCTCTAAATATTTTTAAAAGTCCTCAAGTTTGCTTTACTATACTGTTACTGATGTGCTGCATTGAGATGCCTGTTCAAAACTTAATTGTTCCCTGCATTTGTAATAGAATAAGTATGCTTAGACCCAAGAATCTTTCATTAGATGGTTAGTGCTAAGTTCATAATGCAGAAATTTGGATGAAATTTGGAAACACTTCGCTTTTTAAAAGTTGAATATTTGTCCTTGAAATAGGTTACAAGATTTTAAAGATTAGCGATATCATTGTTTGCAAATTTCAACTACATTTCCAAATTTACATACTTTCAGATGTTATATTATATGAAGTAAGTTTTGACTGTAGACATTTTTTTTCAGTTCTTCTGTTTTGCCATGGTGTCAGGTCAGATGTGGAACCATATTCGAGGACCACCATTTGTGCATAAAACATCTTCAGGAGGGCTTGCTTATGTCCATGGTTCTTCCCAGGGCCAGTTTGTTCTGGAGACATACATTGTTATGGTTCTGAGTATCCTTTCTAAGAAATACCACAATTTAAATGAAGAATTTGAAATGCATTTGAATTTTAATAAAAAAACAAAAAATAAGTGGGTCTGTCCAAGTATATAAGAAATTAGTACTTGTGTATTTGCTCCACTGTCACTATCAGTATGGGTGGCTCAGTAGGGTAGGCACTAGCCTACTGATCCCAAGGTCGTGGGTTCAAATCAGGTCCAAGAGTGCTTAAAAGCCACACCTCCATGTTAGTAGATTAGCCAGCACGTAAAAGAGCTCCTGTGCACACCAGCAGTGCTGAAATGATTCTGGCAATTGATAGCACCAATTGAAGGTTTGGGAAAAAGTATTTATTTTGAAAAATAAGGATTATGTAATAAATTTTGAAATACTGCCAGCTGATTATGCCATTAAATGTCTTACTTCCAGTATTTGGTAATACAGCAAGAAACATTGACCACCTAGCGACACTAATGTAACAATTAAACAAACAGTAAGCTGATGCTGAAATGATTGGTGAAAATAGTCCTCTTAAACCAAAAATAACACTACACAACTCTTATTTATAATTTACCGGAACATGTTTCAGAGGCTGACGTTCCTCCATTATCAACCAGACATCGACTGGTTCTCCCTGGTGTGGATGGTGATGTTTCCTCTGAGTTGTTGTTGTGTTTAACGCCCGCTTTTACTACTACGGCACCGCAGGCGGTGACACTGATGATACAATTTCCTCTGAGGCCTCCTCTGTTGGTGGTTCAAGGAACTTGCTGAAGATATCTTTCTCAGAGATGTTGAAATTGAATACTTTGTTTCTATTTTTCAAAATGAAGATTTGTTCCCGCGTGGACAGCTCTTGTTTTCCCTTACGCGTTTGAGGAGTTTCGCTTTTGACTTTATGTTGTGGTTTTTTATCCAAAAGTGAGTGACAACTGCTGATTTTTCCAACTGTTTAGTTTTATGTTTCTAAAGTGTTCCACTGGCCAACTTGCCAGTATGATATTAAATTCCCCAACCGATTTGTATTTTCCCACTAGACCACAAGGGAAACTCGCATCTCAGATACCCCAAAGGTGACTTACAGTTGTAAGTACTTTATGTCCCGGATTTAAATAACTTTTAGATGGTAATTGTTATTTTATGCCATTCAAATTATTGCTGGTATTTCTTTTTTTTTTTTTTTTTTTTTAACGCCAAACCAACTTATAGTAATAAGTTGGTTGGCATAAAAAAATAACAATTACATCTAAGGTTATTTAAACCTAGGACATAAAGTACTTATGATTGTATGTCATTCTTAAGACTTATCTCACTTATCTCGGATGTGAGATTCCCTTGTGGTTTACTGAGAAAATACAAATCGTTTGAGGAATTTAATGTCATACTGGCAAGTTGGCCATGGTAGCTCAGTGGCTAGAGCAACCACACATGAAGGAGAAGCTCCGTGATTCAAATGTCTTCTATGGCATTGAGTTTTTCAGTCCTGATTCTACCTCTCAAACATTGCACACACATGGCTTGTGTATTTTTAAGTTAGCTGGCATAAAAAGTTACAATTTATAGGGCAAATAATAAACTGGTAGTAGTACACTGTGAAGCTCAATATTAATTGCTTTTTGTTGGTTAAATAAACACAAAATTGTTTGACACTTATTTACACAGGACTAGTTTCGTAGAAACATTCCTACATCAGCTGTTCTTGACTTTGGGATATAATCAGCTGATCCTCCATTGTTGTATTGTATTCAACACATTTCCTTCAGGCCTTCAGTGTAATTCAAGCTAAAGTTTCCAAGTAATACATGCTTCTTGAACATGCATTGAGTTTACTATGTTGTGGCTGGCCAAAGAAATGTGACGATTTTGGGAGCTCAGACGTTATTTCTGACACAGCAAAGTATGAAGCCTGTTTCTTTTCTCTGGCTAACATTTCTTTTCATAATAATTCTTAACTTGTAAAACATATTGAGTAATTTAGCTAGTTGCAGTAAAAATGAGGTAATTTAAACTGTGTTTTTGCCTTAACTGTTGCTAAAGATGCTGCAGTTGTATTTGGAATGATTCTAATGACAGAAGCAGCTGCACACAAAGGAGATGTAAGAAAACGAAGAATACTCTCCATTGTGGGTTTAGTATTAGTAGCAACATTTTTTAGTTTGATTTTATCCATATTCCGATCAAAAGCTCATGGCTACCCATACAGGTAAGTTCAGCTAGGCAACAAAATCAATGTTTTAATTTTATTGCATTATTTCAACATGTCTCATTTCTTCTGTTTCTTTTTTCTGATTTCAGTTTCCTGTTCAAATGAAGAGTGTTGTGTCAGGAATTTCAACAATAGCAATCTTTTCATGTTTTACCAGTGTTCACACAGTTTTTGACCATCTCATTGAAATCACTGATTGTATGTTTTTTATTATGAACATTAATGTTGAACTGTTTGTTTCTTATGAGAAATTACAGAAAGAATATGTCCACCTTGCCTGATAATATACTGATTTTACATCCTGAAGTTTTGAGTTCCTTTCACAAAATCCTTCACAGTATAAGGACATCAACACAGTTTTCCAGGGTCATTAAGCATAGATTTATGAACTGGAAGTCTGCAGCCTCAAATCTTGTCAGGGTTAATCCTTTGTAACTGAGCTTTTCCCCAGGTTTTTCCCAGTCCTTATAACTATTGGCAGGTTATCTGGTACAGTTCCTTCCCAAGTTTCCCTTCCTATATATCATTTTCTTGTCATGTATAATCTGTGTCCACTGCCTATATCATCTTATGTAGTAAGAACAGACATCAAATACTTTTAAGAAAAAATACGACAGCCTGAAAAGGAGAGGAGGATTTAATTTTGGATTATGTTACAGTTGAGAAGGCTAATGGATGAATACAGATGAATTAGTATAACATATTTTCAAATGTGATTCAGGAGATCTATTTCAGTATTTTCATACAGGACATAGTAGAACAACAACAACAACATTCTCTGGACTGGAAGGGGTAGAATGAGACTGAAAAATTCAATGCCATAGCTGGGATTTAAACCTCAGATCTACTGGTTACCTTCTAGTGCTGTAACCATGCTCTGCACTGCACTGGTGCCTACTACGCAAGGTAAGGTTGGCAGTCCATGTTATGGTGTACAGCACGCAATCACCGGCTGCCAGCAGATTGTCTTTGACTACTGATGTGCATGTGAGGTGACAGCAATGTACTCTACAGAGCATGACCTCTCAGGGTGCATGCACCAGTGCAAGGTGTACTACAAAAGGTTGAACACGGTGCAAACCTCCACTCGCCCTTTTCTTACCCTTGTTTTGCTTGCTTTGCCATCTACCACTTCCTCACTTTCACTACAGTTTCTTCATCACTGTCTAATGTTGTTTGATGTTGCCCAGTATTTAACTGGTTAATTTATTTTTAATTTTTTTATGACCAAATCTAGTTTGTTGTTTTAATGATCTAGAAGGCACTGGTACAAACCTCATTTTTGGATAAACAATGATCTTCTGCAAGAAGTAGCAGCCTCTTGATTCTTCCTCTCAAGCATCCCCTACAAGTTTACCATTTTTCTCTATGTACTCTGTTATGATACCTTTCAACAATTGATTTTCTTACATGTAGTTATTGTACCGCAGGGGAGGCATTTGGCTCTTATTGTCACGACTTTTGAATAAATAAGGAATTGGAACTAATCTGATTTAAATGCGCTTTCAACATTTGTTGCTTTTTTGGAGCAGATTGCTCCACTATTAGGTAGTTGTATCGCACCCATCTTTGTCATTGACATGTAAGCCGACTATCAACACAGCTTCTTTGCTTTGCAGCATGCTAGTTGAGCTGAGCTTAACTGAATCTGCACAGTGCAAGGAACCTCTGCACTTTGGATTGCACCCAGTGGTAATTTTAAGCTTTGAGAAACCCTGCTATAGGGGAATGTGTGTTTCTAGTGGAAAATGTTAATAAATGTGGAAGCTATACTGAGAAAGTGAAAGAAAATTTTGTTGCTAAGTTTCAGAACTCAAAACTACCACACCAAGATATCGTGCATGATTTAATTAGTACATTTCAGGAGACATGTTCCATGCAGTGGTAAGGAGTGGCAGACCAAGTGTCTTAACAGAAGAAAACCTGGCAGATGTTTGGATGGATTGCTTAATAAATGCAAGTAAAAAATCTGGAATCTACCAAATAGAGGGCAATGACTTCAACCAGGTGTATATAGGAAAAACTATGAGGAATTTGGAAACGAGAACAAAAGAATATTTCAGATGTATAAAACACAAACATTGAGAAAAATCAGCAGTTGCCACCCATTTTTGGAAAGAAAATCACAACATTAATCTGGATCCAAAATTATTAAAACACATATCAAGAAAACAAGAATTGTCAACGTGGGAACAGATGTTCATCTGGAAAAACAAAGACCGAGTTTTCAATTTTGATATTCGACAAGGCGATCCGTTATACAAGTTCTTAAAACCACTACCAGAGCAGTTTACAGGAGATGCCAGCCCTGGGAACCAGCCTCTACAGTTCAGTCGATGTCTGGTTTATAATGGAGGAAAGCTAGCCTCCGAAACATGTACCGGGTAAATTTAAAAGTGAGTGTTGCTTAGTGTTATTGACTCAAAATCCCATTTTAATGAGAAAAAAAAATTGTTTGCAAACAACATTTGCGAATGGCACCTACAGGAACTGCAGAAAACTGGGCAAAATCACTGCCATTGCAATGAACACTGAAATAGTGTCTGCCTCTGTGCCACAGCTCATCTTGATATTCAGCATCCTTTGCAATTCTTTCATTCCTATTGTGATTATGCTCACTTATATTGAAACAGAAGTTTAGTTGTTTGCAATGTCTTCATTTGATTTCCTCAAATTCAAATATACCTGCTGCTTCTTAAAAATTATTTGTGTATCACTGGTTCTCAATGCATTTAGTTTAGTTACACCATGTGATGCAGCATTACTCAACACCATTTTAATCTTATATTTTGTTGAATTACTACTTCATCTTTCATCAGTGTTGATTATCTTGCTGTCAAGTACTCTATTTGCACCTATCTTCAATCCCTGTTCAATTAGTCTGAGACCACCATCCAAAATGTATACAGCAGGATACGACTAACCTAGAGAAGGGATGAGCTAAACAATGTATCTATATCTGCCATGAAGCGAGACTTTTTCAATGGTAACCAAACTGATCTCCTGTTACATTTTGCAAGAAGTCCAAGCCTGCATTATGAATTCTTGAAATATCAGTTTTTATAAGAAGCATATCATTAAGATGGTCTGTAAAGTACGTTATAGATTTGTATCATTTAAGCCATTTTGTCAATATGGGCATTGGAAACAACGGAACCTATTTTTCTGGGTATTTCTTATTTAAAAAGTTACGGGAAAGATGTTTCCTTTTTTGGGTGTTCAGAGATGAGGACTTCACTTTTGATACTGTGAGGTGCAGATCTGGTAGATTTTTACCCACTGCATTCACTAAGTTAAGCTTATGTACCCAACATTGTACAGCAAGAGCATTGATGCGAAACAGTTACTTAGCATTTAGAAAAGTTTGCTCATGTATCATGCTGAATCTGATACAAGTGATACAACATTATCAAATTCAATGCTAATTTTTACTTTCTCTACTGGTAAGTAGGGGAAGTATTGTATTCCACCCAAAAATTCGATGTTGAGATTTCACCGGAAATATATGCTTTGAGACCCCCTGAATCCAAAAAAAGCATTAGAAAAAGGTCCATGTGTGTGTTTCTGTATGTCAGTCAGTCTGTGGACAGCATAACTCAAAAACGAAAAGTCGGTTAAAAACCAAAGTTGGTATTTAAGTTTAATGTCTCAAGGATGGGACACGAAGATTTTGAAGAAAATAGCCCCACCCTAAACTACCCTTTACATGGAAAATTTTTCGAAAATGGCTATAATGATTTTGATTAAAATGCCATATATTTAAGATATTTTTATGAATAATGAAATATATATTTTGAATTTGCTGGCTATAGCCCCTGTAGTCGTATTTACTCTGGATGACTTTTGCATAACTCATAAATCGTAAGAGATAGACCAAATCTTAAAATACAAAAATGTAGATCTCCTTAAAGCACACAATTTATGTCTGAGTAAATTTTTTTGTAGAGTGAACCATTTCGGAGATATTCCTTGTTATTTGTGTCAGTTTCGGAAAACTTACAACTTTCGTGAAATGGAACATCGTTGTTCATTTTTTTATGTTAAGCATACAAAGAGAACGGAATCTCATAGCTTTAAAAGATTTGACTCGCTCAAAGCCTACTGTATTCTAATATTACCCTTGCACCTACAAGGAAATAAGCAATACGATAATTTGTACAAATGTTTGTCTCAACTAACACGAAGAAGATAAAGGAATAAGAGTTTGCAAGAATGGTTAGTACAAGAGTATAGAAAGTCATGTGAGTGCAACACATCAGATTTTTTTATATCCAATGATTTTTAATGTGCTTAAAAAGACAGCCCCATGTCAGTAGATTTATGGCATGTAAAAGAACTCCTGCAGGATAAAATTCCAGTATGATCCTGGCAGTTAAGTGTCATTAATAAAGAAAATATTAAAAAATATTTTTTTTATTTCTCAAAGCATTATAAACGCAGTTTCCAGAAAAAAAAAACATTACAAATTCTTTATATTACCTTGTGTTATTCAAATCAACAGATTCCAGTAATTAATCAAAATAATGTCATTTCTGCATAGTGGTTAAGGTAACCCATCTGTGAAAAATCGGCAAAAATGACTAAATTTTTCATTTTTGGCTTTTTATACCATAAATAAGTTTAAACCTTTGGCTTTCATTTTCATGCTTTTGTTTACTCATCTGCACCCTTTAAATGACTTCACCGAGGGATTTAAATTGCCATTTAGTAGGTGGTATGTCAGTTTAATTGCCTAGAAACACTCGAAGGAAGGTAAGTAGAGTGCACTCGAAGTGCTTGCAATGTTTTTCCGACTCAATATCTGTTCAGTTTGAGTTTGAATTATGCGGTTTCTTCTGACAAATTAGCTGAAACATGTGGCCAGCCTGAGAATCATCTACATGAGAGCTATCTGTTAGACAAATTCCAAAGTTCTTTGGTTTATCTAGAGGGAAAATGTGCTAACCTCATGGTGCTTTGTGAAGAAATAGTGAAGAATTGCCCAAAGGAAAAAATTTGTTTCAAAAAAGAAAACGGAAATTGGTGTAATATCTGAAATTAGTGAATATAGTATGGGTTGTGAAGCTTCACAGCATGTAAAGTATGAGGTTCAGGATAGAAATTTCAATGAAATTGGGGAAAAATTAGGGATGTGTCGTCTGAGGGATAGTGCTAGGAATTCAGAAAGGGGCTACAGAACTGCTAGGAAGCGACTGAAGTTTGAAAAAACAGCTAAAAGTATCTCTGAGGGTCCCACATATGGTGCAGGCCAGTTTTAATCAAGTACATTTGTATTATATAGTTGCTAAACTTTAACTCCATTTTTCTCCGCTTGTGTTTTCCTGACACATGATTATGTACAAAATGCTCCTTGGTGCATAGTTTTGCAGATACGTTCTTGAAACTTGGTACACACATTGTTCAAAGTATAAGAATTGAAACATGGCTCTAAATTTTTGTTGTACCTTAATACAAAAGTTTTTATTTCAAAAAGGAATTTGTAAAATTGGTAAAATTCTCAGAAATTGGATTGTGCAATTTTCAAATTTTTTTTTCTCCCAAACAAAATAAATTACTAAAAAAACACCAGCCAATGTTGTAGCACTGTATGTCATTGATTAGCTGTAGAAGTTGGAATGTTCTTTGTTGCAAAGTATGCACCGAGGAGCATTTTTCACATAAGCTTACAAAAATTTAAAAAAAAAAAAACAGCAACAAGCCTATCCCCAAAATTTGAGCAGAATTGTACGAAAAATGGCAATCTTTCAAATTTCACAGATGGGTTACCTCAGAACATAATGCAACTACTAAGGAAGTGTAATTTCCTTTCTGGTACTGAAAATCCAACTTCACCTATACAACAGTTGTAATCATCTCGCTCATAAGGAAATAGATTTCTTTAGAAATTGCATAACTAACTTTGGCTAAATGGTTATCTTAGTACACAATTTTCCAGCTCAGAAACTTGCTAACCATAAGATTAAATACATAAATGAATAGCTATGGACGATTCATTTTATTTTATTTTTTTTTTTTTCTTTATTTTTCTTTAGCTGATTACTCTCCCCTTATGTAGGTCTTACACCCCCTAGGACTTACAAGGCTGTGCCTAGGGTCAGACGCCTGTCGGGGAGAACAGGAACCTATAGAGTGAAGAACTGGAAGCAGGTGGTCAGTCAAGCGCCAGGTATGATAGTGAGAAAGAGGATGATATGAAATGTAGGCGAAATCGATGATTGGAAAGGTAATAATGGAGCAATTGGTGGAATGAGTGGCGGCGGAACCCGGAGAAAACCCGCCTTGACGCCGCTTCGTCTACCACATTACCACATGCGGGTCGCCTAGGCCCTAGCAGGTGCTAGGCGAACGCTCGAACCGCTCGGCTACGGTGCCGCCACTGTGTTATAGTTGTAATAACTGGGATAGCAAATTTGGCAGTTGCACCATTATCTGATTTCCCTGAACGGTCCTTCAAATTACAAAGAAGATATTAAATTATTTTCGGTTCCCTTTTAGAAGAGAGTTGATCTAAGGAATGACAAGGAATTGGTATTAGTTTATTTGTATAAATTTCTCGGAAATATGGAGTAGTGTTATCCTTTAACAAAGCACCTTATGAGAATCTCTTCTAATATTTCGTTTCGTACGCTCATTTAGATATGACGTTAACTCAACACGATCTGTACGTACTTACTAGTGGTGGTTCTGTAATCGAGTTTGTTTGTGTGCAATCAATTGCATTAGTAAACTTGCCAAGTATTACGTGAGTGTGCTCCGGCGTACTTTGCTAGTGTTAGGCACATGTCCACGCCTGTTTTCTTTTTCTGAAAAAATGAAAGAGATGCAGTAACTTTCGCTAGTACTTCAATCATTCTTGTTGACCTAGAAGCTAGAAATATTGGTCGCACGCACAGGTCGCACCTCATTTGTTTTGAAACAGAAATTTTCTCACCAGAGGGTTGCAGTGTCGGTGTCTATTGCCTAGAAGGTGTCTGTTGAATTTGCGTAGTATTTATGTAGAATGTGAAAAAGTGTTTAAATTTCGCTGTGATTATTAATAGCTGACTGTGAAAATAGCATTTAGTATCCTGCGAGAGGTAAGAAATACACAATCAATGTTAATTATAGTGCTGTAGAGTAAATTTTGGCCAAACCTAGGAAAGGTTGTCGGTGCAGAAGATGTGAATAATTATAGATTTGCAAGAATGTCCAAATGTTTCTGTTTTGTAAATATTTCATTTGACGGCTTACAGTAGCGTTTTATAACGGTGTGATATACTGAAATCAATACGACCTAGTCATAATGTACAAATGATTTTCAGTCGCGCATGTCGTCGCTTTAAAAGCGCGCGAAATTTAGATCACAGCGTTTGTGAAACTAGTAATTCTGCAAAGAAATGCATTTGAACTAATGCCTTTATCTAGAGGCTACTATTTGTTTATTCATTTATTCATTCATTTTAGGTGAGTTGAACTTGCAAAGTCTGGAAAATATTTAGCCAGGAACTTGAAGTAAGTTTGTTATAAACATCTTATTTAATCCATACTTAGATTTTATTACTGATAAGAGTGTGCTCTTCAGAGAAGGGTCATAAAACGAGGCTTACACATGAAAACCAGAACTAGTGCGTACATTAACCTCATGTTCTTCTTTTGCTGTAAGCAGACTATATAATTATATGCCATTTCTCAAGAATGCCCCTCGTGCTTTATTCAATTGAAAGAATTAAAAGGCACACCACTTTTTTATGAAATGGGGATGATGTGAAAAAGGGAAAACAAAGTAAGGTTATACTATGTGCTGAAAAATGGTTTTATCTACTGGGACGCTGTGTATGTAGACATACATATTAAGAGACAAGAAATTGGAAAGGGTATCTGTAAATGTTTAAGATCAAAATACAATTTCTGTGTACTGCGACTTAGATGAGGTCACTCTATAGAATTATAGAGTATGAATAGAATGCCAAGGTAGCCTCATTGCCATAGATTCGTATCTGCACCCCTATTAAACTGTAAAAAGATGGGGGAAATACCCTGTCCTATTTGTAGACGTCATATGATTGAAGTCAAATAACGAGAGCGGTAATTTGAAAAACCAACGTTTGTTTAGTGATTGAGGTGTAATGTGGATGTGAGGAGAAAATTGTAAAGCGCAGTAAAAAAATGATGTTAATGTCCATTCCAGAGGTAATCAAAAACTGGTGTGCATATGGCAGATTCATTACGACAGCAATTCTTCCGCAGTTTTAGCTGAAGTATTAGCTTTTCCATTAGCTATGCACTCAGGAAGTTCTCTTGGGGTGGTCAGGTAAGAATGTGAAGTTACATAAATACACACACACACGCTGCTCTCCGTGCTCTAAGGTTAACACCAGCGATATCCAATGTTTGCGAAAGAGGGGAGTTTGGGTTTACCTCATTCCACCATACGCGGACTTTGCCTCTCTTTAACCTCCAGCCCATGGGCGTCGCGAAGGGGGAGCAAGGGGGGGGGGGGGCCACGGCCCCCCTTGTAAGTTGGAAGTTGGTGAACTTAATGTGCAATCAATTACTGACTATTAAACTATTATTTTAATGTAAAGAACAATTTTTATTTAGCACAAATTAATACGGTTATCTGCAACAAATATTATACATTTTGACAATAAAATAAAATTAACATTACCTGATTGCAAACTTCCAACATGCCATCCCCCCCCCCCCCCCCTTGGAAAAAGGTCTGCCGACGCTCATGCTCCAGCCGTGCATTGTGTACAGTGGCGGTTACATGTACTCCCGTGGACAAAAAAAAGTCTTGAACGCATACATACTTTCATACGTACTACCTACATACAGAGAGACGTACATGCACACATACAGTTAGACAGACATACTTGTTGAAAACTGCACTTATTTGGTACTCGTGGAGTTGTTCTCTGCCGTTAAAGCAGCCTGGCGTTCCAGGCATGATTCTTTTCTTTTTCTCCCACGGGTGTACGTTGCGTTTGATTTACGAAAGCACTTACAAATCATGCACTACACATCTGTTCATTTAGTGACTTCTTTGGTACTGCTATATATCAATATTTGGCGACAAAGTCGAAGTGCATAGCCTTCGAAGACCTACCAAGTGATCGTCGCGTTACCTTTGCGATACAGATTTTTAATATAGTTCAGTTTGGAGAAACTGTTCGAAAATATATGTAGTGCTATACTCACCCTTATACACACTATTCTTGTAACTGCTTATTCCTCTATTTACTTCTGTTTAATCGACAAAAGCATTTTCACAAAGGATCTTATTACAATTTTCTTGTAGGTGCAAGGGGAATATGGGAATACAGTAGGCTTTAAGCGATAGTGAAATGTTTTAAGAGCTGGTTCCCATGCGATGCCTTTTAAATCTCGTTCTCTTTCAAGGCCAAGAGATAAAACCTGATGTGTTACATTCACATGACTATCCTTACATTTGTGCTAACCATTCTTACCCACTCTTCGTGTTGAGATAAACATATGCAGAAATTATTTTTAACATTCGGATTCATTAGTGTATTATAGTCATTACTTTGTGTGCCGTAATAGTGTTTGGTGAAAACCATTGAGTGCATTATTTATTTTCTTGTAGGTGCATAGGGAATATGGGAATACAGTAGGCTTTGAGCGATAGTCAAATGTTTTAAAGCTTTGAGATGATCCCGTTCTCTTTGCACGCTTAACAGGCTCCTATTCCTGTGGCAGGAGATGGCCGCCTAACTTTTTTTACCGATGGATCACGTCAGGGGGACCCTCCGAGGGTAGGATCAGCTTTTTTCTCACCAGAGTTGGAAATACGACGTACCTTTCGGCTACCGGATTTTTGCTCTAATTATTTTGCAGAGCTTTTCGCCATCTACAAGGTACTAGACTTTCTTAGAAATACGGAATTCATAACAGCAAATATTTATACTGATTCCTTGAGTGTGTTGCAGACACTACATAGCCCTTCGTTATCACCCAGTACTTGTTGGTATGTACAGGCACTCAAATCACTCCATCTTACGCTAGGGATCTCAAGGGTGCTCTTTGCTTGGATACCTAGTCATTCTGGTATCTATGGTAACGAGATCGCCGATAAATTAGCCAAATCTGCTTGCTTTTCCGATGAAATTTTTCCAATCACTGTACCCCCACGGGAATTATTTAGATCTGGCAGACATTCTCTTCTTTCTCAATGGATTCAGGAGTGGGAAGCCTTTACTAATACAGAACATGTTTTTTGTCCCTGTCTTCCACTCTTGCAGCCCCTCAATCGTCCATGGTTTGCTTCTTTACGTTACCCGCGTCACTTCATCTCACTGTTCTCGCGGATGCGTGTGGGTCACTGTTACACTCCGGCGTATTCGTTCCGCTATGGTTCTGGGAGCACACCTTATTGCAACTGTGGTCAAGAGGCCACCTTAGACCATCTTTTATTAGGATGTCCGAACCTTGCACACAAGGTAGAACGATTTTATTCAGACCTATACTCCCAAATTATAGTTTTTCCGGTATCAATCAATTATTTATTGACTATAAAAAATGAGCGCGTTTTACAGGCGATTTTTCGTCATATACAACGTTGTGGTTTTCGATTTTGATATTTTCTTACTCTTTATTTTACTCCGATCTTCTCCTCTGAATTTTTATATCATATACTAAATCACGTTTTGCTTACTTTTAGCATCTAGTAGTAAACCTGCATTTATGAATGTGCCCGCAATATCATTCGGTTAATGATATTTTCAATTTCGTACTGTTGGTACGACAAATTACTACCTCTATAGTTAGTGTGGCCGTATAGCTTCCGATAGAGCTCTTGGCCAAGGAAAGAAGAAAAAAAAAAAAAAAAAAAAAAAAAAACATATGAAAAAATGAATAACGATGTTCCATTTGGCAGAAGTATAAGTTCTCCAAAACTCACACAGATAAGTAGACATATGTATATCCGAAATAGTTCATTCTACCACCAAAAAAAACTATCTCTTACGGTTTGCCAGTTATGCAAAAGTCATCCAGAGTAAATGACTTCATGGGCTATAGCCAGAAAATTCAAGATATACGTTTCATTTGTCATAAAAATATCTCGAGCATATGGTATTTTAATCAAAATAATTAGAACCATTTTCCATGTAAAGGGTAGTTTAAGGTGGAGCAATTTTCTTCGAAATCTTCGTGTCGCATTCTTGAAAGACCTTAAATACCAACTTTGGTTTTTAACCGACGTTTCGTTTTTGAGTTATGCTATCCACAGACTGACACACAGACAGACCTTTTTCTAAAAATGCTTCAGGGGGCCTCAAAACACACATACTTCCGCTGAAATCTCGGCATCGAATTCTTTTGGTTGGAATACAATACTTCTACCTTACTATCCGTAGTAGAGAAAGTAACAAAAAAGCATGTGTTGGCAGATTTAAACAAATAAGAATATCTCGGAAATGGTTCACTCAAAAGGAAAACCACATAAATTGTATGTTTTAACAAGATCCACATTTTTTATTTAGTGAGCTTTTGTCTGCATCTTGCTGTTCACCATTTATGCAAAAATCATCCAGAATGAAGAGGTTCCCTGAGGACATTTCCAGAAAATTCTAGTCATGACCTAGAAACGACCGTGCAATCGCCTGTTTGTGTCCGTCAATGGATACTGACTGTCCCTTCTACTGAAGGAGTGGAGTGGGATATAGCCGCTCATTACCTAAGGTGCTCCAAAGAGACAAGGACCTCTGGAACTTGCTACTCTCAAGTTCCTGAGGTCGCGTGTTCAAACCCAGCGATAGATTTTTTCGGGTGTTAATATCCGTAGCATGGCTTCCTTAGGAAGGGAAGTAAAGTTGGTGGTCCCTTGTAAATTTACGGCACATTAAAGAACTTCAAGCTGATAAAGCGGCCTCTGACTAAAATTAAGCAGTTTTTCACATCGAATTTAGAATGTGACACACACGCGCGCGCGCACACACAAACACACACAAACACACACACACACACACACAAACACACACACAAAATTTATCTTATCTTCTATTATTTAACACAGCAAAGTTTGTCTTCTTGGGTTTTTCTTTACTTCATTAACAAACGGAAATTTTTGCATTGTGCGCATGCGCCAATACTACGAGGCTAACCACGGCTTAGCTGATATGGCCAGTGAATTGCATAGAGACCCATAAAGTCAAGGGCCCCGGTAAATGAAAGTTGAAATCTTTGAAAGTATCTCGTTTTAAAGGAACGAAAGGCTTCCGATCGGGCTAGCGTGCGTTTGCTCTTTAAATAATACGAATCCGATCCTCGCGGACATTTTCTGCTTCATACCTTTCCGGATATGACGGGCCAGTGTGCGTCAACCTTTAGGCTTCAACAGCGGACTAAGTTAAAAATGAACACAAATTTAGTTCAAAATCATAGAAGTTTCACCCATGACTTTGTTTAGAACGTGTTTATCAAAGATACGTGTTATCTGTAGTAATGTGGATATGGTAAGTGATTTGTTTACTGCAAAAAATGAATTTTCCTTATCTTTTGATATTTTAATTAGTTGTTATCAGCTACTGAATTTTATCTTATCGTGTTATAACTATGTCGTACCTACGATTGTTTACCCCCTTTCCTCTGCTGTCATAAGATTATTATTTTACAAGTAAAGAGGTATATATACAAAATTCATTCATGCAGATAATGAGAAAGTGGCGTGCATAAAAGCCAGAAATGTAAATAAAAGCTTGTCGGGTCTCAAATGCAACAAAATGCTGATAATGTGCAAAGAGTATTTAAAGCGATAACAGATGCAGAGCTGCGGGATCAGTTCTTTGAGATGTGTTGTAAAGGCGTAAAGGATAGAGCAGTGATGTCCAACTTGGCTCTTTGGGGACGCTTACGTAATTAGCTGCTATTCCCCATCTCCTGTTTTAGCCGGGGGGTGGATCACGTCTGTGGCGTTTAGACTCAACAGTCAGTATTCAGTGACGGACACAGACGATTCCATGGCAGTTTCTAAGTCATACCAGGAATTTTTTGGGAGTGTTCTAGAAATACCTCTTTATTCCTGATGATTTTTGCATAAATGGCAAAGAGAAAGAGACAAAGACGTACTAAATAAAAAAATGTGAATCTTGTTAAAACACAATTTAAGATATATACTTCTTTTTTGGGTGAACCATTTCCGAGATATTCGTTATTATTTGTTTGAATTTGCCTATACTTACAATTTTCTAAAATGGGAATATGATATTAGACTTCTTTATTTCTTGGCCTTGCTAAAGGAACGGAGTTTAAAAGGCATCGCATAGCAACCAGCTCTTAAAACATTTGACTATCGCTTAAAGCCTACCGTATTCCCAAATTCCCCTTGCACCTACAAGAAAATTAGATATAAGATGCTTTCTGAAAATACTTATTTCGATTAAAATGAAGTAGATAGAGAAATAAGCATTTATAAGAATAGTGTGTATAAGAGTGAGTATAGCTCTACTTATGTTTTCGAACAGAGTTTCTGCAAATTGAACTATATTAAAAGTCTGTATCGCAATATGTTAGGCGACGATCACTTGGTGTATCTTCTAAGGTAATGCACCGACTTTGTCGCCAAGTATTGATAGACTTCTTAAATGTAAGCAGTACCAAAGAAGTCACTAATGAACAGATGTTTATCGAAGGAGGTAAATCCAACCTCCCCTCTTTTGCAAACTGGACATCGCGAGGATTGGGAGGTTTTATCACCCGACAATTTAGAAGCTATCAAGGACGTAACTAATGAAAAAGGTGTTAACATTAATTCACAAATATATTCAAAGAACATGGCCGTTCTCTACGTTAATTATTCTCATTAATGTAATAAATATACATATTTAAATGTATTATAATGTCCTGTCAACATTACGGTGTCTGAAGCCCTATTCAAGCAGCTCTATGGAAGCAGACATTGAATGGACTAGCGTTAATGAATACACTTCTTATAGGAAGTTGTAATACATCTCTTAGAAGCGGTTAGCGCGCTCGCCTACCACCTAGGCGGCCCGGGTTCGATCCCAGGGACCCGCATGTGGTATTCGCGGTGGACGAAGCGGCGTCAGGGCGGGTTTTCTCCGGGTGCTCCGGTTTCCCCCACCATCTCATTCCACCGGTGCTCCATCTTCATTCCATGTATCATCAGTGTCACCGCCTGCGGTGCCGTAGTAGTAAAAGCGGGCGTTAAACACTACAACAACATCTCTTAGAGTCGGTCTATTTAAAGCTTGGCTCTACGACTGCTGGCCTTACGTCGAGGGATGCCGAGCGGGTGACTCAGGCTGTAACATCTGTGGCTCGCATTCGGGAGGTCGCGGGTTCAATCCCTTGGGTTTTTTCGGAGGTTTCCTCAGGTTGCTAGGAAGGACTCCCATATCCTTCGAATTTCCTGTCCCTCCGATTCGTTACATTATTAATTTCACTTCACATTTCATCCCGTTAGGTTTCTTTCAGGGTTGGAAGCGTCGGCGAGCTTCGCGGCAGCAGCAAGGCAGGGAGAACAAATGAGCTCTGGAAATCTCATCCCCCAAGTTGGAAGGCGAGTTACTTATTTCCCCATGCGATGGCATAAGCCCGAGTGGAGGAGGGGAGCTAAGGCACCCTCTACCGGGGTGCTTGTAACTGGGAAATTGCAGGGACCCTGGCGCGTGCTCTGTCGTGGCAACGTTCAGGCCTCCCTTAGGATCCATTCGCCTCATCCATCCTCACAGGAGGTGCCTGTGGCACAAAAGATCACCTTTCGGTCGAGGTGCTAAGTCCCCCCTCCGCAAGTTGTCATTGAGTCATGTTTAAAATCATCAAGTTTTAACGTGAAAGTGTGACTAACGAAAAAGACAGGCTGCGGCGCGGATCGGAGCCACGTATCATTTTGTGCAATTACTATTGTATGGACAATTGTTTGCATATAATGACCCTGCTTTTCATCCTGAGTAAATCCATTTTAAATATTTAGCCTGTTGTATTTAAAAACAGTTGAACATGTTAATGACAAAGCACGTTTGTCTCCGCGATTTATAGGAGGAACCTCATTTCAATAATACATTAAACTCTTGCTGCAAGAAAAGCAAGGCGTGTACTATAAAGGCGATGTGGAAACTAAATATTTACCCTAAGCGAGGAAAAGAAAGCAGTGTAGTTACGTCACTTCGACATGCAACTTGCTACTTGGTTGCCGTGCTAAGTTGCGAGGAGCAGAATTTGCGCGTTTACTTGCTTACTTTCTGTTCATTTCTTCACCTAAGACATATATTCTTAAATTATATCAGTTGTAGCTATTAATTTTACCAGCTGAAATAAAGGTTCAGCTCTGTATTCAATCATGGTGCTCCAATTTTGGATTTCTTTTATTTTTTTTAATTTCTCTACCACAGCCAAGGAATGTTGTTGTTGTTAGCTAATGCTGGATTCCTGACAATGAAGTCATTAATCCTCTTGCTCTCCAATATTTTTCACTGATGATATTGAAGAGAGCAATAGCAGTAATAGTAACCGCTTTTTAGAGAGCACCAAATACAGCCAAGGAATGTATATTCTATGCAGAAATTCTATGTCAATTTCAAGAAAACCCTTAACCCAAATTACCCTTTAAGTGAAATATGTTTTGTTGTTTTTATTACTTAAATTGGCTCCAACGGTTTTGATTAAAATACCACATTTAAAGATATTTGCATGATTAATAAAATAAATGCCTTGAATTTTCTCTTAAAAGCTAATGAACTCATCTTCATTCTCCATTAATCTTATGTGACATGTAAACCATAAGTGATAGACAAAAACGTATTACACAGAAATGTGGATCAAGTCTAAAGGCACAAGTTATGTCATATATTTTATTGTGGCGTTACTAATTTGTCTTTTTATTTCAATTCGAATGAATTTGGCCAAAATTTGGTAACGTGACGTTGCCAAATCTCTCTTAGAAATTAAACTGCATGACATTTTAACATTAACTCATTTGAATTAAGGTAGAAATGCATTACAACATTGTCCACACAATGGTTGCACGACAGTTAGTGAAATAATAAACCATTTACATTAATTGCTCAAGAATTGGAAAGGGTAGAATGTGACTGAGAAATCCAGTGCCATAGCCGGGATTTATAGAATCTTCCGGTTACCGTCCAGCGGCTCCTTGTGTTGTTTACTAGGAAAAATGTGACTTGAATTTAATGTATCGACACGTTGGCCATGGTACCTTGGCACTCAACCTTTTTTCTCCGCGTACCCCGAAAGACAATTTTCCATTTCAGCCTGTACTCCCAGGCTTAGCCCAGGATTTATTCTTAGTTTATATTATACATAACTATATCTAAAATATATTATAATATTTATAACTTACTTAATACCGCACAAAGAAGGATTAAATTAAATTTTACGCGCCACCTGGGGCTACGCGTACCCCAGGTTGAATATCATTGGCTTAGTGTTTAAAGCAGCCATTTATATGCCGTCTTTTTTTTTTTTTTTTTCCGGAACAATTGCTCATCGGCAAGGTGTTCACTCATTTACTATTTGTTTTTCTTTATAAACATTAAATTCACACACACGCAGTGGTCCGGGTTCGATCCCAGGCAACCGCATGCCGGATTAGCGGTGGACAAAGCGGCGCTGGGGCGGGTGTCCTCCGGTCTCTCCGGTTCCCCCCCCCCCCCCATCTCATACCACCGATGCTCCATCTTCATTTCAAATATCAGTGCCACCGTCTGCGGTGCCGTAGTACTAAAAGCGGGCGTTAAACACTACAAAAAGAAAGGAAAAGATTCAAATGCAGTAGAAGTGAGTATGCTAGTTGATAAAACAGTTGGTTTCTATTTTCTTAAGTGTTATCAATAAAATAGCTCTTTGATAATAAGATCAGAAGAGAAAATAATCTTGGTACAACAATTCCTCGAATCCTGGCGTGTGTTTTGTCCTCTACTCTTTACCTTTGCTCCCCTGATGTGCTTACTCAGCAATTTTTTCACTGTTGTGACAAATTGATTTATCTTGTCAAAACTAAGCAGTTATGTCAAAGCTCAGTCATTGTAAAGGTATCCTATTGTTTCTCTATTCATAATCAAGGAGACATAAAGAAAACAAGTAGGAAAGTGGCACTAGTGTCACATTATCGCTTGCTATTATTTGCTTATTATGGCGAAGTCCAACTGATAGGGTTTTTAAGTCACTAGGTCTCCATTACACAATGGGAAATTTGAACGTGTTGCTCGTTGCAACAATTTTATTTGGCTAGAATTACCACTATACTTAATAGCGAGGTCTGCTAAGCCTTTTATGAATAAACAAGTTATTACCTTCATTACCACCTTAATGTAGTTGATAGAGGAAGTGTTGTATTCTACTCAGACATTAAATATGTATTTATTTGTTTATTATGAACATAACAGGCATAAGCCCAATTACAAAGTTCATTATAAAGTACAGTTACATACAATCATTCCTAATCTTAACTTATAGACGTGAAACAAACAAAAATTATATATAAAATAAAAGTTATTAAAAAGAGGAAAGAAATAACAATAAAAGAAAATAATAACATTATATAATCAGTTCTAATTTTAAAACTTATGTAAGTGTAAATTATTCACAGTGGCATTTTTGAATCGAGTTTCTGACATGTTGAATATATCTACATAAGAATAGTGAAGATTGTTATATAAATATAGAACTATTAAGCAGTGATTGTTTATGGTTTTGGGTATTTGCCCTTGAGGTGAAAAATAACTTCTTGAATCTACTTTTTTATTTGGCACGTAAAACAATAAACTTGCAATAATTTGACTGTCATCAATAATCGAGTGTAAAACTTTATACAAAAATATTAATCCAGCAATGTCTTTCAGCGCTTAAAGCTTTAAATTTAAATATTTTTAAAAGGGTTTCGTAATTTCTGTGCGTAGGATAACATCCAGTGCTTTTAAATAGCAAATATTTTAAAAATTTTGATTGTACTTTTTCTAACTTATATTTTGGGGTGTTAGTGTTCCAAATAATAGATGCATGTTCAAGATTTTGTCTAACGAAGGAGTTGTAAAGTCGAACTAGCTTTTTTTTTCTTTGAATGTGCATGCATTTTGAATAATGAACCCTAGACATTTTAACGATTTGGGTACGATTAACTTCATATGTTTGTTAAATAAATAAAATAAATAAATAAATAAACAAACAAATGAATAAATAAATAAACAAACAAATAGATAGATAAATAAATAAATAAAAATAATTAAATAAATCTGAGATTTGATGTAAAATATAGTCCTAGATCTTTATTTTCAAACAATTCAACGACTGGTGTCGTATTTGTGTTATAAATACATTTAATGGGGTTTTTACTTGTAGTGTAGGTAATTTTTACACATTAATATTTGTATATTTAATACCGAGATTTCACCCTAAATGTCAAATTTGGCATTTAGTTCAGCAACCTTGCAAAATGTGACACGAAGTTTTTCGTTCCCGAGAAAATTCTCCCTTTCTGCATGTTAAGTGGTATATGTAAAACAGTGGTTCTTATAATCTGACGTACGCAGTTTCCACACCTCTGTAAGATTAGGTACTACATTTTTAAATACTTAAATTGAGTATAATTCACGATTAATTAGCGGCTTTCCTAATATTGCTGTCTATGGCAGACACAAAATTTAATGGAGGCTCATAGCCGACCACAACTATTCTCTTCCCTGTTGTACAAATCAATTTTGTGGGGGCAAATGATATTTATATCACCGGTTTTACAGCGTGATTTCATATTGGGTTTAACTATACAACACCTTAAGACGTGGCAAGCTGGATGCTGTTCTGACCATCTCTCCTGTCACCTGCCATTAAAATTTGTGTCAGCCATAAGTTTAACACAAGCTCCAGGATATGTTACTTGTGTATAAAAGTTAATAACATGTCAATAAATTGAGAATATGAAGCTTCAAATACAAAATATTGGCCTCAAATTAAATAAACTTTTAACTAAAATTAAATAACTTTTCTACTCAAATAACTCGCTGAAAAAT
The DNA here is from genome assembly GCA_030765045.1 of Tenodera sinensis. Taxonomy (NCBI): domain Eukaryota; kingdom Metazoa; phylum Arthropoda; class Insecta; order Mantodea; family Mantidae; genus Tenodera; species Tenodera sinensis. Next base: position 62,280,170 of record CM060972.1, read on the forward strand.
GTAATGCAGGTCTGGACGACTCCCGGAATATCGAGCGACTTTCACTCTTTTACCTGGTAAACATACGGTTATCATGCAAAGTCGTTAGCAGGCTGCGTTCAGAGAGTACCAGTTGCCCAGGCCTGATGTAATGTAGTAATTCACATGATTTCCTGTACTCACTCATCTACAAGCTGTTTGCAGAAGTTTATTCCTCTATCTACTTCATGTTAATCGAGATACAATTTCATTGCACGAGATTCATGCTTGTCACACCAGCAATTATGTTGATATCCACATTAAAGTCTTTAACACAATAGCGATTCATGTTGCAGCGCATCTGTATAGTAAAATGTTAAATAACAATTTAAAAAATAAGTAATACACGTTTCAGGAGAACATATTGAACTGTCTATTTTATGAATATATGTCGATAATGTCCAAAACATTCTCCTTTGATTCCCTGTGATACCCCCATTTTGCGAACCACTGCTGTAAAATACGCTTTGAATTTGTGTAGTTTGTCCCTTGAGCTGTTGAGTGAAGTTGAAAATATACCTCGTTGTAAATTTACGTGGGATAATCATCATGTTGAACGACCTTCACTTTAACATAATGTGTGTTTTGTGCAGTTGCAAAAAACACCAAAGTAAGCCCTTCTGGCCAAGTTAGCACATCACAACATGCGCAGTCAACTCAGGGTCAAGGCGAACAATTGCCTAGCACAATGCTATTCAGGCGGGACCAGATTCATTGTGACCGTTCTGTAGAATTTGTATTCTCCGACTTCAAAAACCTGATGTGTTTGTTACATTCACATAACGGCCCCATTACCTATCCCGTATTTTTACCTATGGAGTTTTCACGTTATGAAGGCACAATGGCTCTTATGGAGAATCAGCACGGCGTTGCCACGTATGTTGCGCCAATGTGATTACCGCGTTTGCTCACAACCAGGTTTATTATTATTAGTTGTTATTATTACTATTACTATTAGTATTACTATATAATAATAATAATAATAATAATAATAATAATAATAATAATAATAATAATAATAATAATAATAATAATAATAATAATAATAATAATAATAATAATAATAATAATAATAATAATAATAATAATAATAATAATAATAATAATAATAATAATAATAATACCTTACAATAAACCCTTAGAATAAACCCTTACCCTTTTTACATTCTTTTCTTAATATAAAAAATGCAGACCTACTTACACCAGTCGCCTTATGAAGTTCACCAACAATAAACGAGTCACTGTGTCCGGAGTTCTTTTTCTTTAAATAATCATACACCCTAAGAATTGTTTTTCGCTCGCTACTTTTAATAATTTCGCCTTTTCTTCTGCGATCCATTGCGCACTGATCACTTAACTGCAATGCACACGGTTACCAGAGAACTTGTAAAACTCGCTCACACCTCAAATCCCCGAAACCTATTGAAAACCTCCACTGAAGTACAATTCCTTATCGGCCCTTTAACTGCCACACATCTGGTTTCCATCATCTGCAAGACAGGAGAACCGGGTGTTGTTGGCCGTGTGCTTGGCGCGCTAAAAACATTTGCCTTTAAATGGTGATTTATGGATGGCTTGTTACTGGAGATGCTCTGTATTTTTATATAAAAATAATTTCGTTATTTCCTTGACAACTTTGTCACTGGAAGTTTTTACGTGGACTTACAGAACGAGAATTAGCCAGCGACGACATCTTCCACTGTATAAACAAAGAATCTTAACACTTTGTTTTAAACTTTATTTTTTTAAAAATATGTTTAGACATATTGATATAATCTAAATGCTAACGTGGCCTATAAAACCAAGCAAATAATCCAGATTTTTTTTTTCATTGCAATTATTTCGGTTTAAAGCCGTGTTTAAACGTGCGGAGCGAGAAAGATAATAACAAATCTGCTTTCAACAAAATTTTACATTTTATTATTTAAAAAAATGTACAATTGCATAAAAGGTTTATCGTAAATACCATAGTATTCTTCGACACATTTTACACCGAAATGCTTGTTCATACTTTATCTTAGTCACATTTGAAAACACGCAAATTTGGCAACGGCGCACCTCATTCTTCCATAAGAATAACATGGTCCATAAGAGCCCGTTGTGCCTTCATGACGTGAAAATAGCTACCACAATGAAACTTAACCTACTTCTGTGAAACTAGAACTCGCAGTCTATAAAATACCGTCTTGATTCTGTACCAGGTAGTATACCTAAATGTTTTTAATTGTTTCAAAAACTTGCATGGTTCTTTGAAATATTCATTTATTATGCAAATTCATTACTCTGATCAAAATCCTCCACACGGCTAATTTTTCAAAATTGTGTTGAGATAAAGGGTTTACAGTTAATAACCCTTACAAAAATATTTATCATATTTCGTTTTTTCTACTAACCTCTATCATAGAACAAAAATTTCCTTTTATTCATTTTAAAATACTCTTTTTTTTTAATCAGTATTTTGTTTTCTTCTTCTTTATCTGATTACCCTCCCCTATGGAGGAGGGTAAGTAAGTCCCCTTAAGAGTTAGAAGCTTGTGCCTATATAGAGGTTATGGGGTTAGATACCTGACGGGGTTTAGACCGCACAGAGTGAACACCTGGAACCGAGTGGTCAGCCAAGCACCGGGTATGAGTGAGGAAGAGGGTGATATGAAGTAGACATCTAAAGCAGGCGAAAGGGACGAAGGGAAAGATGACGAGGAAGCAGTTGAAGGAGTGACGCGGGAAACCAGAGAACCCGGAGAAAATCCGCCCAGACGCCGCTTCGTCCATCACGAATACCACATGCGGGTCCATAGGAGGTAAATCCTGAGAGTATTAGAATCATATTTTCTAAAATTCCTAAATTAAACTCAACATTTTAATATAAACATTAAAAATGCATAGAAACAAGAATTAAATTTTAACATACGCCTTGGTCATAGGCGAAGGGTCTAACCGCTCGGCCACGGCGCCGTCCAATATTTTATCAACATTAAAACATTTAAAGAAAGGTATATGGCCATTTTCTTTAATACACTGTTGAGATCGATTATTTTTTAAACAAATGAAAATGAATTGTGTCACATGGAGCATTCACAGCACGGAAAATGCTGAAAAAATATTTACGAGTAAACAGGGTTTAAATTTGGCGTGCGTATGCGCCGATCCTTTTGAAACTTTTTATCCCTCCCCTAAAAAACCTTCTTAAGGTTTAGAAGTCACATTATTATTTTATTATGAAAAATAAATGAACTTTTCAATTTTTCATAATTGTTGGTCAAATTTCACAGATGCATCACTTTAATTTAAATAAATCCTTCTTTTCCTGATTATCCTCCCCTTATGTAGGACTTACACCCCCAAGGACTTACAAGCCAGTGCCTATAGGATAGGAGCAGATGCCTGTCGAGGAGCAGAGGAAACTATGGACCGAACAGAATGAAGACCTGGAAGCGGGTATGATAATGAGGAAGAAGATGATATGAAATGCAGACGAAATCGATGAATAGAAAGGTGGTAATGGAGCAATTGGTGGAATGAGTTGTGGGGGAAACCGGAGAATCCGGGGAAAACTCGCCCAGACGCTTCGTCCACCACGAATAACACATGCAGGACTCTGGGATTGAACCCGGGCCGCCTAGGTGGTAGGCGAACGGTGTAACGGCTCTGCCACGGTGCCATTTTTTCCATGTGTTTCTAAATAAATCCCCTCTAAAAAAGGCCTTCTTAAGGTTTAGAATTCATTTTATTACTTTATTATGAAAAATAAATTAACTTTTTAATTTTTCTTAATTGTCGGTCAAATTTTACAGATGCTCCACCTTAATCTAAATAAATATTTCCACAAATAGTTTCATTACACATTTTGCTGTGGATACAAGGGAGATACAGAAAGCAGAATTGATAGCCATGTCTATATGCTAGCCTAAAAATTCCATACTGTTTCTATGGCATCGCGAAAAACAACTGAATAGCGGCAGCGCTTTAAAAACATTACTTAAGTTCTGAAATTTATAATTCCTACTTACCTATCACGGAAATGGCTGATATCGTGGAAAACGTCATTTGAAATAAATTGCGTGTTTTAAATGATCTACGTATGGTGCAAAATTCCTCCGCAATGAAGAGGACTCCGCAGACTGTTCTCAGAAAATACAAGATATTTTATTTGTTATGTAAATACCTTTAGATGTATGATATTTTAAGCCATTTTTAAGAAAATCAATATTCTGAGCCCACCTCTCTGGTGTGGGGATAGTGTGACTGCCTCACATTAAAGAAGTCCCGAGTTCGAATCCCGGCTAGGATGAGTTACCTGGATAAGATTCTTTCCGGGGGTTTCTTTTATCCTGAAAAATGAATTTTGGGTAATATTAAGCTTTATGGACTCCGAGCTCATTTGAGCATCATTGCGCGCGCGCGCGCGCGCGCGCGCACACACACACACACACACACACACACACACACACACACATACACAGAGAGAGAGAGAGACGCACAAACACACACACATGTACACAACACCTTTTCACTTTCTCTACTGTTTTGAGGCCCCTGAATCCAAAAAAGCATTTTTAGAAAATGGTCCGTGTGTGTGTGTGTGTGTGTGTGTGTGTGTGTGTGTGTGTGTGTGTGTGTGTGTGTGTGTGTGTGTGTGTGTGTGTGTGTGTGTGTGTCGGCCTGTCTGTGGACAGCGTAACTCAAAAACATCGGTTATTAACCAAAGTTGGTATTTAAGTTTAATGTCTTTCAAGGATGCGACACGAAGATTTTGAAGAAAATAGCCCCACCCTAAACTACCCTTTACCTGCAAAATTTTTCTAAAATTTTGATTTTCTTGAAAATGGCCATAACGATTTTGATTAAAATGCCATATGTTTGAGATATTTTTATGACAAATGAAATGTATATTTTGAATTTTCTGGCTATAGCCTATGTCGTCCTGTTTACTCTGGATGACTTTTGAATAACTCGTAAACGTGAGAGATAGACCAAATCTTACTACACAAAAACTGTAGATCTCGCTAAAACACAATTTTTGTCTTAATACATTTTTTTGTAGAGTGAACCATTTCGAAGATATTTCTTGTTATGTGTGTCAGTTTCGGAAAACAAAACTTTCGAGAAATAGAACATCGTTGTTCATTTTTTTATATGTTAAGTGTGCAAAGAGAACGGGATCTTAAAGCTTTAAAACACCTGACTATCGCACAAAGCCTACTGTATTCTAATATTCCCTTTCCACCTACAAGGAAATAATAATTTCTATAAATGTTTATCTCAACTAACACGAAGAATGTATAGAAATAAGAGTTTATAAGAATGGTTAGTACAAGAGTAGAGAAAGTCATGTGAGTGCAGCACATCATATTTTTCTTTAAAAAAAAAATCCTGTTTTGTTTTGTTTGCTTCAAGGCGTCTCAAAGAGCGTATTTTCGATGAAATATCAATATCCAATGTTTGGGTGAGAATAGCGTACTTCCTCTATTTACTGAAACTACTTGCAGAGAAGGTAAAGAGCATGGGTAATTTGCTTTAATTTGCTTTTGAAAGGCACCAAAAATATTTTTTTTTAAAAGTTAGTAAAAATGTTCAGCGTGTGGAGCATTTTGAGTATGAAAATATCTGAAAAAGAAATTCGCAAAGTTTTCAAAACATCACAACACATTTGAGTTGTACAGAAAGGAGAGAGAGAAATAATGTCATTAAGGAGAGAGTGGATATTGTGGGAAAATAGGAAATGCAGGGCGAGCTGCTAGAGAGGTAATTTAATGGCAGTAATAGAATAAAGTTTTGGACATTGTAATGGAAGAAAGTTCATTCCCGTAAGCGTAAGAGACCCAAAAGTTATATAGTTCGAATCATAGATCCACGATTTGACGCAGGAAGTGCTAACTGTCGCAGTCAGATTGCTCAATAGTCATGTTAAGTAGCAAAGTCTATTAGCAGCTGCAATCAAAACAATCTTATGAAGAAGTTATATTTTTGTTTCTGAAAGTCCTTCCCCAACGTGACTAGGCATAATGATAACCCTTGCGAACAAAGCGTTCAATAGACAGAGAAACAAGTTACGGTATACAGATTCTTAAGAGCATAGTTCAAGTTAGTGACCTAAGAGAAGCAATGTTAACAAACGATGCCACGTGACTAGACTAGAAAATGGGCAGAAAGGGACAATGAAACGAACTGAGAGAAAATAATAAAAATGGCATTGAATATTGTAGAAAGATAGCGCAGAGGATGAAGATAGCGAAAGAGAGGTGAAAAAGAAAATCTCATAAATGGTATAAAATTGTATATACCCGCTTTTATACATACTGTTCTCTGCCTTTATTGGGAAAGCAAAATAACGTCACGTGAAAGTATCTATAGCTTAGAAAACTAAAAATTTGAGATGAATCAGTTCTAAGTTCCTAGTGCTAAGAAATATTTTCACTTTAACGTATATTTTAAGTATGGTAGACACAAAATTTCATGGCGGCTGATAGCTGACCACTTCATGATCAGATTATTCTATTGTTGTCCAAATAAATTTTGTGAGCGCAAATGATGTTTATAATTATAATCGGCTTTACAGCGTGATTTCATAGTGTTGAGCTATACAACACCGCAAGGTGCGGCAAACCTCTGAGGGATGTTGGGTTGAGCCACCAGCCATTAAATTTTGTGTCTGCTTTACATTATTTTCTGAAATAAGTTTTTGTCGAACTCTTGTGCTTTCCTGGTTATATTAAATTGGTACCTATACGAAATTCCAACAACAGTGAGACACACGGTATTTACAGAAAATTCAATGCATAATTTCATTTGTAAGTTAATATCTTAAATATATTTTATTTTTAAAAAATCTAATGTGTTGCACTCACATAACTTTCTCTACTCTTGTATTAAACCTTCTTACTCGTATTCCTATATCTTCTTCGTGTTGAGATAAACATTTGTACAAATTATCTTATTGCTTATTTCCTTGTAGGTGCAAGGGGAATATTACAATACAATAGGCTTTGTGCGATAGTCAAATCGTTTTAGTTTTGAGACGTCGTTCTCTCTGCATGCTTAACATATAAAAAATGACCAGCGATGTTGCATTTCACGAACATTTTTAGTTTTCTGAAACTGACACAAATAACAAGGAACATCTCCGAAATGGTTCGCTCTACAAAAAAAGTTTATTTGGATATAAATTGTGTGTTTTAGTGAGATCTAAATTTTTTGTATAGTAAGATTTTGTCTATCTCTTACGATTTACGAGTTATTCAAGTCATCCAGAATAAACAGGACTACATAGGCTATAACCAGAAAATTCAAAATATTTGTCATACAAATATCTTAAACATATGACATTTTAATCAAAATCGTTAGAGCCATTTTCAAGAAAATCAAAATTTTCAAGAAATTTTCCATATAAAGGGTAGTTTAGGGTGGAGCTATTTTCTTCAAAATCTTCGTGTCGCATGTTGAAAGACATTAAACTTAAATACCAACTTTGGTTTTTAACTGGCTTTGCGATTTTGAGTTGTGCTGTCGACGGACACACGGACCTTTCTCTAAAAATGTTTTTTTTTTTTTTTTTTTTAATTCAGAGGTCCTCAAAACATATATTTTCAGTGAAATCTCGACATCGAGTGTTTGGGTGGAAGAATACAATACTTCCTCTACTTACTATACGTAGTAGAGAAAATAAAACTGAATGTTTGCATATTTGTCCTTTTTGCATTCCCAAACCGCTAGAACGATATCTGCGAAATTCGGCACGTGTACCTATGTATTTTTTCCTGGACAAGTTTGTATGCTATCTATTTTACTATTCAACCTAACATTCATATGGTTTTCTCTACTCGCTTTTCTTTTACGTAATATATTCACATACTCGCCCTTCAACATACAATTCATACAATTTTCTATGATAAATAGAAATGCCACGTATTACATTCACTTGATTTTTCTTAACTCGTTTTCTTTAACGAAACACAATCACATTTTTCTCTATTCGTCCTTTAACATACAATTCATTGAATTTTCTATGATTGAAATAGAAATACAACACATTACGTTAACACGCTTTTGCATAGTTCTTTTCCCGGTGTTTTTATTTATTTTGCTTATTTTGGGTCTTTATAGTATCCAACGTAAGTCTTAAAAGTTTTAGGGCTAAAATCGTCAAACCTTGGGCAACGCCGAGTATTTCAGCTAGTAAATAATAATAGTAATAGTAATAATAATAATAATAATAATAATAATAATAATAATAATAATAATAATAATAATAATAATAATAATAATAATAATAATAATAATAATAATAATAATAATAATAATAATAATAATAATAATAATAATAATAATAATAATAATCACAGCAACAATAATAATAAATGTGTTAAAATGGTTGCAGTTAGACTTTTAAGACGTTAAAATTGAAGTGTCTCAATCTATGCCCTGCACAAATGTTCGGTTATTTGTTGGCCAGGAAATAAGTTCACTGTTATGTAGGTGGATGAATGGCACGTGATGTCAGGCGTCATACAAGTTACAGTGATGTAATCTACCTTCTAAGCACTAACCGTAGGACATAACTTTGAATGGTTTTGGACTGCAAGCACGAACCGGACCTTGAAAGTAAGTGATAACTTGCACGTAAAATTTACGGGAGCGAATGACTGTTTGCGACTTTACGGCAAAGAGGAACATTATGTAATGGACCACGCGACTAATTTAAAGTCCACTACCTCATGTAGATGGTTTATCATAAGGGGAGGCATCTGTGAAAATGACTAAATTCCACATTTTTTGTCACAATGATTTGAAAATTTGTACACTTGTGCCAAAGCATATCTAGTGGATCTACCAAATTCCACTTTTTATATAAGGAGTTTTTGCACAAACACACACAATATAATTTTTTTTTTTTTTTTTTTTTTTTTTTTTTTTTTGCTGCTATTTTGGTATAGTATAAGAAATGTCTCATATAAAATATTATTTGTTATAAATGAAGTAAATTCTATGTTTCTTTTGATTATATCTATAAAACCTGGTACTATTTTTATTTAGATATGTCAAGTGTTTTCGGAGAAAAAATTACTCAGTACATTGATGGCCAATTTTCCAAAGTTATTAATAATTTTCAAAATAAAAATTCAGTAAAAGTTAAGTTGCTTTATCTAGAACATTTAAAACACCAGGTTTTATGAATTAACTATCTAAGAATATGTGTGCAAAATTTGAAGGAAATCTATCAAAAATTCCACCAGAAGAAGTATTTTGAAGATTAAAGTATGTAAAAAAATAGAAAGCGAAGAAAAATGGCTTTAAAGTTTTAAGTGTATGACGACAAATATTCATTGGTGTGGAATTCGCCTGGACCATATGAAGGTCCTTCAACTAACTGTTTAGCTTCTTCTTTAAGTTTTGCTACTCTTCTTTTTGGCTGACTTGAAAATGTATTTCATATACTACTGCTTCTTCTTTTCCTTATTACCCTCCCCTTATGTAGGACTTACAAGCCAGTGCCTAGGGTCAGACGCCTGTCGGGGAGCACAGGAACCTAAGGACCAGACAGAGTGAAGACCTGGAAGCGGGTGGTCAGCCCAGCACCAGGTATGAGAGTGAGGAAGAAGATATGAAATGCAGGCGAAATGGATGATGGGAAAGGTGATGATGGAGCAATTGGTGGAATGAGTGGCGGGGAAACCGGAGAATCCGGAGAAAACTCGCCCAGACGCCGCTTCGTCGGGTCCCTGGAATCGAACCCGTTCCCTAGGCGGTAGGCGAACGATCTAACTGCTCGGCCACGGCGCCGCCTGATATAGTAGTGCACTCTGCTTTAATGTTCCCTTATCGCTAACATTACTCTTTTGCTTAATGGAGTTAATTTACGAGGCGGCGTCGGTGCCAGGAAGGTTAGCTGTGTGACGTATGTAAAATGTGTAAACCCCGCGCGACAGCCCACGAAGGGCCAAGGCCTACCGCCCAGCCGCTGCGTCCCCCACCTCTGCCCACTACAGGCGTCATTGGTGAGGTGCAGTACTGGAGGGTGGGACGTGGTCAGCGCCCCGAGCCCTCCCGGCCAGTTACAGTATGTACTATAATATAAATAGATACCAGATCTCTAAGGATTCCTATAAAACGGAATTCCCATTTATTTTACATGTAATTTTTGTATAGTTATTGTGCTGAATAATTTACGCATTCTAAATTTCATCCCTTCGCAAAATTATTACCCTTTGCTGGTCGAGGGAAAGTTTTATGGGTTTCAGTTTCAGGAAGTTGGCAAGCATGTAATGCATTATCATACTAGGGAAAGGGTACAGATTCCATGCATTAAACCAGTGATAAACATGGAGTACACTGCAAAAGCTTATGAACACTTCTCTTTTATCTTTTATAGGTTCGTAACACGCTATATAATCCGTCTTCATAGCGCAAAAGTCTTTACAATGGCAGTTATGCAATGTAGATCATTTGCTCAACAATTAACAGATTTAAGAACCAAACAAGGAGCGCATTAAGAGGCAATTACAAGAATGTATTTTGAACAATTTAATGCTCGATTTTATAGAAATTAGATGAGTGCATTTATAATGCAATTTTAAGTGGTTTGTGCAGTGACGCTGGCCGCGGCGCGCATCAAAGGCGCTCAAGGTCAGGCTGCTTCGCGCGACTGTTCGTGAACAATGACAATGAGCGCGGCACGTCAAAGGGTTTTCGAGATTATTCGGGAGGTGTCTGGCGTATTTGTAGAGATTCCAGAAAAGGTGAAGTTCTAGAAAGGTGCGTGTTACTTCGTCCTCGCTATATAAGGAGGCGAGGCGACGAGAGCAGTTAGTCGTTACAGACATGAGTCGTCGCAGCAGTCAGCGTCGTGTGTGTGTGTGTGAGAGAGAGAGAGAGAGAGAGAGAGAGAGAGAGAGAGAGAGTGTGTGTGTGTGTCTGTCAGTCTTTTGACAGCATAACTCAAAAACGAAAAGTCGGTTAAAAACCAAAATTGGTTATTAAGTTTGTCTTTCATGGATGCGACACTAAGATTTTAAAGAAAATAGCCCCACCCTAAACTACCCTTTACATGGAAAATTTTTCGAAAATTTTGATTTTTCTCAAAAATGGGTCTAACAATTTTCATTAAAATGCCATATGTTTAAGATTTTTTATGGTAAATGAAATGTATATTTTAAATCTTCTGGCCGTAGCCCATGTAGTCCTGTTTACTCTTGATGACTTTTGCATAACTCGTAAGCCGTAAGAGATAGACCAAATCTTAGAATAAAAATTGTAGATCTCCCTATAACACACAATTTATGTCTTAAGTAATTTTTTTTCCTTGTAGAGTGAACCATTTCGGAGATATTCCTTCTTATTTGTGTCAGTTTCGGAAAAGATACAACTTTCATGAAATGGAATGAAAATAAATGGTTTGAGGTCCCCCGAATAAAAAAAAAAAAAAAAAAAAAAAAAAAAAAAAAAAAGATTAAAAGTGTAGCGCGCGATGTATGTGTGTGAACAGCATAACTCAAAAACGAAATATCAGATATTTCGATAAATACAAAATTGGTGTTTACTTTCTGTATCTTCCAAAGATGGGAGTAGGTAAGAAAGGACAGGGGCAGGGGCTATATGTATATATATGGGAAATAGAGAATACAAAAGGAGGGGTTAGGGTGAACAAGGGGCTAACGCACAAGATGGCGGTCATGCGTAATCTAGGGAATACTAGAGGAGGTGACTGAGAGGAAGGATGTTGTAAACGTTGAGGTTGTAGGCTGTAGGAACAATTTTTGTGACATACAGCAATGTATTCCTGCTCATTGTAGGTGATATGCTGTTAAATGTAGCTGATGTCTGACATGAAAGCTTTCTAAGCCAACCCAACATGGACATTGCTCATGTAGTTTGTTCCATCCTCTAATGACCTAACCTAACCTAACCTTACCTAAGTTCTCTTCTTCTGCCTTCCTTTGCTAACCTCTTATCACCTAACCTATGACTTTTACTCGCCTATTCTATCATGCTCTTAACTTCTCGTCTTTTCGCGTACTGATCTAAGCTTGAATTTTTCTTTGTTTGTAGAAGTTTTCCAGTGAATTCAGTTACTCGTACTTTCCAGAGTAATTTGAGCTGTTAGCACAGGTGTTTAAAATACTTTCCTATAGTTTGTCTTTGATGCTATTTGGAGGGACCCAGTTTCTGAGTATTTTCGATCTCTTTTATGGGTAAATTGGCTACTGATTTCGGTATAATCTGTCCTAGCGCGTTTTCAGGACACTGCTACTAGCATTTTTACCACTGCTATAGGTATTTTGTAGTGTTGCCAACTGTCATTCAATAAAACAAGCTAAACTGGCTTGCCAAAAAGGCTAGAAAAGGCTAGATTATATTTTAATACCTATATAAACATTAGAAAACTACATTATTGAAAAAATACGCATGGATCACCTAGCAAAAATAAACGTGGACTTCGTCATCCCCCTCTGCCTCATTTCTACTGCTGCAGCTGGGATTTCCCTTAGGCTCTTGCATGTATTGCATTTGTACCAACAAGCTTCAATATTTCATCTGGGACTTCGCATGAAAAATCCGATGTATTGAGGTCACATGACTTTCTCTACTCTTGTACTAACCATTCTTACAAACTGTTATTCCAATATCTTCTTCGTGTTAGTTGAGATAAACATTTGTACAAATTATCTTATTGCTTATTTCCTTGTAGGTGGAAAGAGAATATTAGAATACAGTAGGCTATGAGCGATTGTCAAATCTTTTAAAGCTTCCGTTCTCTTTGCAGGGTTAATATAACAAATTGAATAACGATGTTCCATTTGACAGAAATACAAATAACAAGGAATATCTCCGAAATGGTCCACTCTATAAAAAAATTATTCAGACATAAATTGTGTATTTTAGAAAGATCTACAGTTTTTCATAGTAAGATTTGGTCTGTCTCTAACGGTTTACCAGTTCATTTTTTTTTATTTTGGTGTTTAACGACGCTGTCAATTGCTAGGATCACATCAGCGTCGTCGGTGTACCGGAATTTTGTCCCTCAGGAGTTCTTTTACATGCCAGTAAATCTACTGACATGGAGCTGTCGTTTTTAAGCACACTGAAAAACCATCGGTCTGGGCCGGATTTGAACCCACGACCTTGGGATCTATCCAACTGAGCCACCCAGACCGACGTCAAAATCATTAGAGCCATTTTCAAGAAAATCGAAATGTTCCATGTAAAGGGTAGTTTAGGGTGGAACAATTTTCTTCAAAATCTTCGTGTCGCATCCATAAAAGACATTTAACTTAAATACCAACTTTGGTTTTTAACCAACTTTTCGTTTTTGAGTTATGTTGTCCACAGGCTCGAAATACATACACAGACCTTTTTGTAAAACGTGCCAGAGTCTAACAACTTGATGGAATCCACACTCCCAGGTTCAAAAGATTTGGGAATTCACCAAAAGGATTGTATCATTACGTGCAATAGCTGCAGTAGTAAGATTAAATTATGTATTATTTTAAAGGTACCGGTAGATGAGTAAAAAATGAAAAAGGCTAGAAAAGGCTAATGAAGCTTAGAAAAAAGGCCAGGAAAGCTACTTGTAGCTTTTTGGAAAATTTATAGCTAGATAGGTTGTCAAAAAGGCCAGATCTAGCCATAAAAAGGCTAAGTTGGCATCACTGGTATTTTGATTCTTTCTAAGGGCTTCGGAGCGATGTTGTCTTTTTTTTTAAGTACCTAATTTCGTTTTATGACAGTTTAGACTGCTTTATGTCCATTTATTTAGTCTTGCATGCGTTTCTCTTTGTTTGATGCATTTTCTCGTGTTTTTAGTACCTATGAGTTAATATCTCTTACGTGTTATTTTTAGTTTCTTTTTTCAGTGGCTTGTTCTGCTTTTACCGGAAGTATGAAAGGGAGTGTGTGTGTGGTGTGTGTGGGGGGGGGGGGTGGAGGGGTGCGTGCGCAATTGTTCCAAAGGCAAAGCCGCCGGTATGACCTAGATCTCAAAGGCGGCATTATTAATGGAACACATAAATGAATATTTGATATATTTGGTAAAAAAAAAGAAAGTCAACAGCGAACGGATGCAGTAGAGGTTTTTTTTACCGCATATTAAACAGATTATTTGGTTTATTGGAGATTCCTTAAATGGCGGAAGGTATGCCAATCGCATATGTTGTATAACACTCAAGTTTTACTGTGTTGTAAATTGTCACCTGGTGGTACGATGTGGAAGAATGCCGTGGATGCAGGACAAGGCAAGGTCGCCGTGAGGCCCCTCAGGGAGATACAGTAAGATCTGGTCATGCCGGCTATCGAGTCAACATTCAGTCAGTACACGAGCACCAGCTGCAGGAGTCAGCTGGTCGTTTTGCCAGTCCTTCATTAAACATCCAAACAAGCAGACATGAGCCGTGGCAGACGCGGAGGTCGACGTCGCCGACATGACAAAAGTGAGTTTTCATTCCTGTAACCGACGTCCACACGTGTTAGTGAATCACAGTGGTAAATTAGCTTTCTTTGTTCTCGTTCCAACCGGTTATGCTTAGAGAGGAAAGGTTTATGTGAAAAAAGTTACAATAGATTCAAGGGTTATGCGAAAAGGGAAATTTTTCGTTAACACATCTCCCACGACTTGGAACATCAGTTGTAAACAGTGAGCGTTACCACAAACGCATGTTGTGTTTGCATAAACATGTTTCAGAATGCGACCGTGATGTAACTTCAAGGAAGAATAAATTTTATTTTTACTAGTCATCCACTTTTGCTAACGCGTTCACTTGTAATTTTTATAACATACTATCCATCAAAGAGATCTGGTGAAAATATTTGTAAAATGAACATTTGGGTCGCTCCGCTTCTCCAATAAATAAAAAAGGAATATTCAAAATGTAAATTACAAAATTCAGTTTTCATTTCTGGGGTGTAATAATGCAAGACTAAAATATAACGCATTTTCACTTAATTTTAACGTTTCGACGTTTTATAACCCAAAATGTTTCATCGTATGGAATTTTCTTCCAGTTCTGTGAAAGGCACATTCCAACAAGTGGAGCAAATAGAGCTATTCAAGTTAAATTGTTTGTAAAACAGTAAGGAACACAATTTAGAAATACATATAATGATAATTTTAACATTAGACAAATTGTATCAAACAAATTGTATGTACATTAAAAAGAAACAAATGCTATTTGACATAAAAGTGTAAGAATTCGATTTTTTTTTTAAAATTATGCATCCCTTAATGATTTTGTTTTTAATATATTGGTTGAAATATCATGAGAGCCAGAAACGAAAATAAATGTTAACAGTTGTTAGGATTATTATAATCTCTTGTGGTTATGTGGGTTTGCGCTTAATATTTGCTCGTATAAATTAGGAAGCGTTCCAAGAATTTCGTAGTGACAACAAATGAATTTACTTAGCTTATGCATGCAAAAATAGATTAGGACAGATATTTGCTCGGTGCAGATTTTATTATAATAACTATGGAATTTTGATATCATAGATATAATTATAATTATTGAACACGTAAGCATGAATCACATTCATTCGATCTTTAGGCACAAGCTCTTTAGAAAGTCTTTCAAAATTTGACGCAGAGTAAAAGTGCACTACATTGCAGAAACCCTTTGAAGTTAACTATGATTTAGTACTACAATAAGAATTTTAAGATAGAATGGTTCTGGAATTAAATATAGGGTCCAAACTAGTTTAAAACAAAAGAAACCTCTGTTGTGTGGCCAACAGAGTGATACTTCTATTGTTTTTCTAGTCCAAGTATGATAGTATTTTTTAATGTTTTAACGTGACTTTTGTACTGCAAGGAGTTTAATTCTAAAATCAGTTTCTTTGTTTATTGAGGAATTATTATTTATATCAAATTGGACGTTTTATGCTTCCTTTATGTTAGGGAGTACGTGATATCAGGGTTATTAATGCCTTGAACTTGAAAACAAGTTGTAACCAAAAAATTATTTTCCACCTCGGTAGTACGGGAGAAAAGAAAGCCGATTTACTGTCGGTTTTCTATATATTTTCCATACATAAGAATTGCATAAATTGATGGACATCTGCTTCCTGTGAAATACTTTCAATCTGAAACTTCAACACCATAGACTAAACAGTAGTGTCAGACAGTGTATGACAGATGCATAAAAACGGTGTTTACATAAAATAATCTCCGCTTTCTGAAGTACATATTCTAATTTATTTGGTGCCAAAAGCTACGATATTTGCCAGATCTCACAGTTTCAACTCGTAATAAAGTAATATTTTGAAGGCAATTATGCATAGGTGTATGAAAAAGCTAAATATCAGAAGGCATGATTGTACCTACGCAGTGGAAGCATATCTTAATGTTGGCAATGAGGCCATTGTTTGCGATTTCTCTTCTCTCCTGGCATTTCGCCATTTGCCGTGGCGCAAAACACCACTCCGAAAACACCGGTGGTTCCACGAAACGCGCACGTGTGTTTGTGTTTATTTTTAAGACCCCTTCCTTGCATGTTTTCATTCCTGCCACGTGACCTGCATAGTTAACACCTCGATTGTTTTGTTAAGGGATGAGCGACAGGTAAACGAAAGATTCAAGGTTCCAGTGGCGGTTTGTGCAATTAATCGTTGTCTTAGTGACTGACAGCCATTCTCCTGTGTGGCCTGGTGTTTCTTACTCTAGTCCGAGATTTAAAAATCTGACATGTTTCACTCACATGACCTTCTCTACTCTTCTACTAACCATTCTTACAAACTCTTATTCTTCTATCTGCTTCGTGTTAGTTGAGATAAACATTTGCAGAAATTATCTTATTGCTTGTTTTCTTGCACGTGCAACGGCAATATGGGAATACAGTAGGCTTTGAGCGATAGTCAAATCTTTTAAAGCTTTCAGATTCCGTTCTCTTTGCATGGTTAACATTTAAAAAAAAAAAAAAAAAAAAAAAAAATTCTGATGTGTTGCACTCACATGACTTTCTCTACTCTTGTACTAACCATTCTTACAAACGCTTACTCCTATATCTTCTTCGTGTCAGTTGAGATAAACAACATTTGCAGAGATCATCTTATTTGCTTTATTTCCTTGTAGGTGGAAGGAGAATATGGAGAATATGTGCACGGTTAGCATATAAAAAATTGAACAGCGATGTTCCATTTGACAGAAGTATGTTCTCCAAAACTCACACAAATAAAAAGGCATATCTCCGAAACGGTTCACTCTATAAGATTTTTATTTGGACATAAATTGTGTATTTTAGCTAGACCTACTTTTATGTATACTAAGATTTGGTCTATCTCTAACGCTTTACTAGTTATGCAAAAGTCGTCCAGAGTAAATACGACTACAGGTGCTGTAGCCTGACAATTCAAGATACACATTTCATTTGTCATAAAAATATCTCAGACATATGGCGTTTTAATCGAAATCGTTTGAGCTATTTTCAAGAAAATCAAAATTTCGAAAAATTCTCAATGTAAAGGGTAGCTTAGGGTGAAGCAGTTTTCTTCAAAATCTTCGTGTCGCACCCTTGAAACACATTAAACTTAAATACCAAAGTTGGTTTTTAACCCACTTTTCGCTCAGGAAGTTATTGTGCAGTATGTTTTGCTAGGTTGCCTTGTTTGAAAATATTAAACCATTTGCTTAGTGGGAACAGCTGCCGACGTAAATAATTGATACTGTGATGTCCAAAGGCCGTGACAACACAGTTGGCAACCCTAAGTGCATCTACATAGCTTTGTCCAAGAGTACAATATCGTGCAAAAACTGTATTAACCATATCCTACTGAAATTTGCCTGCTCCCTTCTTGACCGAAGTTCCTACCAAAAATCGTGATCATCGTTATTTGGCAGCTGTTTAAAATGTTTTTACAATAGACAAAAATGGGAATTTTCCCACGTGAATTCTATTGTGTAAGTAACATTTACTGGTAATTGAGATACAAATTGACAATATGATGGCTCTATTCTCATCTTCCGTGAAAGACAGATTAGAAATAGCAAAATCGTGGCTTGATTAAAGGATAATGTCAGTAGAGACTTCTATAAGACCCTAAGATATTGAGGCTACTGTGACACACTAAAAATTAGCTACCTAGCTTGCTGGAAAAGCACGAATAATTATCCATACAATAATTACATGCTTCCCTAAATACCAGCTGCATGCTCGTTTCAATTAGGTATAAAACTCAGCTGTATTTGACTGAAATGTAATACCTATAATAGCGAATTAGGTATAAATAAGGTTCTATTAACATGTTTCTGTATTACATGTTACCTGGACCTACAGAAATTTACGTATAAATACGAATTACTTAGAACTGGGTTACGTACGTTATAAAGCAAGTTCAACTATTTTTGCCTTAGAAACCTTAAACTTAGTATGGAACATTATTAGTTTTAGAATAATAACGTAAACTTAGTGCAAGTCACTACTCTGCTGCAAATACAGTTATAAATTTTACCTTTCAAATCTGCAAGACTTCGCTGTCTATGATATATGGATATTCATATGAAATCTTGTCGTCTTTAGTGATATGTAGGAATTGTGGAAAATAGGTTCGATGAGAGGTAGCAACTCCATAAGATTCATAATTTTTTTATTTTTATTTTTTAGAATAGACAGAATTTGTATGCAACAGCATCGCCTTTAACAATGTTCATGGTGTAGAAAACTTGGTGCCTACCCTAAATTCCTCATTTCTGGTCTAAGCTTGTTTGCAGCTTTTTACTTTCTCTACTGGTAAGTAGGGGAAGTATTGTATTCCACCCTAAAATTCGAAGTCGATATTTCACCGGAAATACATGTTTTGAGGCCCCCTGAATCCAAAAAAAGCATTTTTAGAAAAAGGTCCGTGTGTGTGTCTTTGTGTCTGTCAGTCTGTCAGTCTGTGGACAGCATAGCTCAAAAGCGAAAAGTCGGTTAAAAACCAAAGTTGGTATTTAAGTTACATGTCGTTCAAGGATGTGACACGAAGATTTTGAAGAAAATAGCCCCACCCGAAACTACCCTTTACATGGAAAAGTTTTCGAAAATTTTGATTTTCTTGAAAATGGCTCTAACGATTTTGATTAAAATGTCATATGTTTGAGATATTTTTATGACAAATGAAATGTATATCTTGGTTTTTCTGGCTATAGCCCCTGTAGTCGTATTTACTCTGGACGACTTTTGCATAACTGGTAAACCGTTAGAGATAGACCAAATTATACTATACAAAAAATGTAGATCTTGCTAAAATAAACAATTTATGTCTCAATAAATTTTCTTGTAGGGTGAACCATTTCGGAGATATACCTTGTTATGTGTGTGAGTTTCGGAAAACTTGGAACTTTCGTGAAATGGGTCATCGTTGTTCATTTTTTTATATGTTACGTGTACAAAGAGAACGGAATCTCAAAGCTTTAAAAGATTTGACTATCGCACAAAGCCTACTGTATTCCAATATTCTCCTTGCACCTACAAGGAAATAAGCAATAAGATAATTTGTAAAAATGTTTATTTTAACTAACACGAAGAAGATATAGGGATAAGAGTTTGTAAGAATGGTTAGTACAAGAGTAGAGAAAGTCATGTGAGTGCAACACATCAGATTTTTTTTTTCTAGGATTATCTGTATGATAGTTTGCATCCTGCCAGTTGAATCTTTCTCCTTTCTCATTCTTCTTTCTCAACACTGTTGTCAAGAGAAATTGAAAATCTAGAAAATCTGTGTTTTAAGTTCAGTTGCATTGACCGTCTTCCTTTTTCTGGCTGTTCGAACTAGTTGAATCCAATAAAATGATGGGAACTTGTATTTCTAGTTGCTTCTACTTTGTGATGAATCCACGGTCAGCGACATATTCCACGTTCCACTGTTATCAGTTTAATGTAAATTTCTCTTGTTTTGCATTGCAACGAGAAACAGCAGTTACAGCTGAATTTTTTTCAGGCCTCCACAAGTGTCGGTGTACAGAACGATATGAGTTATCTGTTCAGGAAGCAAAGTATTACCTCCATAAAGGCATGTAGCGATTTGATTATCTCCTCCTAACATCGCTGTTGTTATACTTCTGACAACATTTACAAAAGGCACAGAGGATTTGCCGCTTCTTTATTAGAAGCACCCTATCTTTGATGTATGAGATGGGACCTCCAGTCAAAATACCCTTCATAAATCTATATGATGAGGAAAGAATGGCAACTTTTCTCACTTATTTCAAGCGGCGTATCTTTGAGCCTTTTCTAAATTTTGCAGCAAATATACAGCTGGACTATCAAGCTCTATGCCCACAACGCTCTCATACAATGTTACAGACGAGGAAAGGCTTTGGAAGACATTGTTGCAGACCAAAAGTGTAGCATCCGTAATATTCCTGAAATTTTCCACCCTTATTTTTTTATTTTTTTATTATTAATATGCCAATTTTGCTTCAAGCTGATGTTCTTATAATCCAGCTTCTGTTTTCTTCTATACTCCATCATTATTTTCTACTTTTAACGCCAAGCCCAATTTACGGGGTTACATCAACTGCCAACATTAGATTATTAGACATTAGACTATAGTTTTTTATGTAAACTTCGTCTGTCTTCACTGTTAACAGAGCCCGCTAAACAGTGACTATAAGTGAGATAAGTGCCAACTCAGCATTTCAGCATTTCTCCCAACAGGAAATGACAACAACATGTAGTTACGTTTTTAACTTAGGAAGACGGTGTGAAGAAATTACGGGACTTATCCGCGTATATGCTCGGGACGAGGGACACACAAGTAAACTAAAAAAAGGGGGAAGGGATTGTCCTATTTTTTAAGGGACGAATTACAAATCGACTCATTGTTTTCTTCAGACGTGAAGAAGGATGCATTCATAGGCGTGACTTCACTATCTCATGTTGACCAATCTTTGACTTGTACTCTTTTTCCCGGGAATCATAAATAGTGTGCTATAACTAGATCTACATCTTTTGTGTAGTAAGATTTTGTCTATCTCTTACGGTTTACCAGTTATGCAAAAATCGTTCTGAATGACAAAAGGTTATTCCCATAAAATTCAAGATATACATTTCATTTCATTCGTCATGAGACTTGACATGTAAGTTAATATCACAGATCTTCCTGAAGCTGAGTAAAGCGAGGACCTGTCGTGCAGTTTTGGAATCTTTGAATATCTGACTATGGATTTCGTGGTGAATCCCCAATTTCACGTGCATACACATGGGCAAGATGACGTCAAGTTAACACTCCTAATGCAACCTTCAGCTTTATGTATTCATAAGAAGCTTTTAGTGGTGTCAGCTTCTAAAAACTTTCTTGAGGTGAATATACTACTCGATGTTGAACATGCTGTTGTTATTACGAATGCACATAATATCCTAAAGATATTTGAATGTAATACATAATGCATTTTTCTTTAGAAAACACACCAGACTTTCCATAAGTTATGTTACTTTGAAAGTCGTACTCTGTTATTTAATCTTACAGTTGAATCTATATTTAATATTTACTTATGCAAGTTCTTTCCAGTCTTTCATGCAATGGAAAAAATAGGAAGTATGTTTTAGTAGCTGTGCACGCTCTGCAGAAACAATACTTGTACATTCATGGATTCATTGAGGTATTTTACATGTTTCCAACTGTGGACAGTTTTGTTTCGACTACCACGTGATCCAAGCAAACTGTTACGACGGGTGAATGCCCTGACCTTGGTGAACAGCCTGCTCCTCGTGAACTGCGCTCTGAAGGTGCCAGCATAATGGCACAGCCATAAATAATAATATACTTTATACATGAGCAATATGTGCGTCAAAGGGAAGATATCCTTTACACAATCTTTATAGAATGGACATCAGGATCGCGTCTAACAACTACAACATTGCATCCGATCATGCAATTTTGGCTAACATGGGTGAACGCTGAGGGTGACTTAGAGCCTGCCCCCCCCCCCCTCCCCGGACACTAAAGCAATAATATCGATCAACTTGTCTCATTTTCTCCATAACTCTCTCTTACAGGTTTGCTATACCACATTGTACTGTAAATAAACCGTAAATAAACATACTATACACGTATATTAAAACGGTGGTAAATATTGGGGATGTCAGGGAATTTAATCCATTCTTTTAGAAAATTATAATTCCACATGCTATTCGGCAACACTGCTGATTACCGAGTGGTTGCAGTGAAGTGGAAGGGGAACTTTTGAGTGGGTATTCCTCATAGTCCAGTTATTAAGGGTGGTACTGAAATTTAAATTTTGTATATATTTATAAGTATGAAATCAATACTTTGCTCACCTAAGGGTAATTATGTAATAAACTACCAAAGTTCCAGCATAATCTGCTTTGTGGTTTTGAAGGAATTAATTATTTAATTTATTCACAATGCGAAAATACTTTAATGTTCAAAATACTCCATGGACATCAAAAGCTAAAATATAACAAGTTTTATTATTTTGTAAATTCTATTTGCCCAGCAAACCACGTCAAACTCTGGCAGAAAGGAAAAATAATTACTTTTAAAGTAATTAATTTCTTTGCTTTGGTGAACATTGAAAATATGTTGTTTTGGTTTTTTGTTTTGTTTTTGTACTTTTTTGTCTATTTCCTTGTTTTAAAGCTAAACAAATTTTGAGATTTTAAAACCAAAGATTCATGTTGGAGCACATGCTGGCAAAATTCTAGTATGGCACAAAATGTAAAGTGCATAGAGCAGATAGTTTATTAAAAATGTAAAGTCAAGAAAAACCAATTTTTCTACACACATGCATCATGAGTCAGATTACCTGTTTGGCCTATAACTGCCCTGTTGCATGTGTCACACTTCTTTTGTCTAGTGGTCTCTCCTCACATTCATAGTTTAACCACTTATGTCCGCTGAATTTTGTAGTTTTTGAGCCCTTTTTGGCGCTTAGTTTGTTCAAGTGCTGCCGACAATATTTAGGAGAAAAGGGGCGATTAAATGGAGCGCATATGATGTTTAAACCCTGCGTTAGACCTTTTAAAATGGCGAAGTCTAAACAATTTCTCTACCAACCGATGGCTGAAGTTTGGGGAACATTTTTATGTATAAACCTAAAAATCGTCAATTTGATAATTTTTCGGTGATTTTTCAGGCGCAGGGTCCATAACACACCTAACTGGGATTGAGTCCTCTGACTGTTAGTACTTCTGTTGGTCTCTGTGTACTTCTGTTTATTTTTTGGTCAGATTAATGCTTAAAAACTGTTTGTCATGCTGACCCAACAAATCCTTTCTTTAGTCGGCATGCCCTGTTTAGTGATCCAGTATATATCCCCATTACAAATAAATGATAAATCACTAAAAATAACCTTGGAAAGAAGATATCACTGACTTCATGTATTTCAGTCGTTCCTATTTCAGCCTGCGTAAGCCATCCCTTCCTGTTCCCTACTTATTACAGATTCACAGGCACAACCTTTATTGCATGTATTAAAATGTATTCCTCTATCCAAGTTACGTTATTCACTATACATTTTTCTAAAAATAATTTCAAATTAAGCAGTAAAGTACAGTTTACCACAGCAAAGAAGATTCGCGAGGAATGACGCGCAGGCGAGGAGTGAATTGCTGATTAGACACCTGCCTACCCTCCTTGTTTGTGATACGCAGGGCAGCTTAGTTACAGCCCGTTCAAAAACATGTGTAGCCTACTTTTATGAAGAATACCTTTTCGGTTTTAGTATACGCAGTGAATTCTATTTAAGTGATCCTATGTTTGCAGAAGCACCAAATGGTAATGTCTAATGTGCGTGAGAAAGTTAAAACTGTTCACAGTGGGACGCATGCTTTCTGAATAGTTTTAATTCTTGTGTAGCACATTCAGTGTCCTTGTCGCACCATTTCCAAACAGATAAGGCAGCAAATTCCTGTCAGGGACTTTTTTTCCGTTGGCTAACGTACTTACATGCTAAAACAACGCTCAAATGTTTATAGTTAGCATGAAGGAATGTGTAAATTCAGAAGCCTAGTACCGACCTCTTGGGAAGGAAAAGGCAACAAAGAAGAATAGGAAGCTTCAATCTTTTCTGTCAAGTGACGTCTAAAACACAATATGAAATATTTCGAAAACGGCTAATGCTAAGAAAAATGTATGACACAAACTGCATATTATAGTGAGTTCTACGTTTTCCCTGAGTAAGTTTTTGTCTTTCTACGTGGTTAATTTTCTAAGTAACTTATATACCTATGCAACTCTGTTGAAATGTTAAGGATTCACAGATATCCACAGACTATTCAAGATGTACGTTTTATTCATTTATCGTGTCAAATGTAAGACACTTTATTAAAACTAGAGCCGTTTATCAGAAAATAAAAACAATGGAAAGGTCTATGTAAAGAGTAGTATGGTTGGAGGAAATTTCGTGAAACTCTTTGTGTGGCGTTGCATTTTTAATGTCCTTTAACCTGGTAGTTCATATCGGACAATGAATTTTTTTTTTTGTTTAAACATTTGCAAAATTACAAGCTGTTCAATAGTTGAACAATAAGTAGCAATGACAACATATTACTTTAACAAACTATGGCCTATTTGCCATAAATTTGCTTATACGGACAATGGATGAAATGGGTGAAATGTAGTTCAAATGGGTTTCATATAGCGTAAAGTTTTCCTATATTTCTCTTCTCAGATAAGGGAAAACCCTGGTAAAAGTATTTTTTTCGGATAACTCACCCTAACCGAGATTTGAACTCGGGACCTCTTGAATGTGAGACAGGCACGCTACCCGTACACCACAGAGGTGGACAAGGCGTTGCATTTTGTTACATTCATTTGTTCCTAAACAGTTGGAAACATGCAGGCTGAGAAATGTTCTAAATGCTCACTGAAGCAGTTGATTAGGGATTCCTCTTATGTAACAGAAGCTGGACATGTTGCGATGTTCTCACATTTGTTTCCGACCTCTTAGCCAGTCGATACTGACAACTCAGTATAAATAATCTGTTTGATGGCAATGACGTGATGTCAATTTGAGGTTATGTACACACAGGGGGAACTGAAAGTAGTGAACTCCACACTGGCTTCCTAAACCTCGAATAACGATTTACCTACCTACACTCGTATTCCATATGAAATTATTATGTAATGATCTAAAATATTTTATGGTGTATCTCCTATGCCTTACATTGTAACGTTTTGGTGTACCTAATAAGAATGAAAACGCCCCAGGTGTTCAGGGAAATGGGTATGGAATTCGCCTTGTGTTTCTGATTCTCAAAATCTCCCACCGACTGTCCTATAAGTTTTGGAAATGCTGCATAGCATGTAAGTAGCTTTTAGTGGTGAAACAACCATAAGAATCTCCAGTAGGAATAGGAATAGGAGAGATACGGAGGCATGGGCGTCGCGAAGGGGGGGGCAAGGGGGGCCCGCGGCCCCTCCCTGGAAGTTGGTCAACTTAATGTGAAATCAATTACTGACTATTAAACTACTATTTTAAAAGATCAATTTCTATTTAACACAAATTAACATGGTTATATGTGAGACGGGAACTTCTACGTATATATTTGTAATTTTAGATTAAGAATGTACATAAATATAAGATTTTAGATATAAGTATAACTTGGTATTGTGCAAAGAAATTGCCTTTTGAAAGTAGGTTGACCTGAACAAGTTTCTAAAGGCCTCTAGAACTAAAGAAATCAAATCTATGTCCTTAATTTAGTCACATTAGAGTTCATTAAACAGTTAAATAATGTATCGAATGGACAGTATGGGAAATCGAGGTGCAAAGTGCAACGGTCTGACAGTTGGGTCTGGATGGCGATGTGCCCAGGAGTGTAAACCTCGTAGCGCTAAATAAGTATAGCTTCGCGCCAAAAAAGGAACGTCGAGGTGGAAAGTGTAACGGTCTGACAGTTTGAGTCTGGGTGGCGATGTGACTAGAAGTGTGTAAACCTGGTATCGCTAAATGAGTATAGCTCTCGCGCCAAAAAGAAACGTCGAGGTATGAAGTGCAACGGTGATTAGTGAACGTAAAGCAGTTAGCAACCTAAGAGAGAAGCACCAGAAACTTGCTCAGGTCGGAAATTCGAGGCAAATGAAGTGTTGAAGAATAAACTTAGTAAAAGCCTGTGTTGTGTTGTCATCTAACCTCGCGCCCGAGAAACATCATCTCATGCCTACCTAAATCCGGCACCCAACGTCCAGAAACCGCTACAAACGGCGCTCCAAGTCACGATCCCGTTACAAATGGCATCCCAACGCGGTGGCTCGACAAAGAATGACAACCAGAGGATCACCGATGTAAGCAGTTAACTCGGCGAGAATAAATCGACGCGTAGGAAGAAGGTGAACTTCAACCCAGGGACAGCAGTAGAAGCCGTGGACGCGAAAAGGAGCCGACGACCAAGTAACATCACGAGCGACAGGAAACAGCCTCAAGACCTCGGAGGAAAGGCGCACGAGGTGCTGTTTCAATAAGCGAGACAATCAACATCAGAGGACGACCACATCAACCCAGCAACGCAAGTCACCGAAAGGTTAGAGTTAAACAAAACAATCCTATGTAAAGACTATATATATCACAGTTAAAATAGTAGATGCATGGAAACAAATGTGTGGAAGAATGAGAGGACATTATATACTGTATGATTGAATGGGGAAGATTAGAATAAGGTAATTTTACATAGATGCTCCTTCGTAGCGGAAAGCTAAGTAGAAATACCAAAATGGAGTCGTTAGAACAGAGTAAAGAAAACAGTGCTGAGAGCAGCGATGCAGTAGGGAATACTTCGGGAGATTGCTTTAAGATACTCTTGAAAAAAATAAACGAAATGAGTAGTAGAATAGAGAATATGGGTGAGAAATTGGAAAGTAAAATTAGTGGTCAGGGTAAGGAACTAAACGAAATGAGTAGTAGAATAGAGAATATGGGTGGTCAGGTTAACGAAATGGGTGAGAAATTGGAAAGTAAAATTAGTGGTCAGGGTAAAGAACTAAACGAAATGAGTAGTAGATTAGAGAATATGGGTGGTCAAGTTAAAGAACTCTTAGACGAAGGATTTAGGACCCAAGAATCAAAGCTCAAAGAACATTTAGATCAAAAGCACCAGGAATTTGAGGAGAGAATGAGGGAGCAATTAAATACACAGCAGGGGAGCATTTCCGAAATCCAGGAAGGGTTAAATTCCTTTAGAATTAACGTAGACGAAAATTTAGAACGTATGAAAGAGATGTGTGAAAGAAAAAATGTAGAAACTAGGAAAATGCTGACGGATGAGCTAACAGCTATTAAGAACGCAGTGCATGGGGAGGTAAATGAAACTTTGCAGGTAGTGCACGCTGAATTAGAAGCTGAGGGACAAGAAATTAATAAACTTAAGGAAAACACGGAGAGACAGCTATTAGCTCATCTAGAGGTAGATAACCGTTCAAAAAAGAACGAGAGTAGAATAGTGGAAATCCAGGGATCTGTAGAGAGAATAGAGATACAATTAAGAAGTATTAATAATGGTAATGCGACAAGCGCAGTTGACAGTAATGGAAATAACTCAATTGTAAATAGCGCACAGCATGAGGCTGTAGCTATAGAAAATGTGACACCTAGCTCCTTCCACGTGAACCCGTCTAATACAGGAAATAGTCTTAGTCAATATGGCCAATTACTGAATGAAGTGTCTGTTCCCATTTTTGAAGAGTCTGAGGACATAAATCCTAAGCAATTCCTTATCGACTTAGACCGCTATTTCGAGATAAAGGATATACCGGAACAGCTCAAAATGTCTGTTGTGCGTAAGGCTCTGAAAAATAGATCTCTGACGTGGTTAAGGCTTGTTTTGGGGGAAAATTGCTTTTACGAGCATTCCAAGCAAATGTTTATCAATATGTACTGGGATGCGACTACACAAAGTAAGATAAAATTAATGCTTAGGAAATTGGCCGCGGAACGAGTGAAAAAGAAAGACGAAAAAGGCAAAAGGAATCATAAGATCAGAAAGAAAACGAAAGGGGAAATCCATATGGATACACGAAACCAACAGTCATTTGTGAAACGCGTAGTAAAGATCTTTACAATAGATAAGGGGCAGGCGGATAGCCACGGTCCTCATTGTGACCACACCAAGGCGAAAAGGGACGACAGACGACCGAACCAGCTGTATTTACGGCCAATGAACCGAGTTACGGGATTGAAAACAGTAGAGAGTAACAAGGAAAGATTTATTTACCTACTTTACTAAATAGCTTGAAAAAAAAAAATTGACTTAAGTACCCGGCGTGAAAAGAGACTGAAAAAAAAAAAAAAATGAATAAATAAAGTTGACCGTGGAATAGATGAAACAAAAGGGGATTCGAACCGATAGAATAGTGGAGATCCAATTCATTAACAGAGTGGGCGCGAACATATAAAAGAACAATTGATGTAGAAGCGGCGAAAAGTAAACTGAGATGCGCGAACTTATGAAAGAATAATTTATGTAGATGCTGCCGAAAAGTGAACTGAGATGCGCGAACTTATGAAAGAATAATTGAAGTAGAAGCTGCCGAAAAGTATTTTGAGATGCGCGAACTTATAAAAGAACAATTGAAGTAGAAGCTGCCGAAAAGTATGTTGAGATAAAAATGATAAAGTTGACCGTGAAAATAAATAACTAAATAAAAACAAAAGTAGACCAATGCAAAGCCATGCACAAGGCGAGAAAGGTAGAAAAATGCTAAAACCGGATTAGAGTCCTAATTGCTGGAACGTTATAACTCGTTGTAGTACTTATTAAATGAAAAATGGAAGGAAATCACAGATTGATTACGGCTATGACAGAAATTACATAAATGATATTAAAAGTGTAAACTGTATCATACAGTAATTGTAAATTTGATCTAATTACTTATCAAAGGGAGACCGAAGATGCGGGAAACACTAACAAGCAACAATTGAAATGAAAATGATGGTTTAAAATACGCGCGAAGCGGTAAATAAGTTTAAAAAGACAGATGAAGGAACAATGGTAAACTTGGAAGGATATAGGTGAAAATAGGTAGATATAAGTGTACAATTAGTAGCTCGTAAGTGTGATTAGATTAGCAGTGCAGAATGTCATTATATGAAACACTGGTTTAAGAATTTAAAAAAAAAAAAAAAAAAAAAAAAAAAAAAAAAAAAAAAAAAAAAAGAAAATGTAAAATTAGTAGCTTGTAAATGTGAGTAGATTAGAAGTACACAATGTCATTATGTGAAACTCTGGTTATGAACTAAGGGACCCTGGAAGACATTGAACCCTTGTGTTTACATGGGCCAGGTAGACAAGGAGAACCTGTGTCAGTGACCTATATGTGTGATATTGTAAACGAAGTAGGTGAAAGTCCAAGACAGGTAGATAATTGAAAGCAAAGGTATACTACGAGGAAGTGGACATTTTCATGTGTAGGTTAAGCTGAAGTCAGGACTTCGGAGGAAAATAGAATTTGGTAACCAAAAAAAAAAGGAGAAATCTCTCAAAGATCTTCCTGTTTTTCTTGTTACAAAATCCGGCGCATTTGAGACGGGAACTTCTACGTATATATTTGTAATTTTAGATTAAGAATGTACATAAATATAAGATTTTAGATATAAGTATAACTTGGTATTGTGCAAAGAAATTGCCTTTTGAAAGTAGGTTGACCTGAACAAGTTTCTAAAGGCCTCTAGAACTAAAGAAATCAAATCTATGTCCTTAATTTAGTCACATTAGAGTTCATTAAACAGTTAAATAATGTATCGAATGGACAGTATGGGAAATCGAGGTGCAAAGTGCAACGGTCTGACAGTTGGGTCTGGATGGCGATGTGCCCAGGAGTGTAAACCTCGTAGCGCTAAATAAGTATAGCTTCGCGCCAAAAAAGGAACGTCGAGGTGGAAAGTGTAACGGTCTGACAGTTTGAGTCTGGGTGGCGATGTGACTAGAAGTGTGTAAACCTGGTATCGCTAAATGAGTATAGCTCTCGCGCCAAAAAGAAACGTCGAGGTGTGAAGTGCAACGGTGATTAGTGAACGTAAAGCAGTTAGCAACCTAAGAGAGAAGCACCAGAAACTTGCTCAGGTCGGAAATTCGAGGCAAATGAAGTGTTGAAGAATAAACTTAGTAAAAGCCTGTGTTGTGTTGTCATCTAACCTCGCGCCCGAGAAACATCATCTCATGCCTACCTAAATCCGGCACCCAACGTCCAGAAACCGCTACAAACGGCGCTCCAAGTCACGATCCCGTTACATATGCAACGAACACTATACATTTTGACAATAAAATAGTGAATTGATGTTATCTGATTGCAAATTTCAAACATGTGCCCCCCCCCCTGGAAAAATGTCTGCCGACGCTCATGTACGGAGGGTGTTCGGCACTGAAGTCAGGCTTATTGTACTTATGTCCCCAAAGGACACCCCCGGGAGGAAGAATGAGGTGAGAGGAAACATCGGGCTGCCAGATCCAGACTAACTGCACAGACGGTGACAGAGGTCCCAAGGTTTACCAAGTTTGACGACATCTCAAAGTCTTTAGATCTTCCGGGGCCAACTCAGGAGGATCTCGGCGCGGGGTCCAACGCCCCTAGATGCCGCCCCCTTTTCCACCCGGATCCCACGGACAACGAGGGACTGAGAGAGTTCCTGTGCGCATATCATCCCTGCCAAGCTGCACCTAACCGTTCGCTGACACTTGCAGCTCTGAAAGAACCAACGGGATGAAGGATGAATGAAATTATTAATGAAACAAAATGGAAGAACAGGAAATTCAGGGGATGTAATTATTCTTTTAGCTGACTTTACATTCCATATTACGGAACGCACTCCACAGTCGGCGGGATCAGAAACTTTCTTAAACATTTTGAAGGATCACTAACAATTACTGTAAACGCAACGCGATCTAGTTGTAATGTCGTCTTAATGTTTAGAAACTCGCCAGAAACAGGTCTGTGTAGTGGTTGCGTGTGCAAGAGCAATATAAAAGCTGTTTCACAACTACCCGACAACGGTAACTAGAACAGCAGTAACAAAGCAAGGCAGCACTCAGTATTTTGGTTTACAACAGCCCGGCAACGAGAACGGCGATATACCTACACTATCGATCAGCTTATCATAGAAAGTGGAGATCGATATTGTGCATTGGGAATTAATTTATTTCTAGCTGATCAGTGATATTTTTTCTAGTTTGCGACTAGAGAGAGCTCTGGCAGCTGTTTCATTGCACAGCCGCCTTGAATACTTTCCGCAGCGAAAAGTACTACGCACAATATGAACCTAACATGCCGTGCCCGTAACCGCAACTGAAAGCTAAAACTGGGCCAAGTCTTTTTTCCCCCGTTCCCGGGGACCAGGAAAGCTTGCAGTTGCTAGTGAACACTCCCATATGAATATATGAATTTCAACTTTCTCGTTACCGTTACCGGTGGTTGTTAACCAGTCTTAAATCAAAAGCGAAAATTCAAGTAGCAAACTTGGCCTACAGCGTCTTCCAGGGAAGTGAAACGAAGATTTTCAAGAAAATCTCCTCGCTCCAAACTACCCTTTACCTGAAAAAATGTTTTATTTTTTATTTTCTCAAAAATGACTAACGAAAATGATTAAAATATCGCAAGTTTAGTTATTTGTATGACAAATAAAATGTATATATTAAATTTTCTTCGAATAGCCTGTAAAGTCCTCTTCATTTTGAGTAGATTTTGTATAACTTGTAAACCGTGAAAGAGACAAGCACTTAACCAAAAAATATGTCGATAAAGTACGTAATTTGTCAAATAAAATAATTGTTGTGATATTCGAGATATGATGATGATGATAATGATAATAATCATGATGATGATGATGATGATGATGATAATAATAATAATAATAATAATAATAATAATAATAATAATAATAATAATAATAATAATAATAATAATAATAATAATAATAATAATAATAATAATAATAATAATAATAATAATAATAATAATATATTCTTTATTAATAGTTAAGTCGCCATTTGTTCTTTTCTCGTGATCATGCAAAGAGAAAGGAATTTCAAAGCCAAAACGGCGAACCCCTTTAAAATAACTGACTATCGCTTAAGCCTTCTGTGTTCCCCTTGAGCGTATCTACAACAAAATTGGCAATAAAACTATTTCAGCAAATGTTTATCTCCTTGGAGAGTAGAGGAGTAAGTTTTGTGAGAATTGCTAGAATAATGGGAGAGAAATTCATGTAAATTTTATCTGTTGTTGCTCGCAATGTCATCGAAAGAGTATGGAATTTCAAGGCCAGCATACATATAGCGACATGCTTGTAAAAGCGTTTTTTTTTTTTTTATTGTTTTTGCTTTCTTTACTTTATGTGCTTTAACCGGGTAGGTTACACCGACGGCGAATGAGGGAAATTATTGAAATTATCCTCTATAGGGCAGGGGTCCCTAAAGAGTTACCCAACATTCACCTTCTCAAAATAAGGAAAATCCTAGAAAAAAGTTTATCCCAATACCTACCCTAACCGAGATTCGAACTTAGGACCTTTTGAATGTAATGCAGACACTATCCCCATACCACAGAGCTGTGCCGAATATATTTTCGTTTGTTGGTATTCCCCATGTACCTGCAAAGAAAATGTAGTGAAACTATTGCTACAAATATTTACTTCAGTTAATATGAAGCAGATACAAAGATAAAGTGTTGTAAGAATAGTTTGTAGAAGCCATAATTATATAAATGATAGTGGATAGAAATGTGGCTGAATGTAACATCAGATTTTTCATTATAGAATCGAACTGTAATCTGTTAATCATGGATGTTGTAGAACCAGTGTAATGGACTTCCTACATTTGCGAAGAAAACAATAATCGTGCTGGCAGTGGTGTTACCCCTTACCAGAAAGTGATGCGATTTGACATTCAAGTAGTTTTTCAGTAAAAAGGAAATGTGGTGTGTGCTGTTGGAGCTTAACGATGTAGCATTGAAAGCGAATAAAGCTCGGAGAGTGAATGAAAAGGGATAAGGGGAACACGTGCGGCCGTTTGCCAAATTAAAGCTATTCGCCCGCCAACCACATGCACAAAGGAAGCGGACATCCTCGCTTCTGACTCACAAATGTAGCATTTGCCTCCCATATCTGAGATGTGTCGTCTTGAAAACTCTTAAGAATTGTGTTATACAGTGTCGCGGCACTCCTCGGTTTTACGGTTTCAAACAAAGGGCGATTCTGCTTGCCCTTCTCTGTAGTGAAAGTTTGCTACATGTAATGGTGTTCACCCCTTAACGACCACATTTCAAGAAATTGTAAATCTGTCCCTCGCCCTTTTTCCGATGCTAATGATATAGCACAATAGACTCTCAATGTACTCTCAACGAAAGAGCCTGTTGTTGCCAAGTCGATTACAGTTGTGCATTCAGAGTGCTGCTAAGATTATTGTGGAGTTACAATTCAGAGCGACCCAAGTAAAAGATGCGATCATTTGGCACTCTAAAGGCAGTGCCATGAGGAAGGTCATTAAAGCATGGGCGATGCTATATTTTATATTTGTCTTTTTTTAAGAAACATGTGGACAAGGCTGACAACGTTGCTTTAAGTTCAATAGCAGTATCATAAATGTGTCAAATTCCCCAAACGCTAGACTCAAAGACGCTAAAGTGGAAATGCAACCAGCTACTAAAGTGAACATCGCCCAAAACAGTGCATCACAAATGCCATAAATTGTCAAGCTACCTCAAGACTAGAATCAGAGATCGAAGTGGAAACTTAAACAGCAGTCCTACAATACAAATGTTGTAACTGTGTAGCAAAATATGTAACTCTTTTACATAAATGGTCTTAACCTGTCAAGCTTTGCTTCAGTCAGAAGTATTAATGCTGCTAATGACTTATCTCGATTTGCTCATTCCGGTCGGCTTCATTATTTAATTTCACAATAAGAGGAGGTACACAGCTCGAAGCCCGTTTGTAATGTAGACAGCTCGATGTTAGGTTTGTTGACGAAATGTGAACGCACACCTATCTCACACTTCGATGCGCTACGGCACCCAAACCGTGCATTTCCAGACAGGGGTTCCTATTTGAAAACCAGTCTGCTTGCCATCCCGCACAACCTACTGAGCGTTGTCGCTTGTCGCTTATACGAGTGTTTATTTAATGACGTCATCTCAGCCGCCGCTTCTAAACCTTTTAGCTGCCATGACTGAAATCCGCCATGAACGCTTATTTAGTAATGGTTAGAAAAGAAAATATGGCTGCTTTATATTGATTTATCTAAAAGTGAATTAATTTATTTCCATGGGATGTTATTATAAGAATTTCACAGAATTTTTCTTATAGAAGGCGAAAGGACAGTGTGTGGGGTCTAGGCCCCCCTGGATCACCCCTCCCCTCCTTGAACACGTCTTTGTGGTGGGCGCTGATTATACAGGAAGTCTAAGTCGGTAAAGAAACATTCCACTCAAGGAGGAGGGCTCTTACGGGATTCGAACCGGACACATTGTTTACGAACCCATGCTTTAACCACCTTGGTCACCCGTGTCCCATTTCCGGCATAATTAATTTAAATTGTGCGTATGAGGTAATCCAAACCAATAAGTTGGGAGGGGCTATGAAAACCAGGACAAGACAGGAAAAGCAAGTCTCTCATAGTGACATTGTTGACGTCTATTTTCTGACGTAGTAATTCTGCAAGCTTTCTTCACAGGCGGAACGTGTGAGAACAGGCTCGCGTAAGGTTATTAAGGCTCTCCCATACAGGTGCGGTGCGAATTGCGGTATTGTACCCGCCATAAATACTTACAGTATTGCATGAGTGGTTATCGCAGCGGTACCAGGTATACCACTCAGCAAATGTAGGCCGGGTGGGATG
Organism: Tenodera sinensis; assembly: GCA_030765045.1. NCBI lineage: Eukaryota > Metazoa > Arthropoda > Insecta > Mantodea > Mantidae > Tenodera > Tenodera sinensis. The sequence continues at coordinate 62,314,936 of CM060972.1, forward strand.
GCTCAGGCGCTAACGTCTGTGGCCCGCATTCGGGAGGTCGCGGGTTCGATCCCCATGGCCGCGCACTCTGACATGGGTTTTTCCGTGGTTTCCCCATGTCACTTAGGCGAATGCTGGGGTATATTATTTCACACCACGGTTTCCTTTGCATCATTTCTCTTCATTCCATTTCCTTATCATCTTTCAGGTGTAGTTCCAAGCGTGTATTGTGGACAGTGCCGGGCAGATGGCGTGGATGACTGCGCATGGTAACGGCTGTTTTCGGCGCTAGGTGGCGTTCGGTCGGCGCTTGTTTTCCGTCGGGGGGGGGGGGGGACGCTCAGTGCGATACCGGATTTTAATTTTGGCGGGGCCTGCTGCCAGGATGAAGGCATTTCAGCACTTGTTAGGGACTTCCGCGCGTCTCTGTGGCCTGTCTAGCTGCGAGCCTGATGGTACCTTCGGTTCCCTCATTTCATCCTTGCCTCCTGGGAGGGGGCGGGGGTTGGTAGCCACAATAGATCTGTGTAGGTCGAAGTGAGCGAGGTGTCCCCCTCTATGTCTGTACCCTTTACTCTTTAAACATTTTCGGAATGTCTATCATGAGTCCATCATCAGAGAATGGTAGTCGCAGCTGGTAGCTGAAATTCTTTCCAGGCTCCTTACACTTATATTCAGAACAAACACAGTTGTGGCATTACCTTCTGCAACAAACAAGAGAATGACAACACAGGCAATTGTTTTGCTGAATTGGTAATATTTATTTTAAGCTACAATTAATGTAATTGGCAATTTAGAAACTTCAGACATGTTAGAAAGTTATGATTAACTAAGAATATCTAATCTATCTTTGAAAACGAATTTCTGAGTAGATTTTAAGTGTCATTTGATTGAAACAATGACAATTATTCGCATAGATAAGTACTGAAATGCAGGTCGTATAACTGGCCAGGAGGGCTTGGGGCGCTGACTACGTCCCACCCTCCGGTACTGTACCCCACTCATGACGTCTATAGTGGGCATAGGTGGGATACGCAGCGGCCGGGTGGTAAGCCTTGGCCCTTCATGAGCTGTTACGCTGGGAGTTTAGTTTGTTTTAAAGCACTGAAATTACGAAACACAAAGTCTGAGAGAGTTTATGTAAAACCCTAATAGAGATTACGTTGTCAGTTTCAGGAAGATGTGTATCGCCTTTTCCCATAATCACACAGTACAGGATTCACCTTCGCTAAATGTGTTTTTCGACACATGTTACATAAGCGATAGGTACATATCTGAATGCACAAGGCCACGAACAGCATCGCGCCTTTACCGCGACTGTCGATGAAAGTCAGTTTTTGCAAATATTTGTCTTTTGAAACATCAGGATAGTCGTCAGAAGAATTTGGCAGAAGGAAGCATAATTTCTTAATGAAAATCAACAAATCCTGGAGAGGCGTTCATTGAGGACTAAATAATTGATGCAGCAAGTTTACCGGTTTTTTTCATGTTGTTGGAAAACTAGTTTTTGTCTAATTTTGAAAAATTATAAACATTTGGGAAGCGTTATCTCTTGCCAAGTTCTTTCTTCAGGGAATCGAGGAAGCTGTTACGAATAGCTCTAGAAAAGGAATGGATAAGAGTCAATCGGAAATATATTTTGAACTCTTTTGCCACTGGCATAGCCAGATGAGAGGGGTTACTCCATTCCCGACAATTTTTTAATAGTTTAGATAATTTTGTTAACGTTACTGATTTTCATTGGTAAAACGCTAACAACTTTGTTTAGCTAATATTACAAAAGAAGATACCTTTTAGACAGTTTGTTTTCCTGTGCACCTTATACCAGATGAGCCAGCCGCTACTGTTTTTTTTTTTTTTTTTAAAGTTAGGCCACCCATGTGCGTTTTTGTCCTGTTTTGCTCATACTAAAACGTATTACTTGACTTTCTTAGAGAGAGGCATGCGCAAGGTTCAGAAGAACAGCGGTTTATGGGACAGAGCGTGCTCCTCGCTAAAGTACATCTCAAAAACATACGACTCGTTTACTGAGAGCGAATTCCGGTGTCCAGCCGATTTTACAAACTTTTTACTAGAGTATACATAGCAAAGTAATTCAGTAAACGCCTCTGAAAAAAATTGACCTATCACACGACTACACTAGCATCACCAAATAAAAATAAAATGGCGAATTCTTGTACTTAGAGTCAGGGTTGGCTGCAAAAAATTAGTACACGTCTCATTCACCATGGATTCGTACAGTCAAAACGCACATACCTAATATTAAATAACGGTTTATTTAAGTTTTTGCGTTAACTTAAGTCTCGTACATTTCAAACAACATGGCTTTTGCCATTCAAGCAATAATATAAAAACTCCCAGCAAATTATTGAAACTGTCTTAAAAGGTTAAATTAAGCACGAAAACTCGCGAACTGGCAATGACATAGCTCCTGGCATAGAAGTCGTACTACTGAACTATCACAAAACCTTGGAAACCTATCCACAATACTCTATTATAAAGTCCCTGAGGGTTTAGGATATTATAACTTAAAGTTTTTATGCTCGATCATTCCAAATTTATTAATTATAAGTCTGATAGCGATCCTTTAATGTACCATCTTAAGTTCAAACTTTCATTAAAGGACTGATCTTCATCCAATAGGACAATTCAATTTTCATTAAAGGATAGGTGTTCCACCAATCAGAGAATTCCTATGCAACAATGGCAAAGCATGCACCATAGGCCACGGTGTAAGGGTGTGCCACTCCTGGTAAATAGTTACGTCAATAACCACAACAAAGGTTACTAAATGGTGTAGAAACGAAATATATATTGACGCTTTGACTAAAAGAGGAAGAGATACAGTGAGCGCATTTAGCTTGTCATGTAGACCTCTTTATCATGATTGGTAGACCAGCGGCGAAGCTCACCCTCAAAATACCCCCGAAAACGATATAAAATTCGCCGAAAATGTTCTTTGGTACTCTTTATACCCACAACAAAATGAGTATCCAATGAAATATGTCTGCAAAACTTTATCTCGGTTAACGTGTAGTAAGATACAAAAGTAAGCTTTCGTCAGAATAGTTAGAAATAAAATAAACGATAGTAGGTAGAGAAAGTCATTTGAATGTAACCTCTCCCTTTTCCCACTCCTCCCCCACGCACGCGCAAATGTGTCTTTCGGTTGATGTTCCAGGACCCAGGCTGTTAAAACAGCATAACGTTTCATCTTATTCTGTTCCCATGTGATCTTTCAGATTCTTGGAAATCCTCTCCGCCAACAGTGTCATTTCCTTCCCAGCAGATAATTCGGTTTCCTCCTCCGTTGTTACTGTCGGTGTCCATTACTGCTAGAGCCATATTACGTCACTAAAAGAAGATACAATGGCAATATCTTTTAACGTGAATGTTTTTACACATAGCTCGATTTACAATTGGGCCAAGTTGATATTTTCTCAGAGCGCCGGTTTTTGAGGAGCAGGGAATCAGAGGTAGGAAAATATAGGACAAAAATGCGAGGATGGAAAAAATACATTGTTTTGAGGTACGGCAATGATTTGATTTTAAGAATGCATGTGAAATCCTACAAGGCCGAGCGGTTAGACCGTTCGCCTATCACCAAGGCGGCCCGGGTTCGATCCCAGGCACCCGTACCCCGTGGTTTGGGTGGGTTTTCTCCGATTTCCCCCGCCACTCATTTCACCAACTGCTTCATCACCTTTGCATTCATCAATTTCGCCTGCGTTACATATCTTCCTCACTCTCATATCTAGTGCTGGGCTGACCGCCCGCTTCCAGGTCTTCACTCTGGTCCATAAGTACGTTTGCTCCCCGACAGGCATCTGACCGTAGGCACAGGCTTGAAGCCCTAGGGGTGTCAGTCCTCCATAAGCGGAGGGTAATCAGGTAGAGAAGAAGTCAAATCCTACAATTTAAAGTAGGTACCTACAGCAAAAATGGAAATAGGCTATACCACCAACAGCTTTTCAGATTGCTGCTACATGTAGAGGGCTTTATGTCATTTTAGGCTCTGAACCATATTTGAGGCCAAGCTGGATTCAAATCAACATTCCTAAGCTACTTGCAATTGTTGGGGTTGAAAGATTATTAATATTACCTACTACTATATTACCTATTAGTTCTGTATTTTTATTTTTACCCACAAAAGTCGTTCAATTTTAAAGGTGTTTAAGTACTTAAAAAATAAATAACTTCTATGTCTTTGACTTCGTAAACCTGTGCATAAAACAAACCAGTTTGGTAAAATGACATTTTTTATTTCTATTTTTCACTTACTCTATTATGTAAAGTAGAGGAAGTATTGTATTCCACCCAAAATTTCGAAGTCGAGATTTCACCGGAAATAAATTAATAAAAAAAAAGCATTTTTAGAAAAAGGTCCATGTGTATGTGTGTGTGTGTGTGTGTGAGAGAGAGAGAGAGAGAGAGAGAGAGAGAGAGAGAGAGAGAGAGAGAGAGAGAGAGAGAGAGACCAGCATAACTCAAAAACGAAAAGTCGGTTAAAAACCAAAGTTCTAAGTTTACCATCTTTCAAGGATGCGACAGGAAGATTTTGAAGAAAATTCTTCCACCCTAAACTACTCGTTGCATGGAAAATTTTTCGAAAATTTTGATTTTTCTCTAAAATGGGTCTAACAATTTTCATTAAAAGCCATATGTTTAAGATATTTAATGGTAAATGAAATGTATATTTTGAATTGTCTGGTCGTAGCCCATGTAGTGCTGTTTACTTTTGATGACTTTTGCATAACTCGCAAACCTGTCCAAACGAACCTTTTTGTGGAGTGAAGCATTCCGGAGATATTCCTTGTTATTTGTGTGAGTTATGCAATTGATCGTTTCTCTAATGGGAGGTCGTTGTTCACTTTTTATCTCTTGGCCCTGCAAAGAAAACGGAATTTCAAGGCTTTAAAAGATTTGACTATCGCCCGAAACCTATTGTATTCCCATATTCCCATTGCATCAAGATAATTTCTGCAAAGTTTATCTCGACCAACAAGAAGATAGAGGAATTAGAGTTTGTAAGAATAGTTAGTATAAGAGTAGAGAAAGTCATGTGAGTGCAACACATACGATTTTTGTAGTTATAACAGCCGTATCAAACTGCAACAACCATGTAATTAAATGAGTAAAAATACGAAAAGGCTGTGTGTTTAAAAAACAACTTTGCATTTAGTTGCATAGTGTGCTAGTTTAAAAATGATAATAAATATGTTTAAAGTTGTACAAGTTTATGTTGGGAGGAACTTGAAAAGGAAAGGGGGAGTGCCGATTAAAATTATCTAGCTAACTGAAAAATTTGTATAGAGACAATATTGTGACACCGATCTTACACTTTTCAAGTTAGGTTGTGTAAGTACATGTGTCAACTTTCTCTCCACGCTCTGGATCCTGTTAGTGCTGTCTAATTCGTGGTCGTTCGGACAGTGTTTTGTCTTCGATGCAATTACCTACTGCTGAGCTTACTCATTTATCCAGAAAACATTGGTATTTAACCTTTTTTCCCGCGTACCCCCAAAGACAATTTTCCACTTCAGCCTGTACCCCTGGGCCTAGTCCTAGAGTTATCCTTAATTCATATTATACATAACCATATCTAAAATAGGTTATAATATTTATAAGTTGTTTAATACTACATAATGAAGGACTAAATTAAATTTTACGTACTTCCTTAGAAGTTTTCGCAAAGACCAGGTTGAATATTATTGATCCAGAACATGCAGCTCCACTCGCGTCATTCTCTCACTACCTTTCCCACTTTCTTTGCACTGCGCACATACGAGTAATATGTGATGTTATAAAGCGTTTTCAATACAAGCAGGGCCGTATTTACGTAAGGGCAAACCGGGCAACTGCCCAGGGCGGCACATTTTAGGGGGCGGCAAAATTACTGGAAAGCTGCACCAAAAAAAAAAAAAAAAAAAAAAAAAAAAAAAAAAAAAAAAAAAAAAAAAAAAAAAAAGCATAGACATGAAACATCAAGTTCCTTTTGATTCTGGATAAATTGATTGAAGAACAACAGAGTTTCTTCCTACAAAGAATTCAGTGAACCATTTATATTTTTGACAAATCTGAAGATGCTTAATCCACTTGAAATTCAGGAAGCATCATCCAGACTTCAGAAAGTCTGTTCGGTCCTAAATTTGGGCCTGAATACAAGTAAAAGATATTGGTTACAATGCTTCTTATAGTTTTTAACGTTCGCTTTAACTTTTTGGTTATATCGCGACGATTACTGTAGTTTTGTAATGGTTCACCTGAATCATTGGGTGAAATGAATACCAGTAAAACGTAGCAAGTGCTCAGTAGAAGCTACGGTGTAGATAGAATAGGATAGACAAGGTTTGGAGGGGAAATTTAGCACTTCGACCAATGCGTATGCCCTTGACGGTGAGGTGAGTGAGAGGATGCGAAGGGTGGTCGATCCTTATGAGAGACGCAGAGGGCAAGGACCCTAACAACCAAGATTTGAACTTCCCTGTGGTGGCTGGTACACCGGCTTCCCTCTCACGTGCGAGGCCCAGGACTCTTGAGACTTCCCCCGATTTGGAGGACGAGGATTTACAGAGAACAAGCACCTGCCATGCACGCTGAAACTCCCGCCGACACTTAGAACCCTGAAACAACCAAGCACATGAAAGGTGAAATGAAATGAGAATGGAGGGACAGGAAATTCGTGGGATGTAATTATCGTTAACATTCGCCTGCTAACCCAGGGAAAGCTCCGAAAACATCTATGGATAGGAAGGTCAGCCACAAGAATCTAACCTACGACCTCCCGAATGCGGAGCCAAATCGCTCGGTAAGCTACGTTGTAGAGTATAGCTTGTTTAAAACGTCCTGACACCTTCATATGCGCGAGTGAGGAGAAATGCGAGGAAGTGTGGAGAGTGGTGGGGGAGCAAGTGATTAGAACGTTATCAGGACTCTCCCTCCCTCCCTCTCTCTCTCTCTCTCTCTCTCTTTGTGTGCGTGTGTGCGTGTGTGATCATATTTTTACACTGGATACAATTTTTTAATGTGGAAGGTATATTGGCAGCTTTTAACTCTTGGAACAATTGCTAAACAGCAATTTTATTACTCGCTTAACAATGGTTTAAACTGTGGGTTTATATTACTGTGTTTTGTTCTTTTTTTTTAAATTTATTACATTAAATTCACACACATTCACATTCCCCTTCACACTTCCAGACCCTAGGGAGGATGGGGCTGCCCAGCCAGGAATCGCACTTGGAGCTCTTGCACTGCACAGCAGGCAGGTGCTCTACCAACTGAGCTACAGGGCCAGCCTTAAAAGAAATTGTTTTGCACTTTTTAGTCTTTTGAGATGTACCATACTACAATTTTTTTATTTAAATAATTATTTAGAAAATAAAAAGGTTACAAAACTTCCATTAAAGGGCAGTTTGGCATGAGACAATTGTTGATGTAGCAATAGCTTTTTACCAATTGCCAAAAGCATGTACAATGGGCTTTAGACAGAACTGATTTTAGTAATATGACACATCGTTATAAGAAAATATGGGGATATTACAAGAAAATATAAAGATGATTATTTGTTTATTTTTTAATAAATACAGTTAGGCATCCTATATAAGATCGATAAGGAAAATAATTAGACACTCTCAAAGTTTGCACCTGTATACTGTACTCACAGGCCTTATTAGAGAATGAATAAATGAAATTAATGTGCCAATGAACTTGGACAAACTATGTGATATTCACTGTTTATTTGAAGAAAAAAAAAAACACCATTTATAATGAATCTCAGCCAGGCAGCTTGACCCATTTGGGATTTAAGGCCAGGTCCACAGGCACGGGAGGAAAGTGCATTATCCCTAAACTGCCATGGTAACATCCTGAAAATGTATAACATCTGCCATTGTGATTTCCTGGTGGTTGTCAAATATCCAAGTACAAATCTTGCACTTGCAAGTTTTTGATAGGATGCAGAGAAAGAGACAATTGACACTTCTCATATACACTTTCATTCTGTTACGACACGCTGACTAATCAGTGAGTCATGCCTTGCTGTGCACAGCTGATTTTATTATGACTTGTGATAGGCCATGAGTATGAGTAATGCCTTCATTCTGCTTGTGTTGAGTGCAAAAACTGAAGTCTGTAAAGAGAACAAAATAAAATATCAGAATATCTGTTTTTCACCATATTTAACTACAGTAAGGGACATTTTGGAAATTAGGGGAGTGGCAATCACTAGCTCCCCCCCCCCCCACCCCCCGATTGACCCTGGTTAGTTCTTAGCATGCAATTTTTCAAGAAGACCACATTGTATTTCATTGTTTAAGTATGCTAACTTCCATTATTCATTTAAAACCAAAACTTAATAGCAAAATGTGAGAATTCACTAATTTTAAAAGTATGAGAATTCTTGCAGAAAATACTTAAATAGTACATCAAAGTTGTTTTGATAATGAGAATGCTTATCCTGATGATAGTATACAGGTAGGTAAAACTTGCTGACGATGGAGATGAATACCTTCAAAATAGTGAAACTAAATTATCACCATGGCGGTCATAATTTTAATTATCATGATTATGGCTGACACAAAATTAAATGGTGGTTGGCTCAACACAATGTCCACTCAGAGGCTTGGCATGCCTTACAGTGTTGTATACTTAAACACACTGTGAAATCATACTGTAAAGCCGGTGATGTAAATACCCTTTGTGTCCACACAATTTATTTGCACAACAGGAAAGAAAATACTAATGATCAGCTAACATCTGTCATTAAATGTTGTGCCTGCCATAATATATTTGCAGACTATGACTTCTGTCACAACTGTGTCTTGTTCATCATCATATTAATAGCCTGATTACTCCTTTACGAAATGTGTCAAAACTAATTATTTTTGTGCCACATGAATCTATCTTTCTGGGTTACAGTTGGGGAAAAAACAAGTTTTCTATATTGTACATTATTTTGGAATGTTATGTGTACCATCTGTTGCATCTATGTTTGTATCCGCTATTTGTGCTTATATCTCTCTAATAAATTACTGATAGAGGAAAATGTCTTACATGAAAGTATTTGCATGTGTTGTTGTTGTTAGCTAAAGCTGGATTTCTGACAATGAAGTCATTAATCCTCTTGCTCTCCAATATTTTTCACTGATGGACGGGGTACTAGAAGTGGCTGGGCATATTTGAAGGTGGTCTCGATCCATTTCCTCTTGCAGATCACATAGAGGACAGAGTGGTGAAGAATATATCCCAATTCTGTTTAAATGTTTTGCCAGACAATCATGTCCTGTAATCAACCTGAAGATTGCAACTGCTGTTTTTTGAGGATACTCAGGAATTCCTGTTTGAATGTTTGGTAGTTCCCATCGTTTATTCTTTGATTTTTTATAGTAATATTGTTCAATAATTTTTGTGTATTCAGAGTTGACTAATCTTTTAGCTGCATAAAAGATTTGCATGTAAATTATTTTAATAGGTAATATTCATTGAAATTTTGAAGGTGTTTCTGATTATGGTTTCACTATAGTGGTGTCTGTTACAAATGGTGTTGACTAATTGTTTTTACAACTATGAAGCGTAGGAACCTCTAATGAGGCTTTCCACAGTAAATTGTATTCTAGTACCTGCAGTCTCCGCTTGCGGTGATGAGTGATTAGTTTGGCACAATTTATATGCCTTTAGGGTAGGGGCAAGGACATTTAGGGATGGAATGGTCAACAGTTTTACTCAGAGTTCTTTTATCTAACTGTGATTATCTTGGAATTATTGTAAATCAGACTGGTAAACTTCAAGGAGAAGTAGGAAAAAGAGTACAAAAGGCCTCAAATGCATGATATTATTCATTAAACAGGTGCATATTTGACAGAAGGGAAGTTGGTAAACAGACCAAAATCCAGGTACATAATGCAGTACTGGAACCTATTATATTATATGGGAGTGAGAGCTGGACAATAAATAAGAATATCAGTAAAATTAACTCAATTCAAATGAAGTGCCTAAGAAGAATAGTAGGCAAAATTGGACGAAATAAAATTCGAAATGAAAGAATAAGAGATGAGTTAAGTTTATCTCCCATAAGTAAAAGAGTTGAAGATAGACAACTTGCATCATACAGACATGTAATAAGAATGGAAGAAGATCGGTAACCTCGTCAATTTACAGAGGCAAAGCAAAAGGGACAGTGACTGGTTGATAGACCAAGAATGACAAGGAAACAGGTAGTGCAACAACTAGCTGCAAATAGAGGGAAATCAATGGCTCAACTCAAAGGATTAACCAAGGAAAGAGACAGGTTCAAAAGATGGTTCTGAAGTAATCCCCTAACGCACAATAGTGACATCCTAGGAAATGGAAAGATGCTTTATCTGTTTTATGTACAAACAAGCACCATATGGAGGGGAAGGAAAAAAATTGGCCTTCACCAGGTTTGAATCTGTGACTTCAGCTGTTATAGACTAGCATGATGACTTACTGAATGGAAGACAACAAAAATTCTATTACTTTTAACTAAGTATTTTTCTATAATTTTTATTTTTTATTTATTTATTTATTTATTTATTTATTTATTTATTTATTTATTTATTTATTTATTTATTTATTTATTTATTTATTTATTTATTTATTTATTTATTTATTTATTTATTTATTTATTTATTTATTTATTTATTTATTTATTTATTTATTTATTTATTTATTTATTTATTTATTTATTTATTTATTTATTTATTTATTTATTTATTTATTTATTTATTTATTTATTTATTTATTTATTTATTTATTTATTTATTTATTTATTTATTTATTTATTTATTTATTTATTTATTTATTTATTTATTTATTTATTTATTTATTTATTTATTTATTTATTTATTTATTTATTTATTTATTTATTTATTTATTTATTTATTTATTTATTTATTTATTTATTTATTTATTATTATTTTTTTTTATTTACATGCTCAAATTAAGATTTGTATTACTCTGGTATTACTTTTTACACCAGAACTTTACTGAAACTTATAGAGTATGCATGGCGTTGGGTCTTCGCTAATGATGGAGACAGCAATATCCGAAATATATGCCATAAATTCTGGTGTATAAAGTTAAGTTTGAGTAATGAAATTTGTGCATGCAAATTTGGCTATAAGTTCCTATATATGATGGTTATCATGAAAATGATTTGTTTGTTCCAGGCCTTGCAATGGCAGAATTTCAACCCCCTGCTGTGATTAACAGCATGGACAAGAAATCAGTGCATGACACAAATGGGGCCCAGACGCCAATTTTATTGTCTTCGCTCCGAAGCGTTCTCTTTGTGATAAGCTCAGCCCTCATTGGATTTGCAGCGTTTAGAAATACCCTTACTTGGTAAGTTGTAAATCACTATTGTAAGAAATGATTAACTCAGAGGCATTTTGAACAAATATTAAAGTGGGTAAGCTTACCTCTGCTTTTATGATATCCCAATATTTGTCAAAGATAATCTTGCTTGAATGGCTACAAGCATATACTTTATCATTAAACTGTTATATTAAGAACCTGAATCTAAACCTGTACTTTTAATATCTATATCAAACTGCTAAAACATAATGACATTGGAGCATTCTATGGAAAAGACATATTGTTTCATTGTTCAATGAAGTTCTCTAACATCCTCTATAATTTCCAGCTTTCAATTAACTCTAAAATGAAACCCCTACAACACTAACATAGATTCAGGATTATTGGACACTATTTTTATAGTTACGTGTAGAATACATGAAATGTTGCTTACATTGTATGCAAATGCTGCCAAGCATAGTGAACACAATATAGTTTAAAGTGTGAAGAGGAATTATTGTTTAAAATTTGAAGCTTCAAATATTTAGAGTGATGATCCATGGATAAATCTTTTTGTGGCATAATTACTATTGGAGAATTTTTAAAAATGCATTACTATCTGCAAATTAGATTTTATTAGTCATTTAGTAATTACGAGTATATTAGTCTTTGTCAAACTAACGAAGTATTTATAAATATGTTTACAAACTATGAATATATAGCTTTACAGTTTATTCCTATTTTGTTCATAAAATTCTAGCAAACAATAAAATGGTGCCTGCTATGCAAGTCCTGGGTTTGATTTCTGGCTAGGAGGATGGGAATTTTTCCTCCACTAGAATTATTTCCCATCCTCCCAAGAGTCTGGAACTATGAATGGGAGTGTGAATATACATAATGTAATTAAAAAAAGCCAAAGTAATAGAAACCCAAAGCTGAAAACCACCATAAAGCGAGTGAATACCATTGCTGTTAAGCAATTGTGACAAGAGGTTAAAAGCTGCTGATATGACTTGACGTTAACTATCACGACAAAGGAGAAACCAAAATAAAATTGAATGACATGTTTATCAGAGGTATTGTAATTCATGGATCAAAAAGTGCAAAACAGCAAGCAGAATATAAATGGAACATTAAAACCAAAAAATGGTTTTTCTATTAAGCTTTTGTATGAACTATTTTTAAATATTTGACTTCTTAAACTCATTATTTCTTAAGAAAGTGTATAAAAAAGCGTTATTCCAGTCATTTTATAATATTTAAATTCTTTGCAGTCTATGTTTTATCTGTTTTATTAATATTCTTTGTTTCATGTTCACGTGTTGCTTTCTTTGTATCATAATTATATATAAAGTCTCTTTTATATTGACCAAAGCATCATATAATTACATTTACTGTAGTAGGAATTTCCAAAGTAACAAATAGTGGTTTATAATGTTCATTTTGCATGAGTTTGTCAATAAACAATTTTTTTGTGAGCGTTTAATATTTCTACTATGTTAGGGTTACTAGAGTCATCTCCTTGCAGTTTACTCAGTGGGAGACCTGGGATCGATTCCCAGTACCATTGTTGGGATTTTCTCCTGCTGGGAGACCTGGTCCAGGGTGCACTCAGCCTTGTTAGGTCCCTGAGGGCCAATTGAGGAGCTGCTTGATTGAGAAGTAGTGGCCCCTGGTTGCAAAGACCATATAACCGGCTGGTAGGGACCAGGACTCCAGTGCTGCTCCCCATTCATGATGCCTGTTGAGGGCAGAGTTGGGAATGCAGTGGCTGTACGGTAGGCCTTGGCACGGAAAGCCCGGCTGTTATGTCACAAGGGGGAAGGAGTTTACTACCCTACAGTATTAGTTTATATCTAAAATAGTCGGACCGAACAAAACAAGTTTTAATACTAGTTCTTTTTAACATTGCTGACATGAATACTACCGAGTTCAGTGAAATACAATGCAGTGAATAATGAATTTTCCTTCTGTATAATCCAGCACAAATTAAACTTACAAACACTTCTTACTTTACTGGGAGATCAGAAAAGATTCACACAAGAGAATAAGATCGCAACAAAGATAAAACATAAGATAAGAGGCATGTAGGTCAAAAGATTAAACTTTTAGCAATGTACCAAAGAATATGCATCGTCATTACAAAAAATAACTATCATGACAAAGGAGAAACCAAAATAAAATTTAATGACATGTTTATCAGAGATATTGCAATTTATGGATCAAAACTGGTGGAAGCTGAAATAGAATGCTACATAGCTCATTAAGGATATCAGGAAGTGATAAATCTTAAAGGTTGAATGACTGTAAAAAAAAGCAGTTGTAAAAAACAACATGTAGATATCCAGAATTAAGTTCATTGTCACTTAGTATTTGTGGACAACAAACTGAGAGGCCACCAAAATTTCAAGATTTAGGCTCTGTGTGTGCATGTGCATGCTTGTGGCATAGTTCAAAATGAAAAGTCTGAGCATTACCAAACATGGTATTTAAGTTCAATATCTTCTAAGAGTGCAACACAAAAGATTTTCAAAATTTTCACCATAAACTACCTTTTACATGCAATTTTTTCAAAATTTGTTTTCTCAAAAAAGAAAACATTTTTGTCTAAAATATCATATATTTAACATATTTACATAATAAATAAAATATTTTATTTGAATTTTCTGGGAATGGCAGAATGAAGTCTTTTTCATTTTGGAGGAATTATATATATGTTTATTTAACTGGGGTAAATATTAAGAGATATAGAGCTGTACTACACAAACAATGTAGATCTCTTTAAAGCACAATTTATTTTAAATAATCTTTATTTGTGACATCAACTATTTTCAAGACCAGTTTAATGGTTTGAATTTTTCATATTTTTGTGATTTTTTTAAAGTGCAAGTGTCTAAAAATGGAGTGAAACATTATAGGTTTGGTACCAAGGAAAACTGAAGTCTGTGCCATCTGCTGGAAAGAAGTTTGTAGCTGTCTTTCAGGCCATTAAAAAAATGTATAAACTGATTGTATTCAGAAGGACAAAACCATAACTGAAGAGTAGTATTCCAACATTTCAAAACAAATAAATAAAAATACATGATAAAACAGGCATTTGCAAAAGAGAGAAATATTTTGATCCAGACACCATTCATGTTTACAAAATTGTTTTAGTGATGTGAAAACAGAGATTTGAAGTATCAACTGTTGAAGCATTGAATCAATTTGGCTCCCTCTACTATCTCAAAGTTCAATCTCAGCATTTTTCATCAAATAAAGAGATAGTTACAACCGTATGAGAACATTTTGATATATTGCTGGCAAATTTTTTCAAAAACAGATTAATCCCATTGCATAAGTCGTCATCCTTCTCCTCCCCATCGTCATCATCAGATTACCTTAAATGGAGCCTATAGAGACCTCTAGCAAGGTTTTCTACAGTCTTGGCATCTTTCAAATATTGACTTCCATCTGCCTGTAGAGCCCTAATAATGTTTAGAGTGATTAGCTCAGTGTCTGCAAGTTGGTCTAAGAGAGAAGCAGGCACTGTGAAAATGACATTTTCCTCAAGGAGCCTTTTTCCAGGGCATGGAATTCTTTTACTTCCAAATATGGAACCAATGATATTACTACCATTCCAGAAAATCCATGTTAAGAATTTTTTTTGGAGTATTGACAAAATAAATATGTTGTTAGGTGAATTCTAAACTTTGAAACTTTGATTTTAATCAATTTTTAAACCTTTGCCTCTTTAAACAGAACTTCCATTTATTAACAAAAAACTTCTGATAAAAGATACTGGGTCTATTACTCCTAAAACTTAAGTTGGTTGGCATATAACTCTTCAAAATGTTTCCAAATTTCTCTAGTTGGATATTCTCCAGTTCAGCTAAATTGTTGGTTATTGACAATTTTATATCATAGTATATGTTCAATCAGTGAGATTTCAAAATAGCTTAGGATAAAAATGAATCTTAATAGCATTTTTATGCTTTTTCTGTAAAGTTGATAAAAGTTGAGCTACAAGGTGTTAATTAGACTGATGATATTGGTCCACTCATAAAACATTACATTGTAGAAAAGAAAATAAGTATTTAAAACCTTGTTTATTTATTGGTAGGCCTTCACCCTTCCAGATGACCCATGTATGTTGTGTTGATAACATTTACATGGCCTTGATTTATGTTAATATATTTGGCTTATTAGGTGGATCAGGGAGAGGCTAAGATGGGCTATACCCCCTCCCCTTAATTGTATAAAAAATGTGACATTTGTTATACTTGATTTGTAATGAAGCTTTGCTTTGGTAAAATCAAAACCAATTAAGGAAATTGAAGCTATTAACAGTGAAGCAACAAGATTATAAAGTAAGAACAAATTAGAATCAAAACCAATTTTTATTTTTACTTCATTTAGAAAGTAGAAATAATATGACCAATTATTTGTTCATGCTCAGTGAATTTATCATAGTGGTGAACTATTATTTCAAGAAAGTTCCACTAAAGAAAGTAAGAGAAAGAATCAAATAGGTCAAATCAAATATGCTTTACATTTACTATTAAATAACCCCTGAATAAGAATTAAGATCTCTAACAATGAGGATAAATAACTTAAGAATAAAACTGAATAATCATACTATTTAAATATTATAACAAATGATAAACTGCATTACTTTTCCAGTAATTTTATTTTCTCTACTAAAACTGAAGCACAAAAACACAGTTCTGTTTTATTGTTAACACAGTCTACAGTTTGTCATTACCTTGCAACCTTCAGCAGTTCTGTCCTCTTGTAACTTTGACACTTTTCTGTCTTTCAGTTCTCTCTGTGTAACAGCTGGCTTTGATGCTTACACTTACTAAAACTGCTTCACACAACAACTCTGATGCGATAACTCATGTCTGCAACTGTCTATAGTAATACACACATTCTCTCAATGGCTGTATACACATGCTGCTAACAGCTGTCTTGTTCAACACTCACGACTCCATCACAAAAACCATTCCTCTCCCTGTCTCGTCTTGCTCATATGGTTCATAATGACACAGCACAAATTTTTCTTGAAATTCACCTTTTCTCAAACTCTCTTAAATAAGCCAGCAGACGGAAGTCTCTAGAACAGTCTAGAAATGCTTTGTTCTGCCATGCCCATTGTTGTTGGTTGCATATTTACAAGCAGTGGTGTGAGGTAGCTTGACCTTGAGCATCTGCGACATGCTGCCTTTGCCCTGCATCAGAATATTATGTTAAAGGGCATCTTTATTTAATAAGGTAACATTCATTTATTACTTCAATATACATACATAGTCATGCCCTCACCATAAAACAACGGCTCTGTATTAATATTATTTATTTTAAAGTATGCAATAAATAATTTTATAAAACCTTGTTTCAAAGAATTATCTGTGAATCACTTAGATCAGTGGTGTCAATTTGGCCCCGAGTGGCAATGCCACACAGAGAGCCAGTCGCAGTGCCCTGGGCTTAGCGAGCCAATCTGTTAGAAACCAGTTCAGTGCAGTTTTCCGTGTGATGCAGGCAGAGCAATGGCTGCGTCCGAGAGCACACACATGAGTCATTTGTATTCACCTGTTTTGAATGCGAAAAACAATTCCTCTGCAAAGTTGTCAGTAGTAGTATTCATGACCTAATATGCAACCATTATCTTGCGTTAAAAAATACAACATACAAAGACATTATGAATGTAGATAAAGTAAATAATGCAGCAGTACAGCTGGAGCTGATAGAAGTACAATGTGATCGTCGCCTTCAAGAGAAATTCGACAATTCATGCTCAGACACATTGATTGAATTCTACCGGAAACTTGACAATAGGCATTTCCCAAATTATATTTCCAACGCAGCAAAAACTATGACAATTTATAGTAGTAACTACCTTGGTGAACAGGGTTTCTGTATAATGAAGCTCCTGAAAACTCATCTCAAAAGCAGACTCTTGGATAGCAATTTAGCATCCAGTCTTAGGATCTGTTTTTGTAATGTTTTTGAGCCAAATTTTGAAGTGTGTGAATTCAAAAATATGCCAAGTGACTGATCCTACAAATGTGTAACAATGTGGTATTTTACTTAGGTTCTCAGTAAGATTGTCTTAAATTCATTATGCAGATGCTTAACACTAAAATATGTATCTGTAAGGACAGTAGTTTTCAAATAACTTACATGTAGGTCTTCCCTTTAATTTTGAAGGAAATTGCCAACCCCTGTTAGTAATGATGTTTTGTGTTATTTCACTTATTTGAAGATAATCCAAGTAAATATTCTGTTATTTATGTTTAATCAAAATACCTAAGAATATGCAGGATTTGAAAGCTGCCATTTACTTTTAGTATAAATACAGATATATCTGATGCAAGTTCGTATTAAAAGCTCTATTATTAACACTGTGTAATTATTCTTATTTATTTACTCATTCATTCATTCACTTGAAAACTGATTTTGACATTTTCACATCTAGGATTGAAAAGTAATAAAAACATCTATCTTCAAGAGGTATGTAAGTGCGTAAATGATGTACTTGACAGTTCGAGAATGCTAACCCAAGGGCTAGGGTAGGTTTAATAGCATTCAGCCTAATCTTCAGAAAGTTGCAACCATTTTACTATTTTAATCAACATGAATAACTACGTCAAGTAGTTTTCTTTTATGGGTGAGAAGTACTGTTCCCCTTCATAGATCCAACTTGTATCTGTGCTTTGTATCCTTGTAGGTAATTCTGAAGGAGAAAAATCATAAGGTATAGGCACTCCAAGAAAGGTTTTGTCTGTGGACGCAACCAAGCTGCAAGTAAACAGGTGTTAGGTGATAACACTGCTAGTGTTGATATGTATTACGTCATGTTTTGCCTCCTGGTTGTAGCACTACCCTCAACTGCCTGTGACCTTGACACCACTGACTTATATGATAATTGAAAACAACTGAAAATTCTCTATTATTTAGTGCATTTTGCTCATTGCTAAATATGTTTTGAAATATGCTAACCACTCCCTAAAAGAATCCATATCTGCCTATAACATTATTTCTACAAATCTCTAATACTAACATTAAAACATTTCAGTAAATCTTGTGATTTAATGTAATGCAAATGAATGAATAAGTAATCAAATGGAAGTGTCTTACCACTGAGTGCTGTTGTCCCTAGGCACTTGCAGAGGTTCTGGGGTGCTTCTGGAGATTTCTGGCAGGCCCTCTGGGATAAACTTTTAGACACAGTAGGAGAGGATCCTACAAGTTTCTGGGTATATGGTAAGTGCATATCTTCTGGTATTTGTAAATGTCAAGCTTTGTTGTAATTGGACAATACTAATAATGAACTCAACTTATATCACTTTCTGATGTATTTATAGATTCTTATGTGCCCTTTAAATTTAGTTTAAACAATAAAAATACAATCAAATGAAACAAATTTCTCAATGTTTGCAATTTTCCAATCATTTCTTTACTTTTTATTTCTCCTTTAGTAAAATGTAAGTGGAAATATTTAGGTTTAAGGATTCTATTAAATATTGAGGTACAAATGTTGCTGCAAATGACAGCAGCTTATCAATTTCTTATATATTTGTATTCATTTGCACCCTATAAATCATGAACACAATTTACAAATATGCATACTTACAATATGGATTATTATCAGTATCATTAGAGAGCCTAGACAGCCTCCAACCGACAGTTGGTAGTGCACTTGCCTCTGGCACGGAGGACCTGGGTTCGATCCCCAGTACCAGCATGGGGATTTTATCCCCTCTGGGAGGTCTGGCACGGGGTCACTGAGCCTCGTTAGTCCTGGGAGGACCAATTGAGGAGCTCCTTGATGGAAAAGTAGTGGCCCCTGGTCATGAAGACTGCATAACTGGCCGGGAGGGATCGGGAAGCTGACCACATACCACCTCCAGCACTGCACCCCACCAATGATGCCTGTAGTGGACCGATGTGGGGGATGCAGTGGCTGGGCGGTATGGCTTGGCTCTTCATTGGCTGTTGTGCTGAGGCTTAGCTTATTAGAGAGCCTATATTATCATGAATAGATATCTGATTGATTTGTTTAGAAATGAAAGACAAAAGCTATATATTTATATGTATATACTGGGTGAGGATTCAGAAGTTGTGCAATCCCATCATTTTACAGGCTATGCCGTAAACACTGTCCACTGCATCGCATGTATCAATTCGTCCGAAATGACTGGTTTGCACCGCTGTGCATAAAGCAACTTGCTCTCTTAGCACCATGTGTGCATGTTGGTCTTCATTGGTGAAGATCCCAGATTCAAGTTCTGCCACATGAAGCTACTTTTTTATGTTTAGTAAATTTAACGACAACTGATAGTTTGGAATGGAAATGTCATTTCACTTAATTAGTTTAATTATGTAAATTTTATGAAAACACAAATTGTTACTTGTTAGAATATGCGTTAATCAACATCATGAATAAATGCATAGTAACATTTTAATTATAACTGACAAGCTTAAGGCATCATTACATAATATTTTTCTATTTCATGCAAAAGAAAGCTAATAAATTGTTCTGAGAGTTTACAAAATGCAGTACGTACATACGAACCAGACAGCATTTGCAAGCCCATATTATCATCATTGTGGACCTTTCCGATTGCCAAACTAGTGAATTTAACAGTGACTATGACCACATGATGGACCATCACACAGATAAACCTACGCATTTCCTCCATATGGTGGTAATAGGTGTTCAAAATGTTTTCTATTTGAAAACATTGTGCCACAGTGGGCACGAAGGGCTGTAACTTTGTATTTATAGGAAAATCCACTTTCTAGTGCATTTGGAAGAACACATGACTTGCTAGAACATTCTCGAACTATAAACAGAAATGAATTTGACAAAATTATTTATTCACAGGATTTGAACTTCCGACCTTCACCCTGACTTTTTAACATGTTAACCACTATGTAACTAGAGCATCTTAACAGTGAGCGCTACCTTAGCACTAATCAGCAGACTGGTGAATGCGATGTCAGCACCTGCATTTTGCATTGTCTGTAAAATGCAGGGTTGCCTAGTTACCAATCTGCAGGATAAGAGGACTCGCATGGTATACATGTATATGTGCGTGCGTGCGTGCGTGTGTGTGTGTAACGGGTGATCCAAAAGATTCCAAATCAGCTGCGCTGTACGCATCCTTGTCATCGACTGCTGCTGTCATACAAAGGTGCAGATGAAACCATACAACATTTTAAAACTACTTTTACAGGCTTTACTTACCAATGTTATTAAAGGAGATGCTGAAACTGGCTACCGTCGTTGTCCATGCATTTTTGGCACGTCTGTAGGAAACTATCCATCACTCACCATAGTTCACGTTGAGAGATGCTGGCAATTTCCTTGCAGATACTTTCTTTTAATTCTGCCAGGGTGTGTGGGTTTGTCTTGTACACTTTATACTTTAAGTTACCCCAGAGATAGAAATCACAGATCACCTGGCAATCTTTCTGCACATCACACTTTCACTTGGCGAGGTGACTGAGTTAACACATACAAATCATAATTAAATACGCGCTGTGGAGTAGAAAGATTCTGAGCCATAATACACTTTGTGACTAAGTACAGGACAAAATAATAAAGCACACTGTAATAAATCATGTTATCATGTCAGAAAAATACTGCACTTTCAGAGCAGAGAAAATCAAGTCAATAGCATGACTTTGTACAGCAGCTACAGAGAAAAACAAGTCAACAGCATGACTTTGTACAGCAGCTGCATTATTGTGTTTCCGTGTGTGCAGTGGAAAAACACTGTGCAGCGTTTTGGATGTTTTTGGGTCTCTCATATAATATGTGTGATACGTATGTGTATACTTGACTGCCTCTGTAGCACAGTGGTGGCTCACCTATGTTTGGTGTGAGGGACCCGGGTTCGATCCCTGGTACTGGTATGGGATTTCTCCCTGCTGGGAGATGTGGTCCGGGGTGAACTCAGCTTCGTCAGGTCCCTGAGGGACCAATTGAAGAGCTACTCGAATAAAGAAGTAGTAGGTCCAGGTCATGAAGACCGCATAACTGGCTCAGCAGAGGAGTTCATGAATAAAATTAGGGAAGTGTTTGAACATAGAGTGATTAGTGCTGGTGTATGGCCCTCTCGCTCCCCCGATCTAACAGTGTGTTATTTTTGCTTGTGGGGTAACCTGGAAGACAAAGTTTATGAGACAATCCTCATACGTTGGAAGAACTAAAACAAACTATTAGAAATGAAATCGGAAACATTACAATGGCCCAACTTAATCGTGAAAATCAGAATGAGTTCTCCCAGTATAATGCTTGTTTAGCCGAAGGTGGACATTTCCAGCATCTTCTATAAGATAAGAGTGTTATACATGTTTTATGCACAAAGTTTGTGTGGGAGCAAAGCCAACCATGGCACACTCAGGCAAACTGCTGTGTGCTTGTTAGGTTTTAAATGAAGAACCTTATATATGTACCTATATATTTATGATTGATTGATCTGTGTATCTAAAGCACGCATACAATTGTCATTGTATGCTTCAGATAGTTCGGAGTATTGAATAAGCAATGTTTTTTACATTAAACCAATGCAACTGGATGCATTTAATAACTGAACCTGGTCCTTACATGGAAAATTCTTAGTTTTGATTTTCTTCAAAAATTGCTCTAACAATTTAAATTAAAATGCCATATATTTAAGTATGCATCGCTAATAAAATGTATATCTTGAATTTTCTATGAATAGCCTGTAAACTTCTCTGTATTTAGTTGAAATTATAGAATTTTGCGTAACAAGGAAACCATATGAGCATATATAACATATACATGAAAACATGCAGGAAAATTCTAGAGCTCATTTGTATCCAACAAATTTCCTCAGTGTCAACAATTTTCAAAATATTCCCATGTTGCAAGTTTACATCTTTGCCATGTGTGCCTGTTATCCTTAACAGACATACTTGGAATTTGGCAATTGCCTTTTTTCTTTTCTTTTTTTTTTTTTTCTTTTTCTTTTTTTTTTTTTTTGGTGACCTTTCCAGTGCAAGAACTTCTTACTATGAGCATTTGAATGCTATAGCACTTCTTGCTTATGAAACTTCTAATGAAAGTGAAGTGTTTAGAATAGTGGAGTACCTCATCCATAAAACTTGTATGTGCATATTTAAAAACACTTTAGCTCCACTTACCTACTTAAAAAATCTTTCAGGACTAGTTTGGAGTGGTCCCTCTTCATCCTCAGCTGGACAGCTAACTGATTTCTTTGTCAGGTCACTATCTTCCCATTCCCACAGGTAAACAGACCAGATAATAAGGGAAAGGGCAGAAGTGACCTGATGACAAAATCAGCCAGCTGACCTGCTTAGGATTCAGAGAAGCCTCTCCAAAACCAGTCCTGAAGGATTTTTAAAGTAGGTAAGTAGAGCAAAGGTAGTTTTAAATATCAACAAATATAAGTTTTATAAATTTTAACTTTTCGCTTTGTAGTTTGAAATCATTCCTAATAAAATTTTGGATATCATGAGGAAAGAAGAATCACTTTTTATATGAACATTAAAATATACAGGATGGAAGATACTGCTTCAGCCATAGGCTATCCAGGGATTCTACGTGATGGGTGTAACAAATATGTCCAGTACAGTTATTGTCAATAAAGAACCGTTTCACTGAAAAAAAAAATTGTGTAAAATATTTGGAGCCATCTAGCTTTTTGACAAATGGATATAAATGGTTTATTATTTCATTAACTGTCACATAAACATTGTGTGAGCAAATGCTGTAATGCATTTCTACCTTAATTCAAATTAATTTAGTCACAATTCAGTGTTAAAATGTCATGCTAAATTTAATTTCTAAGAGAGATTTGGCAATGTCATGTTAACATTAAATTGTGACTAAATTCATTAGAATTGAAATAAAAGGAGATTACAGCATTGTTCACACAATGTTTGCGCAAATGTTAGTGAAATAATAAATCATTTATGTCCATTGGTCAAGAAGCTACCCGACGCCTGGCGGCGCCGTGGCCGAGCGGTTAGTGCGCTCGCCTACCACCTAGGTGGCCCGGGTTCGATCCCAGGGACCCGCATGTGGTATTCGTGGTGGACGAAGCGGCGTCTGGGCGGGTTTTCTCCGGGTCCTCCAGTTTCCCCCACCATCTCATTCCACCAGTGCTCCATCTTCATTCCATGTATCATCAGTGTCACTGCCTTTGGTGCCGTAGTAGTAAAAGCGGGCGTTAAACACTACACACACACATACCCGACGCCTAACGGCAGCAGGGAAAGTGAAAGAAGAAGAAGAAGGTCAAGAAGCTAGATGATTCTAAATATTCCAAATATTTGACAGAATTCCTGGTTAATGTATGACCGAAGCAGTACTTTCCACCCAGCATAATGAGTTTATGCAAATTTGTTATTCCTAGAGAGGGCAAATATGTCATATACATACTTTTTGTCTTTGCTTTGAAGATTTACAGAATGATCCTAAGACAGAATCAGCATTTTAGTAAGAAGCTGCACACTGAAAATACTAAATATTTATCTTAAGATTAATAGCCTGGAACTTAATTTTATTTACATTTAATGCTTTGTGCCATTTTGTGCACTTTATTGATCTTCTTAATCATCAATTGGGCTTGCTGAGTAGTATATGATATATGCAGTAGTATATGCAGGACTGAAATTTGTTGTTTATATTTTAGGGACTATTATACTTACCACTGCTGTGTATTGGATCTTCGGAGGTATCTATACCATACTTGATGTAACCAACAAGCCAGCTGCTCTACGGAGGTATAAAATTCAACCTGGTACAAACGAACCTGTGGATACTAAGCGCCTTATGAGGGTTAGTTAAATATATATTTACTTTAACGGGACAGTACATGAAGTAATGGAAATATTGTCACATATAGCTCACAGTCTTTTAGAGCATTGAAATATTTAAGTGAAAGCTTTGATTCGAGTCACTTATCTGGCTTCAGTAGCAGTGTTAGCTCATTGTGATGTTAGTACCTTCTCGGATATAACTGGACTATTATTTCATAGGTGTCTACACAGGGAAGTTTAGTGGGGCAGACGATTCACACAGTATATTGTATCAAGTAATACAAGCAATAAAGTTGCTTAATACAGGTGATAGAAGGAGAAAGATGAGATCCTGGTTCACCCAGTCCTCTGGGTGAAGGTCAGAATGCGCAAGCTACGTTGAGAAAGGGTAGCTCAGAATTCCATAGGAACAGGTTATGCTTGGAAGTGGGAGACAAGAAAGGTGGTGAAGGAGACACTCATAGACTTGTTATTCTAGCTTTGAAATAGTCTTTAACTTCTCTAATAATTAGCCTAAGCTAAATTGAAGGGGAGCTAGACAGCTTAGGAGTTACTGTGCATGCAAATAGGCATGAGCAGTATAAATATGAAATGCAGTGGTGTAATCTGATTGTTGGAGTTGGCCAGCAGGTAACAAGCTTCAGCCTATTCGGCACACTCCACAGCATCACTCCACAGATATAAACACAGATTAAACAGTGCCAGCAGTTGTTAGCAATTGCAGGGAAAAGTCTTGCAGAGTCATATACAAGAAGTGATTGGTAATGAAGGTGTATCAGTTCATCTTGAGTGAAGCTATGGAAGAGATCTCTATTAAATTCAAGTCTGTCTCATTTAGTGTGGTCTGTAGAATGAAAACTGAATTAGAACATATTTAGTATTCTCATAAAAAAAAACCAGAGGATTGAGGAAGGCCGATTTAGACAACTTTAATATAACTATGACCTTAAAGTTAAACATTTTAGTGCATGAGTAGTGAATATTTCCAAAATTGTAGAGCATTTTTAAGGATTATAACAACATAAATGCATTCATATTTTAGATAGTTTTAGTGCACACAAAACTGACATTTACTAATAACTATGTCTTTGTGTGTTCATTCTGGCTCTATTGTGCTAACTTCATGCATTTACACCCTCCCCCACTCCTGCAACCCTTTGTATTGTGCATCTGACTGCTCTCATTTATTTGCATGGACAAATGGACAGTACCTGGGAGGCATCAGGAATTTGGTTAACCAACTTGCATTGTCTCGGAGGCTGGTACAGGTTTGAGTTTTACAATTTATGTTTAAAGATACAACAGTTGCAGAGTTCTGGCTAGGCATGTGACAGAAGCAGCCTTGTCAGAAAACTGTAAGTTTAAATGCCATAGCACAAGCTGAGCACATGTTAACCTCAGTGCTATGTTAGCAACTTCAGCATGGCTTGCATAATCATTCCATGTATTGGATGATCCAAGAACATGTAGTAGCCAATTCTCCTTAAAGTTATATGATAATGCCAGCTTACCATCTGAGAAATGACTTAAGAGTATACTATAGTTGTGGCTTAGGTTATCTCTGTGCTGTTAAACATAAGGCGCTTTTCATATTCAACTTGAGGTGGTCAGCTGGAATCTTAAACCTAAACCTTGCTGGTTCAGAACATCACAGCGCAGTAGCCAATGTATTCTGCATTATGTATAATATACTTCAGATATACATTTTTAACTGTACAAGTATCACTATGATTGACACTGCAGCTATGGATCTTATATTCTACTAAAGTGAAGTGACAATTTGTACAATATGTATCTAAATGAGATGAATTGCTTATGTTTCAGGTGGTTGGATGGGTACTGTTTAACCAGTTTATTGTTGGAATTCCAATATTATACTTGAGTTATCTTCTAATGAGGTGGAGAGGATTTCCTGCACTAAGGGAGCTTCCCACTTTTCATTGGGTGCTGGCTGAAATGGCTATTCATATCCTACTAGAGGAAGTGGGCTTCTATTATTCCCACAGGTACAACATACAATTCCATTGCTCTCCTTATGTATTGCAGCCACTGATTTGCAATGATAATTCCTGCATTGAAATTATGTATGACCTAGTTTATCCCTCTGGGTTTCACTTATGTTAAAATTATGGAGAACTGGTTTACTGCTTGCTACTTATCAGCTGTGGGATTTTGTGGATGCTCCGTTTTGCTTCGGTGACTCTACTAAACATCTTACAAACTTTTGTGTGAGCTTGTCTTCTGTTGATACTTCAAAGTGCACTGTCCTGTGTTCATTTCTTTTATGAATAATCTTTTCCCACACTCCTTAGTACTATGTGCCTGTTGGTAATGTTGCTGAATACAGGCTTAGAGATCACATAACACAGGTTGCCAATGTATGAGAAATGAAAATAGTCAGTGGTGGTGGCACATAAGTTGCACGACATTGGAACTGTGTAGTGGCAATGTGTATAAGATGATGAATAGAGATAACTTCCAGTAATTTTTGTACAATAGATGACTTAGGTACCAA
The DNA here is from genome assembly GCA_030765045.1 of Tenodera sinensis. Taxonomy (NCBI): domain Eukaryota; kingdom Metazoa; phylum Arthropoda; class Insecta; order Mantodea; family Mantidae; genus Tenodera; species Tenodera sinensis. The sequence goes on from CM060972.1 coordinate 62,341,541, forward strand.
GAAGGTGGGAAATTATTCTTGTTCAAAATGGCAAATTTGGGCAATTTGCCACAATTACAGAATAAATGAGAACCCCTTCATACTATGATGAAACAAAAATAATTAATGAATCAGATAATCTGAAATAACTATGAAATCATAAGCTCGTGCAGCTGCCGATACATAGATAACCTTAAGTGGGAATATATTTTGTAAATATATGTTTATCAAAGAAATAAAAGTTGTGTTTTAGAGGTATAAACCATATGACCTAAGCTATGAAATCATAAGATCATGCATTTGTGCAGTAGGTAGATAACCATAAAATATGAATATATTTCATAATGTATGTTTATGAAACAAAGTTTTATAACAGTTGCATGTGGCAGGTGATTGACAAACAGAATGCTTCAAATATTGGATTTTACTGGAAATAATTACTGGTGATTTCAGCGTTATTTGAAATGCAGATTTCCATTAAAAATTAACAGTTAAAGGTAATGAGAAAAAGGCAAATCTTCCCTTAGTAACTATTTCTTGCTAATGTTATGCCTCCTTTATTTATTTATGTTCCAGTTTCTCTACCATTACTAAAAACTAAAATTACTCTACTAAATAGAATGAGAAAAAAGGAAATCTTCACTTCGTAACCCTTTCTTGCTAATGTTATGCCTTCTTTATTTACAGTCTCTTCGTAATTATGTTTCAATTTCTCTTCCATTACTAAATGCTAAAATAATTGTACTGTTTAGTTTATGTTTTAGAAACTCCGTTCCATTACCTGTGCTCCTCTCTGATTCATAGCTGTCAATCTCTTTGTCTGTTACGGAGGATGTAATTTGTTTCTTCATGTCAAGTTGACATGGTTTAGCAAGATTGCACATCCCTAAGCCTGTATATGGCAACATTACCTGCCTGTTTACTGATTCTAATGGCTTAATCTTATTTTCTCTCCAAACATGATGCGTAACTTCTGACCTATCTGTTTCAATTTTATGTTTCTCCAGTGTTGCTGCAGTTTATCTTTAATTTTTCAACATATTCTTTATCATGATCTTTGTAATCTATCCTCTAAATATCTGATTTACTTCCTTGTATTCTGATGTCAATGAATTTTTTGATGCTGTAGTCGTTTATTGGAGCTAATTTTATTCATCAATAAATGTTTGAAATTTACTGTGTACTGCGGCGTAATATGTGTAAAGTTTAAGTAATAATTATGCTTTTCTGCAATTTCCGACACAAAGTGGTCATTTGTTTTACTGCTTTTTATTTCCTGAGCTAATTGATTTTTCTGTCTATAAACCCTTTGCTGTACCCATTACTAAGTTCAGTATATTATGTATTTATATTCTTGGTCAAATTCTGCATCATTCACCAGTATGTTAATCAACCTGTGAACTAGGCTGTTTATTGTTATATGCTTGTGAAGCTCAGAGTAATGTGTTGGCTCATACATAAGTTCAGTGTATTAGTGTGCTTAACAATGGTTGTTCCAATTACGTTGTTTTTATTGATAATTTTGGTGTTAAAATCCTACTAGAATCTTCCTCAATAAATATTTTTCTAGCAGTGATTGATCCCTTTTTACCCTGTGAAATACATGTGTGTTATTGGACACATCGGTAACATTAAGTATATTGCAAAACAATTACAGTCTCACCAATAAAGAGATATAAGCTTAATGAATGCATATGGTAAAAATAAAACAGGAAAAGCTGTTAAAATGTAATCAAAGTAAGATGCAATGGAATATGCACCAACAGAAAATATGGAAAAGAAATTAATGTATTACTTCATTATATTTAACTGCACAGGACACCTGAGGCCTCTATTCTCTTTGTTGCTCCTCTCTCCTTCCTCTTGCCACCTCCAGTCTTCCCATTAATGTCCTATATTGTTTCTCCTTTGATTCTATCGAGAGTATATGTAATTGTATACTGTCCTCCTCATCTTCCGTTTCTTCCATTTCTTCTTGTACTTCTTCCAGTATCTCCTCTTCTTGATATTCTTGCAATGTTCCTTCCAGCCTCTGACATATCCTCTCTGAGCTTCTAATTAGGTTTGTATCAACTGGTTGAATGCATCGTTTACTGATGTGTAAAACTATCCTTCTCTCCTATTGATGATATGCCATTGTTAATGTCATTCAGACATTTGATCTAAATGTATGCAAACTACTTTTTATCTTAGAGTATCCCAATTCATCTTCCCTTGTAATACTAGCCGTTGCTACTGCAGAATTTCCTGATTTTTAATACATTCAAATACAACATGCTCCTGAGATCAATTTCACTACATATGCCACATCTATCTCATTCATTTTTTTTCAATTCTCTTTAAATATGTGTTATATGGGCCATGGCCAGGTATGTAATGAAGTGTATGCAATCTGTACATACATAGTTTAGTGCCATTTTTATGTTGCATTTTTATGTAACTCTGCGTTCGTTTGGCCAGTAACCATACTGCATTTAAAACTAATTGATAGGCATTTTATTATCACCACCACCACCACTGCCACTGCCACCACCAATGCCACAGTGATAATATTAGCACAATTTTTTAGAAGTTTTGTAAATTTTCATCTTGTTTTAATAATGGAGTGAAGATTGAAGAAAGAAAATTTGCTTAGCACAAAACTAACTTAATAATAAAATTGGTCTTTGGATGTAAAAGGGAGAGTGCAGATGGGGAAAAGTTATTTTTATAACTTACATTTAGTTTCTGACAGTTTAATCACGTCTGAAAAATTCACTGTCACAAGGACACAAACTAAGGATATTTGGCATTTTGCACTGGTGCAGCATACTACTGCAGTTCCTCACCCTTTTGTAATTCATTCCAGTTTAAGCAAAATGCAATTTAATAGGATCCAGATAAACAAGTTTTTATTAGTGATTCTTAGCATAATGGTAAAGTAATGTTTCTCAATAATCACTATTATGGATTTAACTCATTTTGAAAGGGACCAATTGAGGAGCTACTTGATGGAGAAGTAGCGGCCCCAGGTCGAGAAGACCGCATAACTGGCTGGGAGGGCTCGGGGCGCTGACCACGTCCCACCCTCCAGTACTGCACCTCACCAATGACGCCTGTAGTGGGCAGAGGTGGGGGACGCAGTGGCTGGGCGGTAGGCCTTGGCCCTTCGTGGGCTGTCACGCGGGGTTTACATTACTCATTTTGAAAGCTTGGTGAAAATAGTAACCATAATGTTGAATTGAATTTATTTGAGAGGTAGAACTGGAACTTAAAAATTCAATGCCACAGCTGGGATTTGAACCACTATTCTCAAACCAATTTGTGTTTTTCCCAGTAATTTTTAAGTTCCAGTTCTACCTCTCAAATATTGTCCACACATGGCTTGTGTGTTTAAAAACACCAACAGTAAGTTTGTTGGCATAAATAAATAATAATTGAATTTATTTATAACACCAATTGTGATACAATTTATAAGTTAACAAATATTTCTTCCATCTAATTTTATAATTGGGTATAGTATAATATAATATTCAGTTATACTGCTAGACGTTAATTACTAAGTCAAAACCCAACATTCTCCCTAACTGAGCATAGTTAGCTCATACTTGTATTGTTGCTGCTGGTTAGTACTGTGGCCTGAAAAGCTTCAACACTAGTTGTTCTGCTACTGGACCACTTTACATGAAGACTCGTGCCCTATTCATTTCTATTTTGGTTAAATTTATAAAATTTCTGTTTCCTAATTTATTTACATTCATCTATTTGCCTTTATACTGTTCCTAAATAGACACTAATCTCCTTGATATTATTCATGTATTTCCATTAACAACTTTTTACCTGCTACAGTCATTGGCCTATCTCTGAATACTTAAATTTTTTCTCATTATTTTCAATTCTTCACTTTCAAGAATAGTAGGCCAATAATTATCTTTCATTCTGCACATTAGACATTTCTCTAAATCTCTTCCCCCTCTTAAACCTCTCAGTTCTATAACAACTTTTCTAGTCCATGCAGTTCTTTCCCGTGCCATTCTGTTATCTATTTCCATATAATTTTTCCCTACCCCATTTACTCTTTAATTCCATGTAATTTTCAATGACATTTTGTTATTGCAGCCATTAAATATTTCCTGTATTTCAATATCTTAAATTCTGAATTTATTTTCTTTCCAAAACACCTGTTTCTGTAAATTCTCTGTCTCACCAGATCATTCCTATGGCATGTTTAATTTTGTTGACCCTATATTACACCAAATAGCTTTTTCCTGTTAATTTAAACATTGTTAACCATAGTATTTGTTTTACAGGTTATTGCATAGCCGACACCTATATCGATATATCCACAAGAAGCATCATGAATGGACAGCACCAATAGCTGTGACAGCAATATATTGTCATCCCATTGAGCATGTGTTTTCAAATCTTATGCCACCATTCCTGGGTGTGTTCATCATGGGATCCCATGTGGCAACAGCATGGCTGTGGTTCTCATTGGCCATCCTATCCACGTTAAATGCTCACTCAGGATACCATCTCCCTTTCTTCCCTTCTCCAGAAGCCCATGATTTCCATCATCTAAAGTAAGTAGCTATAACTGACTGTACTAAGTCTTTCTTACATTGTAAATATTATTCCATGCAAATAATTAGGTGTTTTACTTACTGAATGTTGAACCAGTCGACCAACAGCTGAATGATGGAGAGAACCCTCTCCAAAACTAGTCCTGTGATTAACATAATTACAAGTTGGAGCAGAATGTGTTTAGAAATATCAACATATTTTTCAATTTATCAGTATGCTTCACTGTTTTAAACACTTCAATTGCACCAGCTTTATATTCAATAATAAGTTTTATCAACAAACATCAGGCTCGGCCATGGGCAGCCCCTTACCGCTGATATTGGCAGACTTTATTTATGAGCAGTTTAGAGGTACATATCACAAAGGTATTACCATACATGTTTAAAATTTGGTTAAGATATGTAGACAACATTTTTGCCATTGTCTCAAAAAAATTAGCTCAAGACACATTAAAATTATTGAACCTACAAGATCATCCTTAAAATTTACTATTGAAATAGAACAAGATGAATGGCTACCATTCCTTGACTTAAAAAGTGTAAGAAACATGGACAGACTGGAATTTGGCATATATAGAAAACAAACACATGTAGACAACTAAATCAAAAACAATAATTTCAACACAAAAGCACACCAGCAATCTTCCATAGCTTAATTCACAGATTGATCAATATCCCAAATAGAGAATACAATGAAGAACTTGAGCATATTAAACCTGTTGCAAATTTAAATGAATTTAAACTCAATTTCATAACTAGATTATTAAAAAAACATAGAAGGTTAAGAGTTATCAAGGAAGCCAGCAAATTAAACATTAGCGATACCTAAGAAAAACATTGTAAATTTACATACCCCCAGAATTTTTCAACAAATTCAACAACATTTTTAAGAATTATAATATAAAACTGCAACAAATTCAACAACATTTTTAAGAATTATAATATAAAACTGACTCCACAAAACAAGTATATCAGGAATCTACCATGTCAATTGTGAAGACTGCCATAAGGTATATATCGACAAAACAAAAAGAAATAATAATTTCATATATACACCAAAAATAAATAGTTTGGCTGCAAAGTGTTCAATTTATCCTCAGTAAGCATACTAAACTTTCCTGTCATGTGCTTCAGGTTCAATCAGTGCTTTGGTGTGCTGGGTGTACTTGATCGAATTCACGGCACTGATACTTTATTCCGCAACACCCAAGCATATGCTCGTCATATCATGATGCTGAGCATGGTCCCAGCACGAGAATTGTTCCCAGAGCCAGCAAAATGCAAGGCCAAGTAGTTAAGGTGTGTGGCTAATTTATCTCTTTAATTACTTTTCTTTATAGATTAAAAATTCTAATATTAAGCCTCTAGATATGCATGCATTATGTTACATAGTGATAGTGTACAGTTTGAAAGTTATTGTTGTTAGCTAATGCTGGATTCCTGACAATGAGTCATTAATCCTCTTACTCTCCAATATTTTTCACTGATGGATGGGACTAGAAGTGGCCGGGCACATTTCCGCTTGCAGATCACATAGAGGACAGAGTGATGAAGAATATATCCCAATGTTTAAATGTTTTGCCAGACAAACATGTCCTGTAATCAAATTCAAGGTTGCAACTGCTGTTTTTTGAGGATACTCAGGAATTACTTTGAATGTTTGGTAGTTTCCATTTTTTATTTTTTTATTTTTCATAGTAATATTTTGCAATAAGTTTTTTGAATTCAGAGTTGACTGATCTTTTAGCTGCATAAAATGGTAGATTAAATATAGATTTCTGTGCACTGCTGGTACCCTTTTTTGCAAGAAAATCAGCTTTGTCATTACCACATTGTTGTTCTCTTCAGTATTACAGTTTGAAAGTGAAGAATTCCATTATTCATTCATAATTTAATGTTCCATTATTCATTTTTACTTTGTCTACTATGTTTAGTAGTTTCAAAGTTTAAAAAAATTTGACTATCGCTCAAAGCCTACTGTATTCTCATATTCCCCTTGTACCTCAAGAAAATCAGCAATAAGGTAATTTCTGCAAATGTTTATCTTGACTGACTAACATGAAGAAGATAGAGGAATAGGAGTTTATAACAATAGTTAGTACAAGATAAGAGAAAGTCATGTGAGTGCAACACATCAGAGTTTTTTGAAGTATTTTAATATGTATTACCAAGCTTTCAGGTAATCATTTTTGTATTCTATATTTGGTAACTGCAAAGACAGCTTGTTATATTATTTTTAAAAAAATGAACAAAAATTTTGAAATATTTTGTATGTGAACCTGAAGTTAATATGACTCAGCTCTGATGAGATCTTTTCTGTGTGTTTTGTATTCTGCATTAGGTAACTTACACTTGTTTGTTACATTTCTGTTTAACAATTGAAACCTCGCCCATCCCTTCTGTGTAATTTGTGTCATATCATTTATCCACGTTTGTTAACCATATATGGGACAACACTAATGAGGTAAAACTTTTTGCAGATAAAGTTAGCTGGCACTGCATCTCAGAAGTGGACACCAGCTTTGGGAAACAGTGAGCCTGGTTTTGTACTTGTGCACATCATGAGCAAGATCACAGGCCTTGGGACGGGAAATATAAACTTTTCTTATTACATGTTTCCATTATCATTAATATTTACCTTAAAACTGTACAGTAGATTTTGCTGGACTAATTGCACATAGCAGTGATATAACATTTTGAGAAATGTTTTGGGAGATCATTTATTTTGTATATGTTTAGAAATCTATCATACTCATGTTTGTATTTTTCTGTTATGTCTTTATTTTATTTGGAGGTGTGAGTGAGTATATGTATGTGAGTGTATTAGTGAGAAAGCTTGCGCGTGCATGTGTGTGAAGTTATGTAACAAGTTATGTTTGCCAAGAAAAGTCCTTTGGGTCCACTTGAAAATATCACGTTTTCTTGACTGTATAAAATAAATTGATGAAATCAAATAGCAATATTGATGTTCATAAAAAAACTCATTAACATAAAGACTGTTTTCAGAATATTTTGATTAAGATGCATGGACATGTTGCATTATATGCTTTCTATATTTAAACTATTCATAGTAACAGAGAACTTAGCTACAGAAAACTGTGTATGTGATTGATTAAAATTGCAAACAGCATTGTTTGTTTACAAATATCCTTGTATTTTATCATAGTAGAAGTTTAATTCTTAGAACTGTAAAAATGGCAATAAATGTATGTTTAAGTGAAACATTATTTAAAAAGTATACAGAATTAAGGAAAGCTGAACTGTATCTATATTATTAAGCTTATGTGTTGTACCAATCTGTATGGAATACACAGTAATTTTGAAATCACACATAGCGATACATTATATGCCTAAGAATCCCTTATTTTCTTTAGCATTTCACCTTTAAATTTGTAACCCATAAAGTTTTTTGCACTTAACATTCACAAGATGATGTTATCGTTGAACGTTTTACTTTCAAGTTCATTTAATTTTTGGACAAAACATTTTGGGCCACTTACAAAATCAATGTTTAGATAACATTTAGTGCTAGATGTTGTTTCAATTCATGTGGAAATGATACTGAGTGTTGAACAATATGTAAATTGCTGGCATTTTAGACACTTCATAATAGGTGGTTTAAACTCTGCTTAAGCTTAAATATCACCATTATCTTATAGGCTATAGGGTAAACACGTAGGTGTACACCTCGCATACTGCAACCAACTCAGATCTGTTGTGGCTAGTAGCCCCTGGGAGGCAGGAATGAAATGAGGGAACCAGAGGATGCCACAGGGTTGCAGCTAGACAGGCCACAGACACATAATTGTTGGCCCCACCAGGCAGCCATTACATCACAGGTCCAACGTAATGCAGGCATCCCCCTTCCCCCACCAAAGCTAATGCTCTATGGGTTCATTTTTTGATACCATTGAATTTTATGAAAGCTTATTGCACCCAAAAAGGAGACAGAGTGTTACAAACTGGTAGATCCCTTAGAGCCCTATACCGATAGATCAAAACAAGATTTAGGCAATAAATTCAGATACATATTTCATTAGAGAAGTTAAGTCTTATTGGTGGACCTCTGTACCATAAACACAACACCAATTGAATATAGTACATATGCCTCTCATATGCTTTCATTTGTTGTTAATTCACCGTTAGCAGTATTTAACCTTCTCTTCTAATTGTAGCACTATTCAGTACTTATGGCATATACAGCTAGCTTTCTATATAACTTGTATGTATTTATCTACCAGGTTAATGCATAAGAGTTTGTTTCTTATAGGTACAGTGCAGAAATTGATTCCTGCACATAAATCTGAATGCTTGTTTCCCAGAATGGCCATAACCCAGAATACTATTTTTTTATTTCTGAAAATCCCAAATACGGAATGATTATAAGTGAAAATACTCTAGGTATACCTCTAAAAGATTTTATGCACTTTTCAGTTACATTCATGAGTAGAAAAAAATGTGTTCAAAAGAACAATGCCTCATAGTGAGAAATTGTAAAATCTTTTTCTCAAGTAGATTTGTATGTAATTTATATCCTTTTACTCTTGATATTGCATAGCAAGACTTCTGATCCTTGTATGTGTACTAACCCATCTCTTTTTAGGTTGGTTCATGCTGATGTTTCCATTCAAAATTGTTCTACTACATTTTCAGTATCTGTTTGTTCTTGCTGTAGTTTTACTAGTGCCTTGTAAAACTTGTGGTAGCATTTCCTGACATTAGTAGAAAGTGAGTGAATGTCAGCCTTTGCTTAGATTATTGGTACTGTGACATTGGCACGGAACACTAAATGCCGAGCTTCCATGTGGGAAGCATTCCTGAATTTTGTGTTCCATGACCTGATCCCATGTTGCTAGGAGGCAGTATGTTCTAGCCAGTTTTGAATTCTGGTTGAGAATTTTATGTAGAAAAAAAGAGTTTTTCAGTGTGTTTGTGATAATTTGTGTATGAAAACATCATAGATGTAAAGTGGAGAAAATAAATAATAATTGAAAGATAGCCAAACAAGTATACTTGTCACAAGTAGTGTCAGAAGTGCGACAAAACCTGCGATGGAGATGATTTAACAGCTGTTAGCCAAGATGGACATGTTGGGAAATGAAATGAAACCAGAAATGAAGACAGCGAATTCAAATCTAACATCTAACATCTAATGTAACCATTAGATCATTTTATGTTTATAATATTAATCCTGTCTATTGTAAATATTGTATAACATATTGACATGTTCCACATCCTGTTGCCAAGGCAAATTGTAGGATCTATGGAATGCAAATAAATGTATGTAAATGGAAACAAAAATATAAGCTGAATTGAAAAACATAAACTCCAGAATGGAAAAGATGAAAAACGAGATGACCAACATGAAACTAGAGCTATCGCCGAAGATTAAAAGACAACTGGTCGTTGTGAAGGAAGCCATGACAGATTTCGGCCAACACATTAATGCCCTGGAGGACATCGGGGAATGCCTTGACACTCTGGAAGACAGAGTGGATGGCAGCTTCACACAAGTGAGTGCCAGGGTGGAACAAATTCTCAGCGAAAATCCTAAGAACTTAAAGATGTGCCAGGGCGTGATACAACATCTGTACATGTCAAGCCACCCAAGTACAATGGCATGTCGATGCTTGAAGTCTTGTTGTTGTTAGCTAATGCTGGATTTCTGACAATGAAGTCATTAATCCTCTTGCTCTCCAATATTTTTCACTGATGGATGGGGCACTAGAAGTGGCCGGGCATATTTGAAGGTGGTCTCGATCCATTTCCTCTTGCAGATCACATAGAGGACAGAATGGATGTGAGACCACCCGCATTCCATTGTTGTTGTTGTTGTTTTCTAGTGCCTTGCATCTGGCAATGAAGCCATTAGCATTCGTGCTTTCCAATACTTTTGAACTGTAGTTTCTTCTGATCTTAATGCTTCACAGGTCTTCATTCCATTGTAGAAGTCTGATGTTAGACCTTCTATTAATATAATGTTTTGGTTCTCGAGAAATAGTCCCTGCCCGGAGATCCGAATGGGGGACTATTTTAACTCCGGAACATTTTACCCCTCGAGTCATATTTCATAATTTGATATTGAAGAGAGCAATATCAGTAATAGTAACCGTTTTTTAGAGATCACCATATTTTTATGTTTTGGCGGTTACACCGCTCTCTCACAACCCCCAGAATGTCTGGAGGACCACACTTGTCGTTGGTTTACGGGTCTCACCGACCTGACCGGGAGATAATTCATTGCCATCGCCACCCACAATGGGTGGTCCACAGAAGAGGAAGCTGCACAGTTGATAGCTAGCCTGCAGGGATGGGCGGTATAAGTACTGAATGCAATTCTGATGTCAGTGGCATCCCAAAACATCTGGGAGGCTCTTAAAAACCAGTTCAGAAACCACCGTCTGGTTGCAGCCCATCACAGCCAGCTCAAGTCAAGGCTGCAACAGCCAAGGGAGATGTTGCAGTAGTTTGCCCTGGATAATGAAGAATCGGTGAATAAGGCTCTGGTGAGGTCAGATACATGTACAATAGGCATGCTTGCACTCCACGGAAGCAGGTAGGGTTGCAAGTTAAGAAGTGGCATTTCTACATCCTTAGTACAGGATTCCTCATTTAAAACTTAACGGGTGCATGGCATTTCGCCTGTCGTTAGAGCAGCCGCCTGGTAAGTGGAAGGTCTGTGGTTCAAATCCCAGTAGTGGCATTGAATTTTTAAGTTCCAGTTCTACCTCCCATCCATACAATTTCTTTTCTTTTGTCAGTTCATGATAAAATGGGGTCAAAAGTAATTTCGGTACCTCTCTGTATTTACAGTTGGCTCGTATAATATTGGACAGATTATTCGTCTAGCGCTAACAGCACACCAAACTCCAACTCTCCAATCATAATGAAGGATTTCTTGAATGCAATGTGGATTTTCAGAGGCTCAGTACCGACTGTTATGAGTGTTGACACAACCATTTAGGTGGAACCACACCTCATCAGAAAAGAACAGAAGTTGTGGATCAATTAAACCATTATTCACTGACGAAAGAAACCATTCACACAATAATGCATTCATGATACTGGGTCACCTTGTTTTAAAGCAAGGACACTTGTGCACTTATATGGTTTTAGTTTTAAGAGTTTAGTTGCTCTAAAGAGAAGAAGACTGAAATTCCCACCTGTTATGCTAATTTTGGGATGGATTTAGTTGGTGAACGTTCAAAGCATGCGCCTATTTCGTCTAACTTTTCCTCTGTTAAAACTGTATGTTAACGCTTTTGTTTTTTGTATGCCACAGAACCAGTGGTTTCGAATTTATTCACAATAACGTGAATTTTAAATCTAGAAGGTGGCACATCATCCGGGAATGTTTAAACATACGCTGTGCGAACACGGCTTGGTGATTCCCGTTTATAATAACTTTTACACATGGAAGATATAAGGTAAGAGTGTTATACAGGCTTTATGCGAAGTTTATATAGGAGCAAAGCCGGCTGTGACACACCCAATTGCACACAGGTGAAATGCTGTGTGCTCATTAGGTTTTAAATGAAGAACCTGTATAAATACAATTAAAATAAATCTTGAATATTTTATGATAATAAACAAAAAATTAAATATGCCAATTCTTCATAAAACAAATGTCTTTTTAAAGTATTGCAGGGGTAACAGCTTTACTTCTGCAACAGGAAAGAATAGAATAAAACAGAAGAAATTAGTTTGTAATTCTTTAATTCTTAAACAGAACATATTTTTAATATAACAGTTCTTGAGTTGACAAGGCTAAATAATGACTTATTATACAATAAATCAGTTGTGACACCTTAGCCATGTTAATGTACAAATAATATCATAAAACACCCTTCTCCTTTATGGTTTTTAACAGAAAACCAACTGGATGTGACAATTTTCTCAACCAGTATACAAACTAAAGTTGGTAAATGCCCTTAAAGATACAAATTTACTTGAGCACCTTTTGCAAAACTTGGTTCTGGTGTTTGTTAGGATAACATTTTATACAAAAATAACATATACACTTTGTGCTTAAAAAATCTATATACAAATCTTAACATTTTAAAGTATAAAAGAAAATAGTATCACATTTTTGTTTCTGGAATTCTTAAGGAATTATTGTGGAACCATATGATTAAAAAAGGATACCAAAGAGTATATTGCTATGCTAAAATGATTACCAGAGGAATATTTTTGAAGTAGCTTTGCACAGCACTGAAAAACAACCCTCCATTCTTGGACATCTTAATCATAGAAATTACATGAAGTATTGTACATACTGAAGCAACATAATATTGGGATGAGTTGGCAACTTAAACCATACACAGTAATTCCAGTCAACTGCACAACTGAGGAGGAAGATGTTCCCAGAAACTAGTCTTAAATAAATAGACATAAGTGAAGAAAGAAAAGCATTTAAATAAGTTGTCGAGTATCTCAACATTAATCTTAATTATTTTTTATTCTCACTGTATAAAAAAAGCCAGTTATTGAGAACAAAAGGTTTCCATTAAAGATAGACTTTGTCATTAACTTCAATAAGCAAATACATTATCACATGCTTGCTTGTTCTATGCTAAAATATACAAAATAATAGCATTTTATATTTACATGTTCTTTATTGTAGGCTTATATGTCCTAAATATATTTTTATAAAATATCATTTAAGTAGTTAACTAACTTAATTTCTAAGCAGATTACAAGTTTCAGAGATCCAGTGTTCTGAAAATAAGGTCAAGGTAATTTATTCTTGCACAGCTTTGCATTTAGATTTAGGCAAGCCTATGTGAGTGTACAGGATGGCAATACAAGAATACTGAGATATGCTGAACATTTTAATATTTTATCCTTATTTGGTGACTGATGCTCATCTTACATTCAATTATATTACCACATTATACTTGGACAAATAACTTGCTATAGATGTTCATTATCCAGATGCCCTTCATGAAACAAATTAAAAGCAAATAGGTAAAAATATGCATTCAAGTTGGAAAAGACTGAAGGAAAATTTGCTTTGTACATTTCACGACTGAAGAAAACAGATGAATAAAAGCTGTTCTTGTAAATAAATTCAATGCTTAAAACCCTGCTTTAAAAGCCTACAGAAATTTTTCAACAGGATAAAGTGGAGCTATGGCTGTTCAGGGCACCAGATTTTATAAATACAGGCCTGATCCTCTTATAACATAATCACAGCCACCATTCCAAGTGAAATATTGCTGTTTTAAATGAAATAGCTTTTAAGTTTAGTTTTTGGTGCAATTTAAACAGTGCAGGTATAAAAAAGTGTAACTTTGAGGACATCTAAGTCCTAATACTATGTTTTCTTGGACTTAGTAGTTAATATTAGGAGTTCTCACCAATGCTGCAAATGCAGGAGCTCGGATAGAGCTAGTAAGGGAAGCGTGAGAAGGCTAAAGATGGAGAAAATATTGAAATATTTATTTTTGGTGCAAGAACTACCTGATATGGATATTCTTAAAATATGTTTAAGGTACCTACCAAGAATATAATTTGGAGTGTATGAGTAATGTATGGCTCAAGAAAATTATGAAACAGCTAATTTGCACTAGTTGGCAACACTTTTGGCCCCGATGACATAATGGGTGATTATTGTATACTTACCTGCCCTCAATCCAAAACTGGTAATGAAATCTCTCTATCAACCATAGTTTTCAAGAGTTAGGGGCATCAATACCACAAACTATAGATTGATTTCCTGGTATTTTATATGTTGTATGACCATAAAAGAATAGTACAATGTATGTTTTTGTTTTTTAATAAAGTTATTTTCACATTTGAAATCGTACAATTGTGACAATGCACAAACATGAAGGGCTGCAGTGGGTGGCAGGTACCAGGCCTAACGGAGTGGGGTGAAGGGAAACTAATTCACTACCCTTCCTTACATTTTTATTCATAATAGTCTGAAATAACATTTTGAGAAACACTATTAATTCAGAAATGCATGCAGGTGAGTTATAATGCTCCTTCAGTAAGTGTATGAAAGTTTGGTGTACTGCAGTCTTTTTTAATTGTGTTTATTGCATGTGCTAGTGAGCACCAACAATGCCCCAATCTTGTCGCAATATACTGAATATGTTCTGTAACATACATGGAGGCTTTACATTAAAATCCCAAAGGAAACCTCTGTTCTCTCATATGAAGAAAGCTTCCAATCTGTACTTCGGATGTAACATTGGTGATGATAAAATGTGGGCTCCGAACATTGTTGTAATACTTGTTCAAGGAATGGTTAAAAGGTACTAAAAATCAATGCCTTTTGCTTAACAAGTATTACTAGTTTCTTGGCTGATTTTTGTTGGACACAAATACAAGAGACACCATCCATTTAGCATAAGAGAAAGAGGACAACAAAATAAATGTTACAAGGTATGGTTTTATCTATAAATAATATATTTTCTGCCTTTTCTTGTGACTTTGATGAAACTCCTCCATGTTCCATTTAATTCTTCTTAAAATCCTGAAATTTCAACCCCCTTCTATCTCCCTTAAGGGATGAATTTAAAAAAATCCCTCCTTTGTGTTTATCTACTTTGTTGAAGGAATTGATTTCCATAGTAGGAAGCTTCTACACCTTGTAGTTTGGGCTGTGCATTGGATGAGTAACCCAATTATCATTATAATAGTTAAATTTCTTTGAATTTCAATCCCCAAAAATTGGCAGGTGATGGAAAAATTCTGATGTTCATTTATTATCCAGGATGACTTATCTACATAAAAAAAGCATAATTTTTTCAGTGCTAAGTGCATTCTTAATATGAACTGGTGTACAATGAAAATGTGCATCTGCCAACTTAAGAACATGGCAGCAGTATACCCATTAGCTGGAAGTGATAGCAATTTAATTTTTGAACCATCTGCAGGCACATGTTGGCTTTTAATAACACTTATGTGCAGCATTAATGAAAAACATCACAGACTGATTACTTTCTTAACCCAGTTCAAGAGAGGGGATTAAATGCATATTGCTGCTTAGAACATTCTAATATTAAAAGGTGCAAGTTTCATAAGATTTTGCAAATGCATTTGAAGGCTTATAGCAGATTATTATACCAAATGAACCAAGTGGGGCATATTTTATGACAAATTGCTTACACAAAACCATAATAAACTATGATATTTAATAGTAGCTCTTTAACAACTGTCACTTTTATTACTATAATAATTTGTTTGGCTTGGTCATGCACAAGGGTTGTTCAGTATATAATGCCCCAGATGTTTTTTAAAAAGCCATTAATATAGACAAACATCCTTGTAGGCACTTCACATTTGATGTTTTTTCTAAGTGCTTCTGAAGTTTTTTACCATTCCAGCAGATGGTATAGCTGTAGTACAGCGTCAAAATGGCATCTACATAAGACTCGTTACAAGCAATGTGCTGTTATTGATTTCTTGTGTGTGAAAAAATAAACCATGGTAAAAATCTGTAAGCATTTGTGTGCAGTGTATGGTAATGATGCATTTGATAGTTGGGCAATGGGTAAAGAAAGTAAAAGCGTTAGGAAATGCAGAAACAGAGCTCCATGGTCAGCCACGCTCAGGACATCCTGTCTCACCCACTGTGCCGGACATACTGAATTGCGTGGATGCCATTACATGTGCAGACTGGCACATCACAACTCGACATTGGCTCTACAGTTGTCAGTCAGCATTAGAAGTGTGTGTAGAATGACCCAAACTCTCGAATATTCAAAGACATGCTCACAGCACACTACAAGATTCAAAGGAAGGCCATTTCATCTGAATTGTCATATTTCCATCTCTTTGGGCCACTTAAAACATTCTCTACAGGGACACAGTTTGATGATGACAAGAGAACATGCTCTCACACAACATTGGCAAAAGACTGTAGAATGTGATTGAGATGTAGAAAAATAGAACGTGGACAAAAAGTGTCAATGTATATTGTTACCAAATTGTGACTCTTAAGAATTAATATGTTCAGAGAAAAAAAATGTGGGGCATTATATATTGAACCACCCTCATAAGTTCGCTGTTACACACTATAGTGAGCTTTCCACATTCTCCTGGTTTTGGCAGCAGTAATTATACTTGTTCAAGAAGGAATACACATGCTGTGCTTTGACATATCAGCTTTTTAAGAATACTTGCTTTGTTCATGAACGTAAAAACAATTTTTGCAGCAAAATGTGTACGTAAGATTTATATGATGTAAAGAAATGTTAGGAATGCAAAACAATTTCTAAGTGGGAAAATGTTAATTTACTCTAAAAAAATATTATAATAATAGGTAGATGGTCAGAAAAACCAAATCTCTGAATACTAGGAGAGACTCTGTATCAACAGCCATGTTATGTATCTTACTATCTGCACTAGTAGAGTTGAGCAGCATTATTTTAATTCCTGAGAGAAAAGAATATGTTATGGGAAGAAATATAATTTGCCAACTTTCATGTACTGTTTCTACCTATAATAGCTAGAAACAAGGCATTCTGAAATAAAAACGTAGAAATTTAGCAAAAATTAAATAGATTGAATTCCTACATTACCAAAATGTAGGCTGTTTTACGCTTTCTCAGTGCTACTTCCTGCAACAAAGGAAGCAGTAAAACCTTTAGTTCTTCCAAGGCATTGGAAACTATTGCTATCCAAGAACATTAGTGTATTTCTTAACCATGTAATGATAACATAGGTACACTTACTGTACCAATGAAACACTTAATACATGTATGTATACAGGCACAAAGTTAATGTTTTTAATTTTATATTACCCTGCTTAATACAATGGATATTTTTGAGTCATCTGTATTCCATGAAAAAGAGATATTACAAATAAGTGGCATTTATTTAATCAAACTAACTATTGTCAAGGTCATACCTACATTACTAATGTGTTGATTTTATCCTGCGGGAGTTATTTTACATGGCAGTAATTCTAGTATAAATTTACCATATTTAAGCACACTTAATGCCACAGTTCTGGCATTAAATCCAAAGCCATGGGCTGAGAAGCCAGAGTTCGACCAATTACAACACCCAGGCTAACAAAAATATTCAGAACCATAGAATGGTTATATGAGTTGTAGTGGGAAATACAAATCCTGGTAAAAGAAGTATTTTGAAATTAAGTTGAAAACAGAAAAAATAATTTGCACTTAGTAGACTTTATGAACCTGTTTTTAAATTGTGATCAATAACCCACCAACAGCATTCCATTTAGCATCAAATTAATAATTTGCTGTCATGAATTTGTGAGCATTAAGAACAATATAAACTGACATAAAAGCAAGGAAGAAAAAAAATCTTTGTTTCACATTTGGCAATGAGTACAATGAGAATTGCAATGGGACTCCAAATTGAATCAAAGTGTGAGGAAATGAAGATATATGAATGCCAAATTTGGTATTGAAGGTGTTTTCCAAGAATGCACATTGAAGAGTTTAAGGGAAATCTTATCACTGAAACCAGCTCTGGGAAATATTCTTTTAAAATCCTTAATTTGTCCAAAAATATGTACGATAATTATTATTTATTTATGCCAACAAGCTTACTGTTGGTGATCCTGGCTGTGGCATTGGATTTTTCAGTTCCAATTCTACCCTCCATGTACAATGATGCTTGAATTTTCTTAAAAAGCCTGTTACATTGTTTTCATTTGTTTTAATCAACTGGGAAACTTAGAAATTTACTGCAGGAAAAATTTGTTCTTGTACAGTTAAATTCCTGCATTTTAAAATGTGACAGAAATACATTATTATTATTATTATTATTATTATTATTATTATTATTATTATTATTATTATTATTATTATTATTATTATTATTATTACTGTTTTTGGTTGATGATTTCTTTCTTTGTTTCACCCAACTATGAAACACATTTTTCCACTGTTTGTACCTATGCTTGAGCTTTAATTGTTCTCCAGTATCCTGCATTTGCTCCCCATAAGCCTCCTTTCTTTCATCAGTCCACTTTTTGCCTGTTTTGAGCTTTGGCTTTTCTTGTAATTAGTATGCTCAAAGTTTCCTCTGGACAGGAATACGTGCTTAGATGTCTTCATGCATAATCCCTAAATCAAGATGATGTATTTCAGTCTCTGTGAACCAGGCTGCCTTGGTTTTCTTGTTTACAAAGCAGGAAAGGATTGACTGATCTCCCTGTGTGAATTTATCTGAGTTATATCATTGCAGAAACTAATACTCCTTTTCCAAATGGTATCTGAAATTACTACCGCATGCTGATGAGCTTGTTAATACTTGCCATTTTCTCTGTTTGGTTCCAGGACCTTCTGCAGGATTTTTCTTTCTTACAGTCAAACCATTCCTATTTATTGCAAGACATTCTGCTACATACTAGGCCTCTATATGATAGACTGAACAATAGTGTCTAAGCTCAGCACTGATGGAATTGATTGTTTGTTGTAAACACTTCTAGTTAATTGGTATGCCACTTTCATCTTGTCAATCCTTGATGTGCATGCCTTTCTCATAGTTAGCAGATCCTATGTAGGTTGTGAGGTAAGACATGAACAATTTTTGCACGTACGGGAAGCTGCTTCCTTTCCTCCCTCTCTGCAACAGCTGAGAGGGGGGAATAGACGCGTCAGTTTGCCATGAAAAACCACAACAGCATGCAGGTGAAATAATTGCAGTTCACATGAAAGTTACTGTTGGCACATGGCCTTAGTTATATCGAAATCGCTTTGTTCATTATAAAGCTGTTATATAATGTCATTAGCAATATGCACTAAAGTTATGCTAGAGAACTTTACTCCTTCATGGACAGAAATGTTATGATTTCTGCGCATACATGTTTGCACAACTTCCCCCACCATCAGCCTTTCAGGTAAAGAGTGCCACTGCACATCAAAGGAATTTGCACATGTCTCACCTCACGACCTATATGCTCACCAAGGTACTTAAACTTTTCATATGCTTAGTTTTGCTTAGTTTTCTCATTCCACAATTAACTCTCCAGGAGTTATCATTACTACAAGGCCTGAAAATTTAGCTAAAATGTATGTGAACATTCAGGATTCATTTTGGTGTACATGACATCACATGCCAGGCTACTGCCAGAATAATTTGATTGTAAAGTTATATGTAAAAGCAATACTTGTTTGTTAGATAACACAAATGTGAGTGAGCAATGTTGTGAAAAGGAAGAATATGAAAGTTGTAATATCACCAACAGGTATTTGATATGCACATTCTGATTTTATATGTGACATAGCTAATTCCGTTATCACTTTGTATAATTGCTATTGCACCACCCATCTATTAGTGATACCTGAACAAGTTAACGTCCTTGAGTCCGCAGCCATTAAAGAGAGTAGAATAATAAATCTTATTGCAGTTCGTTGTATTTTGGTTACAAAGGTTTACACACAAACTGACAATTCTTTTGTGTTTGGTGAGCTTAATTTGTTTTATGAATAGCCAAATGCTAATTTTGTTTACTAGATGTAACAAAATGTCAACAAATTTCTGTATTCTACAGTTTTGTTTAGTTTGTGTTTCTGCCATTGGGGTTAGCCTTGTGCCTCTCATTGTTGATGCACTTCAGAGGTGACAAGCTGCCAACATTTGAGTGAAACACATGCAGCAAAACGACGAGATCCTGTGGTTTTGAAATTTCGCTCCAGGTTAGTCTATGGCACCTAGGTTAGAGCCAGAGAGGAAGGGACGGTGTGTGTATGTGTGAATGGGATGGCAGGGTTGTGTAGTATCAAAATTTAGCCCAAGGTTAGTGTGTGTATAACAATGACATTCAAATGACCATTCTCACAGATTACACTCGTGGGTTGGCAGTTTCTTCTATGCATGCACAGCAGTAACACGATGGAACTCTTTGTTAACATTGTGATTATTTTGCTATAAAAAAGCCTTCTTAAAAAGGATGGGCAGGTGGATTCCAAGCTTCCCAAGTGTTCACTTCTAAATCTCTAATTTAAATATTTTTATTGCATCATTTTCATTTTTAACATCTTTTTGTGAGCCATTGGACAGAGAAGTTTACCTGAGAAGTTTAACATGTAATTTCTTCCCGATTCATGTATGCATTCTTGAACTGTCCAATGTGCATCCCTTGGTCCGATTATGGTTGGTAAAAATAAGGATAATTATACATTTGGTACATACTAATGTAAGTAGATAATCTTTGATGGCCAGTGACAGGAGTAACAAGTTAGCTGAAAAGCACAGTTATAGTGGACATGATTTTCAATGAAACTACTTTAGTACACAAACTACAGGAACTGTTGTAAAAATTAATGTGTAATGTGCATTACCTAACTGTACATTAAAGAAAATGAATCTGACATATTATACAGGTAATCATTTCTACAAGAATATCTATGTAGCACCTGTGAAATAATAGAAAAAGTATGACTGTTATAAGTCAGGTTAGTCAGGTTTGCTTATTGGATAACAGACATTTTTGTCTAAATATATCAGTTTTAACAGCAATTTTGCAGCACTCTCCTATGCTATAAGTTATTAGTTTCTGTACAGGCAGTCAGTGTGCTTTATGGCAGATCATCACTAATGGATTTCCTTCAGCAGAGATGCCAAAGGGCAAGGGAATGTACATGACATAGTAATGCAGTAAATGGATGTGCTTGCATGCATGAGCATCAGTAGAATCTTTTTCAGGGGGGTTGGGGGGGCTGCATGTTGGAAGTTTGCAATTAAACAATGTTAATTCATTATTCTGTTGCCAAAAACTGTAAAAGATGGGTTGTAGTATTTGTTGTGGATAAGCATATTAATTTATGCTAAATAAAAACTATTTTTTACATCAACAATAAAGTAATAGTTTAATAGTAATTGATTGCACATTACATTCACTAATTTTCAAGGGGGGGCCACAGCCACCCTCCCCCCCCCCCCTTTGTGATGCCCATGCTTGCATGTAATGTATAAATGCATATTATTAGTCTTATAGTAATAAATAAGCTAGTGTAGGCTGTTAGACTATAGTGAGCCATGATGAAGCCACTGTATCCTGCACATCTTAGTTTTAATCCAAGCTTAAGTTAAGGTTAGTATATATGAGTTGATGTTATAATAGAAATATATGTTCAAGATGTGGTGTTCTGAACTTTTACCACAATGCTCCTTGCATAAAAGGACATCATTAAAAGAAATTACATCTCATAAGCTTTAATGTAATGTAATTTTTCCATTAAATTGCATTATTATTTGTTCACAATAACCACAAAGTGGGTGTAATAACTCTGTACCCATTTGTGAGCTAGAGTATGGAGTGTGTATGAAGCCAGGAGAGTATTGGAATGCAGGGACAACAGAGAAACACGTGACCAGTTCAATCAATAGGCTCCAGTCTTGCTACGGAGTGTAGTTCATGTCATATGATACATGTGGAAACAGTAGGATGGCAAACTGGAGTGCAGGTTATCTCTGTCTCTTTCGGCACAGTGAGCCGAGCCACCTTCATTCATGCTCCCTACTAGTATGGTGCTTGTTATTGGGTAATCTTACATAGTACACACAGCCATTTTGATCCAAGAATTCTTTGCATCTACAGAATAACATAAATGTCCATTCATAAATTTACATAGCTTATTATTTTTATTTCATAGTGGTGTGGTCGAGTATAGTTATTGGCTCTGCATTTGCAGATTGCAAATTCATGGACACATATTCTAGCAACTTTTCTGTTATATAAGTGCACCAAAGTGGGCTAGTGGTTAGTGTTGTAGCATCACACTGCTCACTCCTAAAAGCACTTTTTAAATGCTTTATAATTTCATAAGCAACATTGTGTTGTTAAGAATGGAACTCCAACTGTTAAATTCTTTTTAAATATTTTTCAATAATTCTCTAAAAATACTCAACAACACATTAATATTTTAATGAATCATAAACTCCTTTTCATATACAGGATCTATGGAGTTATCAAGAAACTATAACTTTACAAAATGCAAGGCAGGGGAAGGCATAATCTTTTTAGCTTAAATTTAAAGATTTAATTTATAAATCTTTAAACATGAACACCCTTCATTACCATAAACCATTCAAGATGTTACTTTACAAAGAAAAGTGAAAATGGGTGTGCATTTCTTATTTTAGAATATTCACTTCTCTTTTTTCATGGAATGCATTTGGACCATACAGTCAATTGAAACATCCCTTATTTAGTCCATAAAATGGGAGATAATATAAATTTGTAAATGTTATATGTAGATAATGTTCGGCGAAATGCAGTGTCCAAGAATATTACCTGTACTCCAAGTTTCTTCAGTTTGAAAGAAGGAACAGCTTAGTCATTGTACATCCCATCAATGAGAAAATCCATGCGTCGATAATGGCGCCTTTCCCAGAATTCACAGCCCTTCTTGTACATGAATACACTCAAAACTGCAATGAGAGGGACCATTAAAATGGTGCCCACCACAGGGATAACATAATTGCTTCCCTGTTCAGGCTTCTTTGAAGGTGTCTGTACTGCAGAAATATTTCCAACATTGTCATTAACAGCATCTAAAGTATAAAGTGGCTTTGTTGCTTTAGTCTTCTTTACTTGAGTGGGACTAATTAATGTTGAGGTGTTTGTCCTTTGTTGCGTTATGGTACTGTTCAAATTTGTGACAGAGGCATTTCCTACTCCCTGGGTGCTCAAGTTATTCTTCTCATCAATTTCTTCCCCTGAATTAAGTTCATTTGGTGAGCCACAGCAAACAGTGCAGTTCTCCGAGGAGGTTACATTAGGGGAACAAGGTTCCACACCTTTCCTAGGAACTATCTTAGAAGGCTTGTACTCTGCACCTTTACGAGCTACAACAGTTGAAGTTTTGTTACTCTGCTCCGTGTCTGAATACATATTTTGTAAAGAAAGGGTATCATTGCTTTGCACACCGGTTGTGTTTGCTTTGTTGGCTGCATGTTCTGGAATGCTAGAGTGTATGTTTGCTACTGTACCACCTCCTTCCAATGGAAACTGAGCGTTGGCTGTAACCCTCTCAGTAGAACTGTGTTGATCAAATACATCGAGTTTGTTGGCACTGGTGCTAGTGACATTTACAACACTGCTAGATGTTGTTACTGTGGAAGTTACTGATGTCAATCCTTCAGTTGTAGTGCTGATAAAATCCTGAGAAGCTGTTTTAGATACATCATTATTAATGTTTGGGACTGAAACTTTGTCATTAACAGCTGCGCTATCTGCGCTCAAGTGTCCACCAGTTTCATTGGAAAAGAGGTTATGTATTTCTTCAGGCTGAACGGATGTTCTTCCAGCAGGCTGGGTATGCTCGTTTGAATTTCCTGAACCAGAAGATGTTGTCAAGGCCAATGCTCTTCCGTGAAATGAAAATACGAAGTATATTGTCACAAATAATTTTAAGCTGCACATTATGTGATCCGATAAATGTTAACGCCGAACTTATATCTCATGAACTTGTATCAGATAGCACTATTTGATGTTTAAGGAGTATAATTTCACATGTTCTTTATTTCCTAGAAAACCCACCAGCTGTTCCTTGCAACACGTTAGTAATTTTCCGCTTACAACGTTCCAAGTGCTTACCATAAAATACACAAGGAAGCCAACCTACGGCTTGACGTTTTAAGACTTCCCTGTGCTAATCTATAGTTAAGTCCTACTTTATATGTGTTCCCTAATGTGTCCAAAACGAAGTTTACCGTTGTGAGATGCCTATAGAGTATATTTTTTGAAATTTATTTTAAAAAGGAATAATTTATTTTATTATGCTTAGAAAAGCATACCACAATATCACATTGAGATTTGAGGTATACTAGCTCATTTACACAACATTCCCACAGGTTTGTTCACCAATAGTCTTATAAATTTCTCATATTTTTACAACATGGTTTCGTTATAGAAAGGGAAAAGAGAAAGGGGGCGTGTAAAATAACAAAACAGTGTTTTTAATAACCTTGACATTCATTTGTCTTTGTAAAATAATCATGTGCGAAAAATGTTAACAGACAAATTCTCGTAGCCTATTTCATCCCTTATGTTGTTAAAACAAGGGTGACATTCGTATTTAAGTGTCAAGAAGGGTAAGTGGGATCACAGATTGAGTGGGATTGCAGAATCGAAAAAGGGAATTATTGATTGACAGCCAAAATGAGAAGCAGAAGCAATTCTGGAGTTCGTCTAGACTACTATCAAAGGGTTGTCCATAAAATTATAATGAATCATCAGGTATAGTTAAATTGTAGGTGTTAATATTTTTAAAGTCTTACTAGTTTAGTATTGTAGGAAAACCAAGTCCGTTACATATGTCGTTTTTTCACTCAGTCGCGTGTATCCAAGTCGTTTTATAAATATATAGTATAGTAAAAATTCGCTATGCTTGCGCCGCCTAATTTTTACTGGGCTGCACTATTTAAAACCATAATTTTCTTAAAACTGTTTGTGTAGGGCTAACCTAACCTACCTCGGTAACCTCCGTAGAAAAACAGCATAGGTGACAAAGTTTTCCTACTATACTACACTTAAACCGAATTCTTGAGGTAATACTGTCCTCAAGTAATTAGTATATTACAATCCCATCCAGATGAGGTGAATATTAAAATATATTGGTAAAAATATCACTCAGTTTATGAAAAAGAAACACTGGCAGACATTGTATAAACATTGTTGACTTTGTATCAATTAGGTTGTTTTCTTTATAGAATCCAGTAACTGGTTTGTTTCCAGCCAGTCCTGAAAATAATCATGCTTGGATTAGGGATAATGTCTACTGCATTCTGGCTGTGTGGGGCCTTTCAATGGCATATAAGAAGATTGCAGACATGGATGAAGACAGAGCCAAAACCTATGAACTTGAACAGGTAACCAAACATCCCAGTATTCATTTAACTGTGGGATATCATACATGAAACAAACATATTAACAGGAATTTAGTGAAGAATAGATGTCTGACAGAGAAGTAAATCACTTAAAAATAGCAGAGTACAGAGGCAGACAAAGAAGTATGCATCTTCTAGATTTTTAATACACCTTTATTTTAATTATAGAGTTGCATGTATTTACTTTAATTAAATATAAATTGATTTTAGTAGTGCAAATTGACAAGTGTTTTACAACAGTTGGACAGAGGTATTCAAATAAACAAAACACAGCACTCTGGTGCTTGATTATCATGCTTCTATGAATAATGGCTGCCAAATGCCTTGGTATTATATGTATGTGCTTGCTAGTTAAGTTTGAACCAATTTTATTCCATTCTTGCAAAATAATATCTTTCAGTATTGTTTTGCATGTGATGCAGTGTTTCCTGATCCTGTCTTCCAATTCTTGGTGGATGTTCTAGACCAAGTTCAAGTCGGGTGATTGAGGTGATGTTCTGAGTGTATGGGATGTATTGTAAATGACCTATAACCTACCGACTTTTGAGGTATGCTTAGGACTGTTGTCTTGTTGGAAATAAAAATTATTTCCAAGATTTGTGTGCACCTCTCTGTGGATGCTTTCACAGTATGTTATAATTATACTTGTTCATGTTGCCATCAATAAAAGCTAGCTCACCCAGACCTCTTGGACCTCATACATCCCCATAAGATTATGCTGCCACCCCCATGTTTGATCATAGCTTCTATAATTTTAGGACCACACAACAAACTGTTCTTTCATGAACCACCTTCCCAAGACGTTCTTCCAGATGTGCTCTAATTTCTGTTGCTGTTGTTCAGGGATTTTGCTTCACTATTTTCAGCACTTGTCCTTTATTTCTATAAGTAAGTTTTGGCAGAGCACCTTTCCTAGGCTATTGAAAATGGTATTACCCATTTTATAGTGTTGGATGACACACCAACAATGGATAGACTTCTGTATACAGTTTCTCCAATTTCTTTGCATGTCTTATTCTGCTCATGCATAGTAAGATTAATTTTCTCTCCTCATGGGTCGTTTCTTTTCATTTCTGCCCCATTCTGACTGTGGGCACTCATAGCTGAAGTTGCTTGTGCACTGTATGACAGCAGACACGAATGAGGAATTCTGAAGGCACAAAGATCAACATTTACATCATTCATTGTGTCTTATTGTTGTATCGTAGAGTGCGTTTGAATACTTGTGTCATAAGGAAACGTAACATTTTTAAGGGAATCACATTTTGAATAATACACATGTATACTGTATCTGCATTTGAAAAAGTGGAATTAGGAAATAATAAATAATCCCACCCTCTGTGTCTATTAATTCAACATTTAAAGTTGCATATCCATATATTTGAATACTTATGTCCATCCCTGTATGTATTGCAGTATAATAAACAAATAATAAAAACAGAGTACTTAGTCAGAAAGAGCTGATCAACCCTCAACAGCCCTAATGACATAGTTGTTGACAGGCCCTTAAACAAAACTCACAAAAAACTCTCACCACCCCTTGCAATGACTTATAGTAGTGCATTTTATGTAAAAATTATTATGCTTTATTTAGGAAGCATTGCCTTCTATAGCTTGTCTTGCCCTTAGATGACAGTATGGAGTTAAGTAGGATATATCTGTCTCTATTTAGCGCATACAAGTTGCTGTTAACTTTGTCCTTTTCTGCTCTCGCGTTGTTGCCAGGTCCCTAATAGCATGTAAATATTCAGTTGTTATAAATTTCAGCTTTGAACACATTATCCTATGTAGAATTTTTTTCTTCATCAGATTATATCCTTTTTGGAGTCATCATACATTTCTATAAGTCCAAATTAATAAAAGTTAACATCAGTTCATAAACAAGCATATGTGCTTATAGTGTGTGGAACCTGTGAAGTGTTATTACGTTATTTATTTAACATTTTCTGTAAATATTTATAGTTATGGAGGGGGAAGCTAGGAAGAGACAATATATTGGTAAATTAAGAAGGAATGCCAAATAATTATGAATCTGTTATATTATTTTTCAAGTCAAATGAGTATTAATAAGGCAGTAAAAGAAACAACTAAAGCTATCAGGTGTTCAGAAGCAGTGGTGTATAGGATTTAAAAAAACTAATGAAAGGACATCTAAAAATGCCATGAAAAAGAAAGCAAAAAGGGTGGGACAACAAAAAATGCTAGTTTAATGCAATATGATAGAATAGTGCAAAGTGGAGTGTGGCAAATTATTCATTCTTTACTGTTTGAAAATATTTTGCCCACGTTGAATATAATTTTGTCAGTATCATCACGGTGATGATACCCTACCAGAGTTCTTAAGGGTTACTCTGCGCCAGTTCTTACTTGATTTAGGATTCGAATATGAAAGAAGGCATGCATATAGTACATGTTGCAACGTTGCACCACATTTAACATGTACTGTCTTCTAAGGGTGAGACACGCTTTATTTCATAGTTAAGCTTAGGAAAGCCGTCTGGAAGTTCTGTTATGTCAAGAATGCAGAAAGAGCAACTCGCTGAGAAGTATAGGCAGGTGAGAGAGGAAAAACAAAGTAGCTGATAAGGAAAGGGATGTTGGGACATGTGTACATAGTTGTAAAACATGAACACACCAGCTTGCCCTCCTGTGTCTGTTCCATTGCACCCTATACCAAGCTGCTGGAATTGCTATATTGCTATTGCATTAGTCATAGCAGTTTCTGCAAACCAGACGTCATTCATTTGGCTTACTATGATTTAGAATTTAAGAGAGGAAAGAAGAGCTGCAGATCTTGGTTATGAATTATTTTGCTTTGTTGAGTAAAAGTATGATTAAATGTCCAGTAATATTAAACTTGTGTGTAGGAGAGTCCATGATCTTTCTGTATTGCAGAGCTGTGTGAAGCTAATGCGTGGACTGCTGATGGCAATGATGCAACAGAAAGACAAGGTTGAACAGTTCAAGTCCACACAGAATCCTTTGGATGCACTGCATGCAAAATACAGTTCCAGCACAGGACAGACAGTAGTGCGAGATGATGAATGGGGACATTTGCAGATAGATGCAATATCACTGTACTTACTGATCTTGGCTCAAATGACAGCATCAGGTATGATTGTTTATTTCTTCTGCTGCTTAAGAAAGAGAGAAAATAGAGGAAAAGAGGGAGAGAGGGATTGAGAAAGAAAGAGTAGAAGATGGGTGAGACAGAAAAAAGAAGTGTAAGGGAATGAGTGATGAAGAGGGGAAGGGATTTTTTTTTAATTAACGTCCTCCAACATAATGTCATATCGGACATTGAATGAAACGGGTGAAATGATGCTCAAATGAGCCCGAGGTTGATGGAGCTTTAAGTTACCCAACATTCATCTTCTCAGGATAAGGGAAAACCTCGGAAAAAACCTTACCCGGATAGCTTACCCTAAGCGAGATTCGAACTTGCGACCTCTTGAACGTGAGGCAGACACGCTAACCATCACACTACCGAGGCGGGCCGAGAGAGCAAGAGAATGATAGAGGGGGAGGAGAGTGAGAGCAGAGAGAGGGAGAGTATGTATGTGTGCGTGTGTGCATGCAGGGGGTGGAGTTTGTTGGTAATGGCAGCATCTGTGGTGGTAAAAGGCATTTGCAGTTGAATGAGGATAATATTTTCTCAAATATTCAATTATACATGTGGTTGGATGTTTGTCTATTTGTTTATCAGGCATCTCATATGTTCTTACAACATAGTTTTAGCTTTTCTTTGATGTAGTTTATATAAATCTTGTCACATTCTGAACAATTAATCTAGAAGATTTTCAGACACTGACCAGGGTTATGTAAGAAAATCCGTGATTGAAAGACAAATGAAATGCCTCGGCTATAAACAGACAGACAAATCCACACTATTAGACCACTTTTGGATGGGACAGCTAATCACAATACTGTATAGAGGCAAGGATGTTTGTTGTAATATTGTTGTGTGCAGCTATCAGCAACTATGAGATTCAGTACACTGACAAATGCAGTCAAATGGTATCTCAATTTGCAATGGTTCTTTTTACAAGGACAAGCATGGGAAATCTTATTTACTGCAGGGTGTGACAGCATAGTTTAAAAGCACAAGAATTTTTCAATGATTAGTTTGATTTTTAATTTAACATATTATTTATTCTTGATAATGTGACGCCAGCAAGCAACCGCAATGGCATAGCATACATCAGTTTTTTTGTCATGAAGGGGTACTTCTTGAATAATATGTTCTGAGTTATGGGCCAATATTTTTTGAGTCAACAGTTGATGCTTGTACATACAAGAATATAATTTTGTCCCTTTTTTTAGAGAATTAACAGACAAGGAGTATGATTTTGCTTTTTTTCACTAAGGCTCTGCAACAGCTCATATGGCCAACATTTCAATGAGAATAATTGAAAGTGTGTTTCAGGACAGAATTATTAGTAGAGATTTGTGGCCCCCTCAGTCTCCCAATCTAACCCCTGCGAGTTCTATCTCTGGGGCAACTGAAAACAAAGTGTACAAGACAAACCTACACACCCTGGAAGAATTAAAACAAAATATCTGCCAGGAAATTACCGGCATTTCTCAATGTGAAGTACAGCAAGGATGGATAGTTTCCTAAAGAGGTGCCAAAAATGTGTAGACAATGATGGTGGGCAGTTTCAGCATCTCCTTTCATAAAATTGGTAAGTAAAGTCTTTAAAAGTAGTTTTAAAAATGTATGGTTTCATCTACGCCTTTCTATGATAGTTGCAGATGGCAGCGAGCACCAAGGATGCAGCGCATTCATAAGTTTTTTGTTCTTCCGTTGTACATGCAAAGTTATCTGCAAAGTGTTTTATAATTTCCTGCTTTAATTACTACTGTTGTTCTGTAGGCTTACAGATAGTCTTCAACCTGGATGAAGTGGCCTTTATTCAGAATCTGGTCTTCTACATTGAATCAGCTTATTGCACACCGGTAAGTAACAAAGTCATGAAGAGAGCTGCAACATTGGACCCTTTTATAAAAGACTAGCTATATTTACCCAACATTGTATTGGTACATTCTATAAATAGAGGATTAAAAATAGAAATGGTTAATCTTTTAAAATTGTAAGTAGTCTATAATTTGTTGTTGTTGTTAGCTAATGCAGGATTTTGACAATGAAGTCATTAATCCTCTTGCTCTCCAATATTTTTCATTGATGGATGGGGCACTAGAAGTGGCCGGGTATATTTGAAGGTGGTCTTGGTACTAGCTTGTGAATCCTAGGGGGTGTAAGTCCTACATAAGGGGAGGGTAATCAGGTACCAAAAAAAAAAAAAAAAAAAAAAAAAAAAGAAAGAAGATGTGAACACTAAATTTTCAGAATGGAGAGTTCTGAGTATGTTGAACATCATTATGGGTAGTACAAGCACATTAAACTGAACTGATTTTCAGGATTATGGCATTTGGGAGCGAGGTGATAAAACAAACCATGGCCTGCCAGAACTGAATGCAAGTTCAATAGGAATGGCCAAAGCAGCATTGGAGGCAATGAATGAGCTAGATCTGTTTGGAGCCCGAGGCGGTCCATCTTCCATCATACATGTTTTGGCAGATGAAGCACAGAAGTGTCAGGCAGTACTGCAGGTAAGTTATTTAGTTTAAGGCAATGCATCTATGAAAATTAAATCCACAGTTTACTTCGGATTGCTTTTAATTTTTTCCCCATACTGAGAACATGATATATATAGCATGCACAAAATTTCAATGTCCTATGTCAAACTGTTTTTAAATTATTAATGTATTTATTAATAGTAAATCACTTTTTGATATGCTAATGTGAAATGCTCTTGGACCTTACAGTTTGTTGTATCCCTCCTAAGTTTTTAATTTGAGCTCAGTATACAGATCTAAAGAAATTGTCATACAGCCATTACTTAGATTTAGTTAGTTTAACGAAAAAAATGTTTTGTATACAATTTATTGATATTTTCAATTTTTTCAGTATGAGTTATGAAAAATATTTAATTTCAGCTTAATTATTTAATATTTTTTAACTACTGCATGACAAATTTTAATACTTTAATCTCTGAAGCTCTTCTGAAAATTTCAAGCTAATGAGTTATAAACTAGGGTTCAAAGAGCGTTTTGAATAGCAAATATGTTAAAAAAAGAAAAGGAATTGAGAAAAATTGATTTTAAAGTTTAACAGAGTATTTTTCTACTTTACCCAAATCCAATCGGCTTGATATTCCCCAACACTATGTGTGGGGGCCCTCTGCCACTTTCTTCTTGGCCTCAGTAGCAGTCTTTGAGAATTTGAAATTTGCTTGGTTGTTTCTTAATATGCAAACTTTTCTTTTGCGTTGTCATTGTTCACAAAATTTAGAAAATTATTGTTCTTAGCTAATGTGTACTCTATGCACTTTCACTAATTTGTACATCAAACTCATAAAATATCTGCTCATTACTGAATTACTACAAACTAATGAATAACTTAAAACCTATTAAATACCTAAACAATGTAATCCAAAAAGGTGAGTCGATTAATAACACTACACAACACTTTCTTATAATTTCCCAAAACATGTTTTGGAGGGTGACTTTCCTCCATTATCAACCGGACAAGGCAGACACACATGTAAAGCCATACAACCCAGCCGGACATATGTACAACTTGACGCAGGCCACGATTGGCTGATGCACAGACAATGGGAGAGAGGGGGCAATCATATCCCACTATATATAAGATGGACACCCCTGGCGAGTGCCAGTTAACAAGTAGTTAGTGGTCATTGGAATGGCAGATGAAACACCAGGTGTTCATGCATCAACTGGACCACAGTCAAGAAGCCTGGAAACAACATTTTACTGGATAGATGCCGGTCATGAAAGCCTAAGCTCACATATTCCGGATATTTGTTTTAATAATTTTGGATCCTAGTTAATGTCTTGATTTTCTCTCCAAAACTGGGTGGCAACTGCAGATTTTTCCAAGTGTTTGTGTTTTATACATCTGAAATATTCTTTGACTCTTGTTTCCAAATTCCTCTTAGGTTTTCCTACATAAATCTGGTTGTAGTTATTGCATTCTATTTGCTAGATTCCAGATTTATTATTTGCTGGAATGCTGTCTTTAAGTGTTTGAGCTGAGTAAGTTTTTTATGCTGTATCTGGTAATTGGAGCCAGCTGAATGTTATGTTCTTTAGAAATCTTTTTGAATTTTTCAAGTGTCTGTGAGTGATATGTGAATTTTTTAATGACACCTCTTTTTTTGGTTTGCTGGGTGTGGTTGTTTCAATAATTTGTTCTTTTTTGCTATGTTCACTTCTTTATCTATCAGTGATTTTCAGAAGTCATCAATTTCTGAAATTCTAATGATCCTTTTATATTCTGTTTCATATTCTTATATTGAAAGTGGTATGTTTTCCAGTCTGTGAATTAAATTATTCAAATCTGCGTGTTTGTGTGATCTTGGGTTGTAGCTGTTGCATTTGGTATAATTATCCATTTGTGTTGGTTTTCTATAGGTCCTAAAGTTTATTCTGTTTATATTTTTTATAATTTTTAGGTCTAAAATGGAAGTTGTCCATCTATTTCTTTTCTAAGGTAAAATGTATTGTTTTTCTTGCAAATTTAACAGTTTTTGTGCATGTTCAATGTGTTTCTTTGGTACTATTGCAAAAATATTGTCTTCATACCGTTGCCAGATTTTGAAAATCCAAGGGAAGTTATTGACAATTCTTCTTTCCAATGAACTCGTGAAGAGATCTGTGAGTACTGGAGAGAGTGGATTACCCATTGTTATGAGGTTTGTTGGTATTATTTAGATTTGAATTGGAAAAGGTTTTGTCCTATGCATAATTTTGTTGAGTTCAATGTATTCTGAAATTTCATCTGCAGATATCCTTATGGATTTTAACCAATTTTTTTATCAACGTAGGAAGTTTCATTTTTGGGATGCTAGGAAATAATGATTCTACATCAAATTATACAGTGTGTCTTCATCTTTTAGTTGTAAATCTTTCATATTTTCTATAAGTTCAAAGGAGTTTTTTTTACACTGAAGAAGCTATTGAATTTAGGGAAAGATTTAAATTTTTTTGTTAGCCATTTTGCCAAATTGTATGTTGGTGAGTCAATACTGCTGATAATCGGTCTCATATTTATGTTAAGTTTGTGAATTTTTGGTATGCTGAAAGATTAGGGCTGTTTGGTTTTATTGTCTATTTGATGTTAGCTTTTTGTTATTGTTTTTTCAACTGCTGTTGTTGTGCAATGCCTTGCATCTGGCAATTAAGCCGTTAGCAGTCTAGCTTTTCAATATTTTTAAGTAACACTCTTTATCAGAAAGAAATGCAGTGCAGGATTTCAGGTGATCATCCATGTCAGCATGATCATCACACAGGGGGCATGATGGAGAAGTCACCATAGCAAGTCGAACAGGTGACTTGCCAAGCAGTCATGATTTTTTTCAACTGTTTGTACTAATGTTTTTAATGGGATTTTACTGATTAGTTCAAATTCATTCTTGTGTAATATTTCTTCCATTTTGCTTTGATAATCTGTTTTCCATGATGACTATTTTGTTTCCTTTATCAGCTTTTGTGTATATTACCTGGTTTTATTTCAAGGAATGGATGGTGTTTTTGTGTTCGTTTCTTTGTTGGGGTCTAGTGAGTGTTGTTTAGTGACATTAATTTACCCATTTTTCTATTTTAATATAATCCAACAACACTGTCATTGACTTCCAGAATATTAATATACCATTTTTAATATTATTTTCCATGTTATCAGTTGCATCAAAAATAATATAGGGTTAGAATTAAATAATCACAAGTTTATGTTAAAAATCGTATTTGCTCCCTTTTTTAAGTGTACTACATCATATATTTTAATAAGCCTCTCCCCTCCCATCATATCTGTGAAAGTTCTTTTTCAATTTACTATTTTTGTTGCAGGAATATTTACAATGGAAGGTTTAGGTGACTCAGTTCTTATGTAATATTTTCTAAATGCTTCCAAAGACACAAGGTTTGATCATGTGCAACCTAATGTCAAATGTATAGATAAACTGTCAAACACTGGGTAATTAATGCCATTAATCTTACTTGTATAAATTTCTATAGGGCGCTAGATAAAAGATTTCATTAGGAAGCTAATTAAATTAACACATGACAATATTATAAATTATTTTTTCACAATAACTAATGGATGAATGGTAATCAAATTTGAATGTGTTGTACTTTATGTTTGTGCAAAAAAGATTCTATAAATTAGTTAACGCTTGAGAGGTAGAACTGGAACTTAAGTTTCAGTTCTACCTCTCAAACATTGCCCACACACGGCTTGTGTGTTTAAAACCAGCAACAGTAAGTTGGTTGGCATAAATAAATAATAGTTAATGCTTGCTTAAAGTTGTCAAAATTGGTATGTGACACCCTGCTTCTTAGCTCAAAATGTTGTAATTCATATCTCATGTTCTTTCCTCCTGTGGTATTTTGGGTTGTTCAACATTGCTCTTAGATAATATTTTATCTGTATTTTTATTTATTCATTTATTTTGTGTACTTTTTGTTCTTTATAGTGTCCTGAGCTTTAATTAACTCTTTGTTTAAGCATCTTAAATAATAATTTCTAAATGTCTTCAAAGAAATGCTGGGCTATTGGGCAAGTGTAACATACGTCTAAACATTGTAGGGGTAAATTACCAAACCACAGGCAATGCTGAGTTTTTCAGCTAGTATATAATATACAGGATTCTGTATCTGATGTGTAGTGTTTTACTTAAAAATTGCAAATTGAGGAGGTGCACCATACCATATTAATTACCATTATTTTTGTACCAATTTGAATTTAACTTGCAAGTCCTTCCCCAATTTTTTTGAAACTTTATATATATAAAATTCATATATGAAATGGCATTTGCCTTTCTAGTTTTACTACTGCTTATTTATGGTAATTAAATTAACTGTTGTATTCCATCCAAAAAATTGATATCAAGATTCTCTGAAGATTTACCAGGTTATTATTTATTTATGCCAACAAACTTACTGTTGATGTTTTCAAACACACAAGCCGTGTGTGGGCAAAGTTTGAGAGGAAGAACAGGAACTTAAAAATTCAATGCCAGGAGAAATACGAACTAGTTTGAGAATTTAAAGCCATTCTGGCAGTTTGTCACAATAGCTCAATGGTTAGAGCAGCCACCTGGTAAGCGGAAGGTCTGTGGTTCAAATCCCAGTTGTGGCATTCAATTTTTAAGTTCCAGTTCTGCCTCTTAAAATTTACCAGGTTGTTTGAAAATGAGAAAATGTAATCATATAAGAGTATCTTGCCAGGAAAGCTGAACAATAAGAACATAGACGGAAAAACAGAGATCCATAATTCAAGTCCTGGTTGTGTAATTGATTTCAAGTCTGATTCAACATAGCAAAATATCTAATCACATATGAATCCGGTTCTTTGAGTCACTTTATTTACATTCACCTTCTCTTATAAAAAGTTGGAAAAAACTGTAACCAAGTAAAATGTAAAAATGTAAATGTAATTTGAAAATTATTTCCCTAATTACTCACTTTATAATTGAATGAATCATACAATTGTATTAAACTTTCTGCAGCTGATTCCATAAATCTTGCTTAATATATCTTATGTTTGTACATTCCTTTCCTAGAAAAGTAAGTAAGTTATAAGAATATCTGCAGGTCACTTTATTTCTCCTAGTAAAGGTTAATATTTCTATTAAATCATCGTTTGCTAATTGTGGCATTATTGTTTTCAGTCTATGCTGCCAAGGGAATCCAGTTCCAAAGAACTAGACAGTGGACTTTTGGCTGTCATCAGTTTCCCAGCGTTTGCTGTGGATGACCCACAACTCATTCATGTTACAAGATCTGCCATTGTTACCAAGTTACAAGGACGCTATGGTTGCAAAAGATTTCTCAGAGATGGGTATAAGACACCAAAGGAGGTATGAAACTATTTGTGAATCACTTGACATTTTAATTCAGTGTTAAGCATTAATTTGATTTGTTTTTAAGAGAAAAGGATTATTATAGATATTTTAATTATGGCAGTTGCTTAAATTTTCTTCTTATAGTGTGAAGAATGACATACAGCATATACTCCAGGTGGAAGGGGTATAGATGTCATCCTTTAAATCAGAGATATATCTTGATTAGTAGATTGACAAAGTATGTGAAAACTGTCAAATACAAAATATTCCAGATCCAAAACCAAGTATTTATTGAAAACAAATAAAAGGAAAATGGGCATTTTATTTAATGATTCAAGAAAATGCAATTAAGAAATCTTCTGTTGCACTCATATGACTTTCTCTACTTACCCTTATATAAGTTATTCATTACAAATGTTTATTTTTAAATCTACTTCATGTTAATTGAGGTAAACATTTGTAGAAATTATAATGAAAAACGCCGATAGAAACACAAAACATCACTTACCAGTTGTTTATTTCTGATGATGGGAGCAAGTTGGGCTCTTGAAACTGGTCAAGTTTAATTATATGTAAGTGATGTTTTGTGTTTCTATCGACTCAGTTTTCATTATAATTTAAATTCACATCACTGTTACTAGCTTATAAAAAGATACATTTGTAGAAATGTTTTTATTACATATTCCCTTGGATGTACAATGAGAATAAGGGAATATGAGGATCTCTCCAAAGGTTTAGAGGTACACCAAGAATAATTTTTTTTAAATTATTCAGATTGTTGCAATTTCTCCAAGGACTCACCACAGTTTTGCATTCACTGAAACCACTTCTAGAAGCCCTTCTGCCACATGTTTTCTTCAATGGCTGTAAGCTCCCCTTCGTAGGTGGTAACAGTATCTTCAGGGGTTGAAAATTCCTTTCCATGCATACAATTTTTCATCATTGGGAACAGAAAACAGTCACACGGGGCCAGGTTGGGACCATATGTGGATGAATCATAAGTTTGACCTCTGTAGACTCCAGGAACTGAATGGTGATGTTGGCCGTGTGTTTGTGTGTGTGTGGATGCATTATCATTGCAGTTCTGTGCATGGCTGCCATTCTTGAAGCTTGGAAGAACCTTTTGACAAGCAAACTGTGGTCCTCCAGAGAAATGGTTGCCATAAGACTACCCTTTAGAAAAAAATGAGGCCATCATTTTCTTGTGAGCACTTTGGCGACACTTCAGCTTTGCCGATGGATTGTCATCAGAAAAGATTCACACTGGTGATTGCCGACGGCTTGTGTGTTTAAAAACACCAACAGTAAGTTTGTTGGCATAAATAAATAATAATTACCATCTGAAGGTTATTTAATCCCAGGACATAAAGTACTTGCGATAGTAAGTTACCATTGGGGTAATTGTCTCTGATGTAAGACTGGCTTTGTGGTTTACTGGGAGCAATACGAACTGGTTTGAGAATTCAATGCCATTCTGGCAGGTTGTCACAGTAGCTTAATGGTTGAGGGTTTGTGGTTCAAATTCCAACTGTGGCATTGAATTTTTAAGTTCCAGTTCTACCTCTCAAACATTGCCCACACACGGCTTGTGTGTTTAAAAACACCAACAGTGAGTTTGTTGGCATAAATAAATAATAAATATCTCCACATGTTTTTGTTTCTGCGCAATGGTGAGGGTATACAGCACCCATTGTGCACACAGCTTCTTCATCTTCAAATCTTAATGGATTATGGTGTGGAGGGTTTCCTGTGATAGACCTGTTGCCTGCACTAGTTCATCAAATGTGATTCACCTGTTCTACATTATGTGGTCATTGACATGCTGGGTATTGTATGGTTTGCATAAAGCTGCTGGATGCCCAGTGATTTTGTGCTTTTCAGCATAGTCCCTGCCATCTTTGAATTTGGACACCAAATGAAACACAGATCCTACTTGGTGTTCCCTCCCCACATATGACTACTAAACTCGTGTGGATGTCTGAAGCAGTGACTCTTTCCCTCCACACAGAGAAACCACACTGTCCATCTTTGCCTGTGCTGTCTGCTTCCATGTCGTTATACCGATGTCCACAAGTGTACTCGCTAGCTGGAACAATTGCTGCTCCAGTGAGCTTCTTATGGGAAGTAGCAACATCATCTGGTGGCAGTAGACAGTACTACAGTTGATCTTAACGCATACATTGACACACATTTCAAACTGCTACCTTACAGGAGTTATAGGGGGAGAGCCAATCATTATTGAAAGACCTTCACTAATTGTCACATACTGGTTCGGGATGGGAAGTATATGAGGAATATCTCAGGGCTGGTGCTCAGAGAGTTACCATTGAAGGGAGTTTGGAAGAGTGATTAAGGGTAAAGCTT
Organism: Tenodera sinensis; assembly: GCA_030765045.1. Lineage (NCBI taxonomy): Eukaryota > Metazoa > Arthropoda > Insecta > Mantodea > Mantidae > Tenodera > Tenodera sinensis. The sequence continues at coordinate 62,380,197 of CM060972.1, forward strand.
ACTGACCTACAAACATTAAATTTGAATTAAGGAAATATTGAAGCTATTAACAGTGAAGCAACAGAATCTAAAATGAGAACAAATTAGGAACTAAAAGATAAGTGAAGCTCTTAGTTTTCAATTTGTTCTTATTTTAGATTAAATGTGAAGCTGTAATTTACTTGGCATCAGGGTTGGTTTGGGTTGGCTCAGTTGCTTAGGTACCCGGACCAGACCATTGATTTTTAAATGTGCTTAACGATAGTCCTTATTTAATATTTGATCAGAAATAATGGTTTGTCACTGCCTCTCTGAATGATGTCCCTATTCTCTGGCATAGTACATGGAGAACTTAAAAGATTAAAGTTTTAGGCTAGAAAAAATATGCTTTTAAGTGACAATTTAATTTTTTTTTTTTTGTCCTAGGATCCAAATAGACTTTATTATGAGCCTTGGGAACTGCGAATGTTTGAAAATATTGAATGTGATTGGCCACTATTCTTCTGCTACCTTATTCTTGACTTCTGCTTTCAAGGAAACAAATCGGCTATGCAGGAATACACAGAGGCTTTGGAAGAGGTAATAATACTTCAGCAGTTGGGTGTGAGAAAAATATGTATTTAGGATGTATTTATTTGAATGTGAAACATGAGAAATGAAATGTTACAGATTATGGTGAAGGCTGAAGATGGCATAAAGCTAGTACCTGAGCTCTATGCTGTGCCTGCAGATAATGTTGCAGGAGAGTATAAGGAGCCAGGAAGTCAAGAAAGAATTGCACTGGGCAGATGTCCTTTTCTTTGGGCACAGTCTCTCTACATATTGGGTAAATTGCTGCAAGAGGTAATGACATTGTCTTCCTTTCATAGAAGTTTGAAAACAGTGTTGTTGTAATTAATTTAATTTAAAAGGTGAGTTAATTAATAACACTGAACAACACTTACAACATATTTTTCCGGGACGCGTTTCGAAGGTAACTTTCCTCCATTATCAACCTGACAATAACTGGGTTTCCATGGTGCTTGATGGTGCAGATGGTGATGCTTCTTCTGGTGTTTCTTCTGGTGGCGGTTAAATGAACTTACTGAAAATGTGTCTCTGAGGAATGTCGAAATTAAATACTCGGTTTCTATTTTTTAAAATAAAGATTTGTTCCCATGTGGACAGTTCTTGTTTTCTGGTTATGTGTTTAAGAAGTTTCGGTTCTAGCTTTAAGCTAATAGTTACAATCCAAGAAGCCACAAACAAGCAATTTTCAACAGTTTAACACATAGATTGGTGAACATCCCTCTTTCAGCAGAAGAATATAAAACAGAATATTACAAAATAATTGAAATAGCACAAAAAACGGCTTTCCCAAAGAATTAGTAGATAAAAAGGTAAAACAAGCAGAAAAGAAAAAATTATTAAAAGAAACTACAACTCTCACAGCAGCAAAAACAAAAATGATATTCAAAAAATTCACATATCATCCATGGGCCTTTGATGAATTTAAAAAGGTGTTCAAGGAATACAACATTGAGCTAGCAGCAGTAAACCATTACTCCATAAAAAACCTACTACTTTCAAACATCAAAGATGCTATTCCACCTAACAAAAAATCTGGCATATACCAAATTGAATGCAGTGATTTTAATGAAATATACATAGGAAAAACAAAAAGAAATTTAGAAATTAGATCCAAGGAACACGTTAAAAACTTTAAGAGTAAACAATTAGAAAAATCAGCGGTTGCATTTCGCTTTTGGACAAAAAATCATGATATAAAGCTAGAACCGAAACTTCTTAAACACATAACCGGAAAACAAGAACTGTCCACATGGGAACAAATCTTTATTTTAAAAAATAGAAACCGAGTATTTAATTTCGACATTCCTCAGAGAGACATTTTCAGTAAGTTCATTGAACTGCCACCAGAAGAAACACCAGCAGAAGCATCACCATCTGCGCCATCAAGCACCATGGAAACCCAGTTATTGTCCGGTTGATAATGGAGGAAAGTTACCTTCGAAACGCGTCCCGGAAAAATATGTTGTAAGTGTTGTTCAGTGTTATTAATTAACTCACCTTTTAAATTAAATTAATGACATTGCATTTGTTAGGCCATTTTTAAACAGCTTGAACCATTCATAACGCCAAATACGGCTTAAGTATTCATCATCATAGGCTTCCTGCATCATTTGATATATCTCCGTAAAGGTTTTCTCAAGTTTCATGCAAAATTAAATGCAGACACATCGCTCCTGTAACTCTGCCATCTCGAAATTTGCAAACTGTGCGACACAACATTGTATTCAATACAGCACTGAATACTGACTAACAGACATACAATAATAAAACTTCCGGGAGGTACACATCAAGCATAGGCATGTGCAGGAATGCCAACCACATTTTGCTCCCACACTCCATTGGCACAAAATTACAAATGTTCCAGAATTTTTTGAACAGATCCTGTACACACATGCACACACTCAAAACTGACTGCCCAGCTGTCTCGTTCAACACTTAACGACTCACTCTCTCACTGCCCTATTTGCTTATATAGGCAAGAATGAAGTAGCACAGATTTTTCTCAAAATCCACCTTCCCATGAACAAGCCCAGTCTGTAAACAGTTTCTCTAACAGTCTGGAATAATGTCTTTGTTCCGGCCCACTCCATTATTACACTGTTTAGTTGCTGTACAGTGATGCAAGGTACCTTGACCTTGAGTGTCTCTTTGACAGACGGGCCAATGGCATCACAATAGTTTTTGTAAATTAATCACTAGCTTCTTTTATCCTTTAAAACAAAGACATATTTCATGAATGTGTATCACATCATCAGCTCGTGGCAATTTGATTAAGAGACGCATTGCTACATACACATTTGAGCGATGACTTCTTTATTACAGAGTCATACGTAATGGGCAATAGATAATTAACAAAATTGCTAGGGAGAGAATTTTCTCCAATTAAAGCCCAGGTTTCACCAAAATTAACTTCACCGTGAATTTAAATGAAATTCATTTAGAAATAATGAGTTGGAGTCAACTTGAAACAGTGTCAGCACAGCACCAAAGAACTTGCAATACTACTAAGATAAGTGAAGCTTTTAGTTTCTAATTTGTTCTTACTTTAGATTCTTGTTGCTTCACTGTTAATAGCTTCATTATTTCCTTATTTAATAAATTCACTATTTAACATGTTCCGGAAACTAGCATCTGAAACTACCATCCCACGGCAAAGTTTTTCCTTTCATTGCTTCTGATGCAAAATATAAATGGCATCACTTTCACAACAATCTTAATTTTACTTTCCCTAATGTGTATTTATATCCCGAAATATATATTACACCTTATTTCTTCTCTGTGCGATCACTAGCAAATGAATGCATTTTCTGTTTTATTGCGATATATATCTATCACTAATTCCACACAATTATATGTCTTCACTATACGACACTAACATCACAACTGCCTCTGGCAGTGCCGTGGCCGAGCGGTTAGCGCACTCGCCTACCACCTAGGCGGCCCGGGTTCGATCCCAGCGACCCACATGTGGTATTCGTGGTGGACGAAGTGGCATCAGGGCAGGTTTTCTCCGGGTGCTCCGGTTTCCCCCACCATCTTATTCCACTGGTGCTCCATCTTCATTCCATGTATCATCAGTGTCACCGCCTGTGGTGCCGTAGTAGTAAAAGCGGGCGTTGAACACTACAACAACAACAACTGCCTCACTAAAGATTAAGTATTTATTTGTGTTAGTTATGGAGTCTAGCAACGATTGTTTTTCCTTTGTTTTTCTTATAATTTATACTCATGATCAATGTCAGCTGTGCCCCATATCATTGTACACAATAGCTTTGAATGCAATTCCAAAATTAAAAAAGTAAAATGCAACATTTATACAACAAAAAATTGATGTAACATTAGTGATCATAAAATATACATGCACAATGAATAGCAGTATGAATCATCTATTCCTGTTTTTTCTAAATTAAATGTTCTAAGGTTACAATTTCTCTTATAAACTCATCTTCTTAGGACAACTTGTTAATTACCTTTATTGTTTGGACAGGCATTGAATTCCTTTGTTGCAAAATTAATAGCACTTAATAGCACTCCTAAGGAGTTTCGCAGTTTAAAACATGCATAAATATACACAATGTTACAGGGTTTTCTAGCAGTAGGAGAGTTGGACCCATTAAACCGTCGGCTTTGCTCAGAGAAGAAGCCAGATGTAGTAGTACAAGTTGTCATTCTTGCAGAGGACAATGACATCCGAGAAAAACTGCGCCAGCATGACATAATAGTACAGACTATTGATGAAGTGGCCCCAATTGAAGTTCAGCCTGCTCGTGTACTGAGTCATCTCTATACCTACCTTGGTAAGCTTGTTACTTGACGAGTTTTAAATTTTCACATTTCTTTAACAGCATCAGTTACTTATATGTATTTTAAATTCCTAAATCTTTATGAATAGAAAAAATAATTTCATAGTGTACAGAAAGCAGCACAATGACAGTCAGAACCAAACCATCCCCAAAATGCATAACTGATGATGGGGAAGATGTTCCCAGAAACTTGTTTTAAATATACATGTTTTAGTTATTTTACAGTTTTTGCTTCTTATATCTTGAAAAATAGTAGAACTAACTGTTCATGAACACTTGTAAATTTAAATTACTCAGTGTAACTTAAATGTGCAGCTGTGTCATGGACATTTAAATGACTAATAGTAAACGGATTAAGAAAATGGAAATGGCAGCTTCCAAAGCCTGTCTATATTTTTCTTTTAAGGAGTAATATACATTCATAAGCTTTTCAAAACTGTTAAGTATATTTGTTTTGCTGTTACTTCATACAGGAAGAGCAAAAAACCTCAGAATGGGCTGCATGGTGTTTTGCCTTTCCATGACGTCTGTGATCATTGCTGTCTGCTGCTATAATACAAAAGTGCCGATGAAATCATACAACATTTTTAAAACTACTTTTAAGGGTTTTACTTGCCCGGTCGGTGTTTGAAGGCATAACTTGCAACATTGCTAAGATAAGTGAAGTTTTTGGTTTCTGATTTGATCTTACTTTAGAACCTTTCTGTTGTCTTCTTCCACAGCTTTCTTTGCTAATTTATCTGCTAGTTCATTTTCCCATTTTATGTGTATTGTCCAACCATTTTCCTGCAGTTGCTTAATCTTAGCCTGTATTTCTTCTATTATTCTGTTCCAGATTTGGCTAATTTTGAGAAGATCTACTGTAATCTGACTGTGGGTGTACCTACATTACACATAATTGCTCTCCTACATTGAGTTCATTGTCCTCTTCCGACCCCAATGCTGTTAGGGTTCCCGAGGGCTAGGGAGTCTTTATTTTTCCAACCTCTCCATTTCTCTAATTTCTCTATAAAATCTTAACCCCTAACATGCTGACCTGTCATGGCATGTAATACGTCCTCTGATTGGTAATCAGAGGGTATGGTTGGTGAATTTATTTTGATAATTCTCCCGGTCAGGTCGGTGAGACCCGTAAACCAACGACAGGTGTGGTCCTCCAGACATTCTGGGGGTTGTGAGAGAGCGATGTGACTGCCAAAACATAAAAATTTCCAACTTTATGAAAGGAGATGCTGAAACTGGCCACCGTTGTTGTCCATACATTTTTGGCACTTTTTAGGAAACTATCCATCACACGCCATAGTTTACGTTGAGAAATGCTGACAATTTCCTGGCAGATATTTTGTTTTAATTCTTCCAAGGAGAGTGGGTTTATCTTGTACATTTTAAGTTATCCTAGAGATAGAAATCACAGGGAGTTAGGTCAGGAGATTGAGGGGGCCACAAATCCCTACTAATAATTCTCTGAAACACTCTTTCAGTTGTTCTCATCAAAAGATTGGCCATATGTGCTGTTGCAGAGTCTTGTTGAAAAAAGGCAAATTCATGCTTCTGTCTATTAATTCTCTAAAAAAGGGGATAAAATTGTATTTATGTATGTACAGGTGTCAACTGTTGTTTAAAAATATTGGACCTATAACTTTTTATCCATCAATGGTGCACCATACACCAATTTTTCATCATGAAAAATACTTCATGAACAATATTAGGTTTTATATAACTCTAATAATGATTATTTTGTGCACACACATATCCATGAAGGTGGAACCAAGCCTCGTCTGTGAAAAATATGTTGTTGTTGTTTTCTAGTGCCTTGCATCTGGCAATGAAGCCATTAGCATTCGTACTTTCCAATACTTTTGAACTGTAGTTTCTTCTGATCTTAATGCTTCACAGGTCTTCAAGTGATCTTCGTTCATTTCTGCTGGATCGCTACACAGGACACATATTGGTGAAGCTGAGATACCTATTCTGTAGAGATGACTTGCTAAGCAGTCGTAATTTGTCAGTAGACGGAAGGCTGCAACCGCTGTTTTCCTTGGTCCCTGGGGGATTATATCTGGGTTGGAAAGTAGTGTAATCCATTTTTTAGCTTTGGCATTTGTTTCTATTTCTTGTAGGTATGAATGAGAAAATTTTTTAATGATCAAGCGTTTTATTGAGGAATATGAGAAATTGAATTTAGACTTTTGTTTTATTGTTGTGTCTTTCTTTGCAAGTGAGCTTCATACCCCATGACTCCACAGTGTGCTGGAATCCATTGGAGATGAACAGTCTTATTAACTTTTTGGAGTTGTGTTAACATTTTGTAGCATTCTCTAATTCTGTGAAAAATATTAAATGAAAATCTTTCTGCAAATTGTACTTCCACTGGCAAGCTGACAGATTTAACATATACAAATCATAAATAAATACACACTATTCAGTAGAAAACATATGCTAAGCCATAGTACACTTTGTGACTAAGCACAGGACAAAGTAATAAGTCACTACTAATAACTTAGCCACATCACATAACTGTCACTTTAATACTGCAGAACAAAACCATGTCAGCAGCACAACCTTGTTTATGCAGCAGTTCATTATCATGTTTCTGCATGCTGAGTGAAAAAAACTCCACAGCCCATTTGGAGGTAATTTGCTCTCCCATTATTATGTTAATTATTTGCACTATTTATTGACTTAACCTTCTTGATAGGTCGCAATAAAAAACTGGGATTATCTGGACGGAAGTCTCGTGATGTAGGAATACTTAGTACAAGTAAACTGTATTCTTTGCAAGACCGAATATTTGCTTTTACTCCTCAGGTAAGTGATAAAGTGGCTCATTTAAAGCCACTATTTTTTATCAGTGTAATGTAGAAGTAGAAGCTAGTCAAATTATGTTTTATTCTCCTTCATGCAGAACCAGGAACCTACAAAGGTATGTTTTAAACAATCTGGTTATCATAGCACTAATTTCTTTTGAGGCAGCTCATCAGTTGTGCCTTGATTGCATTAGACAACTTTATTTAACTAATCATTGATAAATCTGGCAGCTCACATGTAGTTTGCTCAGCTTCACTTGATACAGTGAATGTTCTCTATTTAAATGGCAATAAATCTTTGTAGACTGTTTGCTCATTTGCTGTCTAAAATTCTTTACCACTGTGAACAAAAACACTCAGTGCAACTGAGGCATCACTGAAGGTTTGTTTCAAAATCCTATGCTGCAAGCCACAAAAATTATTGTGTTCCAAAACTAAAGAGAACAGATTTGAAAATCATACAAAGTTATAAGTGCCTTTTTTTTTTGCTTTCTCTACTGGTAAGTAGGGGAAGTATTGTATTCCACCCAAAAATTTGATGTCGAGATTTCACCAGAAATATGTTTTGAGCACCCCTGAATAAAAAAAAAAGCATTTTTAGAAAAAGGTCTGTGTCTCTGTGGACAGCATAACTCAAAAACGAAAAGTAGGTTAAAAACCAAAGTTGGTATTTAAGTTTAATGTCATTCAAGGATGCGACACAAAGATTTTGAAGAAAATAGCCCCACCCTAAACTACCCTTTACATGGAAGATTTCTCGAAAATTTTGATTTTCTTGAAAATGGCTCGAACAATTTTGATTAAAATGCCATATGTTTGAGATATTTTGATGACAAATGAAATGTATATCTTGAATTTTCTGGCTATAGCCCCTTTAGTCGTAATTACTCTGGACAACTTTTGCATAACTGGTAAACCGTTAGAGATAGACCAAATCATACTATACAAAAAATGTAGATCTTGCTAAAATACACAATTCATGTCTCAATAAATTTTCTTGTAGGGTGAACCATTTCGGAGATATTCCTTGTTATGTGTGTCACTTTTAGAAAACTTGATAAGAGATAGGAAAACAAGCATGGCTTTAAGTTAAGAATTATTCAGAGTTGGCACATTACTTAAATGGTTGAGCAAATTTGAAACTGAAAACTAGTTGCAGCATAGGACACCATATTCACTTGAAAGTAGTGAACCAAAAATGATTCACAAACAAGGATATGGTTAGCAATTCATTGTGGACACATCTTACAAGTTGCAGCATAGGACACCATATTTACTTGAAAGTAGTGACCCAAAAATGATTCACAAACAAGGATATGGTTAGCAATTCATTGTGGACACATCTTACACCTTTAATATAAGTTACTGCAACATATGCTAAAATCTCATGGTTCTGTTTTTATACGGAGTATTTATATTTTAGTGTCATTCTCAGCATTTAATCACTGTGCCCATTTTATACCCTATATCATAGTGTTCCCACCTTATTGATTGATATCTTTTCCATAATTTGTTATTTTAATGTGTTTGTGCTAATTTTCGACATGGACTATGTACAAAAATATTATCAAATGTTATACCACAGTATGGTTACATAGTCTTCTTGGTAGCTGGTCTGCAACTAGCAACAACTATTGGTTTCAGTAATTCATTCTTAACAAAGATTAATTCCATTTATAACTTTTAGACACATCACAGCTACTTTCAAATAGATATCAACTCCCTGCAAATGGGCTGAACAATACTGCAACACAATGAATGGGGTGAAAAATATCATTGACTTACAATGATATTGCAGTGCCATTTCATCCTAACGAATGTTAAGATATATTCAAGATGTTCTCGGGCTTCTAGCCAGGTGTAGTGATGCAGAGCCATCAACGTTTCGGGAGTGTACATCTCTCCCAAAACGTCAGTGGCTCTGCATCACTACACCTGGCTAGAAACCTGAGAACATCTTGAATATTCTAAAGTAAGAACAAATTAGAAACTAAAAACTTCACTTATCTTAGTAATATTGCAAGTTCTTGGTGCAAAGCTGACTAAAGTTTCGAGTTGACTCCAACTCGTTCTCAAAGCTATACAAACAAATTTGTTACCAAAGCTACAGATGTTCATTTTAATCACTAATCTCTGAAAACAAAAAACATAGATACTGATGCTCATTTTAATTACCAATCTCTGAAAACAAAAATCTATGAATACAATCTATAGGAGGTGTTTCAAAATTCATAACACAGTTCCTGTTTTTTAAAATAAATATTTTTTTCCCAAACCATTAAATCTATAGGTCCACTTAGTTGTTTTAGTAATTTAACTTCTGGATTAATTTCATGATTAAATGACCAAAAATGATCTGCCACAGCTGATTTCTCAGTTTGTTTATATTTAATATTTCTAAAATGCTCTTTTATTCTGGTTTCTAAATGACGTTTAGTTTTACCAATATAAACCTTATCACAGCTAAATTGACAAATGCCAAATTTTTTATAATTTGGTATTTTATCTTTTTTATAAAAATTTACCAGGAGAAATACGAACTGGTTTGAGAATTTAATGCCATTCTGGCAGTTTGTCACAATAGCTCAATGGTTAGAGCAGCCGCCTGGTAAGCGGAAGGTCTGTGGTTCAAATCCCAGTTGTGGCATTGAATTTTTAAGTTCCAGTTCTACCTTTCAAACTTTGCCCACACACGGCTTGTGTGTTTAAAAACACCAACAGTAAGTTTGTTGGCATAAATAAATAATAATTACCATCTGAAGGTTATTTAATCCTGGGACATAAAGTACTTACAATAGTAAGTCACCATTGGGGTAATTTGTCTCTGATGTGAGACTGCCTTTGTGGTTTACCAGGAGAAATACGAACTGGTTTTAGTGCCATTCTGGCAGTTTGTCATAATAGCTCAATGGTTAGAGCAGCCGCCTGGTAAGCGGAAGGTCTGTGGTTCAAGTCCCAGTTGTGGCATTGAATTTTTAATTTGCAGTTCTACCTTTCAAACTTTGCCCACACATGGCTTGTGTGTTTAAAAAATAAACACAAACAACAAATTTGTTTGTATAGCTTTGAGAATGAGTTGGAGACAACTTGAAACTCGAGTCAGTTTGTGCAAAAAGAACGTGCAACATTACTAAGATAAGTGAAGTTTTTAGTTTCTAATTTGTTCTTTCTTTAGTATGTTGGTGACTGTCCTTTTTTGAGGTCATGAACTGTAAGTTTATAAGTGAAGAGTACATACTTCTTATAACACCTGAGTGTATTGTTTCCATCAACAAAGTTACACACTTATTGTAGAAAGCCTCCACTTTTGTCCTTTCTAACAAACTTGTCAGCTACTTGTAATGCCATCATATTCATTTTCATATCCAGACACCTGGTATAGCTGTATTGCAGGGTTGAATTGCCCAAATTTCAGGCAGTTGTAGTCCTTGTAGTCTTAATTAAATTTTTAATAAATGATATTGACGGTCTTAGGTTGTGTGTATTATTTGTTGTACTTAAACTTTCTTGCAGTTAATAACTATTTTTCCTTGAATTCCTTGAAACATATATAAAAGGGGATTTTCACTGTGCTTCTGTTTTTACTTTAGCTAATTTTTGTTGAATTTAAGATGAAATATTAGCACCTTTTAATACAGTAAACTTAGTAACTACTTATTTTAGCAAAACTGAGCATAATGTTACAAATTGATTAATATATTGCTTTTAGTTGACGGATTTGACACGTTTCTACATTGCTTCTGATTACGAGCTGATGATAGACATTTTCAAGAGTGAGCTCAACTTCCTGAAGTCCTCATGGCAGAACATGTTAGGAAGGCCATTGGTAGTCATGTCTGTGAAGAGTATTCATCTAGGTACTTGGCGTGATGGTGTGTGCCCTGTTCTGACCTCCACCCCATTCCCTGTGCATTGTCTGAGAATGTCCTGGGGAGCTTCTCACTCCATTTCAGCCTCATGTTACAAAAATAGACTGAGATGCTTATAGTTGCAGTTTTAAATATAAGTTTACTAAAACTAGTCGCTTTCTTCTGGAAGATTTCACTGCCGTTAGCACAAATAGCTTTCACAGAATCCGAGATTACTGAGCTTAGGCCAGCCAAATTCTAAATGGGTAGGTTTTTTTGACTGCATGTTACAAGAACCTACTGAAGATTTAGGTTATATAAATTTAATGTTTAGCATTATATATGACATACTGTGTTTGGAAAGTTTTAGAAATTTTAGAAATTCTTTTTCTTTTTGCATAGTTTGCTTTTATAGTTATATTTGCCAGTCACTATTTCTAGCATAGAATACGTTAACTGAAAAAAATATAAAATAACATGTTACATGTCATCATCATCGTCGTCCTCCTCCTCATCATTATCATCATCGCCACTACTACTGCCACCGACACCATCACCTTCATCATCACCATTTGTGACAATTTAAATTGTGCTGCTTTGTGTTTAAAACATTTTCGTGGCGGGGTTTGCTATTTTAAACTGCCTTGTTTAAATTGAAAAATTTGTCGATATTTCTAAACTCATTCTTCTCCAGCTTGTAATTATGTTGATCACAGGACTGGTTTCAGAAAGGGTTCTTTCCATGTAGCCCTGTGATTAACATAATTACAAGTAAGTTGGAGCAGAATATGTTTAGAAATATTGATATATTTTTCGGCTGGCCCTGTAGTGTAGTTGGTGGAGCACCTGCCTGCTGTGCAAGGGGTCCCAGGTTCGATTCCGTCAGGAAGGTAGGAATTTTTCTCCAGCCAAGATTATTCCTCATCTGAGTGGCTGAGTGGTTAGCCTAGCACCTAGGTGCGACCCACATGTGGTATTTGTGGTGGATTTTCTCCGGTTTCCCCCAATTTCCACCAATTGCTCCATTATCACCCTTCCAATCATCCATTTCGCCTGCATTTCATATCATCCTCTTTGTCACTATCATACCTGGTGCTTGGCTGACCACCTGCTTCCAGGTCTTCACACTGTCTGGTCCAGAGGTCCCTCTGCTCCCCGACAGGCATCTGACCCTAGGCACTGGCTTGTAAGTCCTAGGGAGTGTAAGTCCTGCATAAGGGGAGGGTAATCAGGGAAAGAAAGAAAGAAAGATATATTTTTCAATTTATCAGTATGCTCCACTGATTTAAACACTTCATTTCCATCAGTTTTATGTCTTGTTTAAACTTCTAACTCAAACAAGCAAAACAATTATTACTGATTACATATACTGATTTTATTTGAAAAAAAAAATTGTGTTTTGAAATTCCAATCAAATGTCAACAATTAATGGTTTTGCATCAAATAAAAATTGCAAGCTCATTTAATTACATTCAGTTATCTATTAAAAATTTGTAGTTCTGTTTGCATGAGCATTGTTTCATAGCAACATTACTTTTTAAACTTTCATACAAAGTTTAAAATAGTGCTTGAAACAGAATACATTTTAAAAGCAAAACCTCTTATTTTTATTATAGTACTAATAAAAAACAAAAGTGAGAAAGAATTAGTGGTTCCAATTAAAAAAAGAATAACAGTTGAAACTCAAAAGGCTTATGTCTTTTTTATATCCTTTTTAATTTTTTTGTTTTTACTTTTTTGTCCAGTGCTAATGGCTTCATTGCCAGATGCAAGGCACTAGAAAACAACAGTAACAACTTTTTTGTCCAGTCCTGGTTTATAGTTAATGTTTAAGTATATGAAACTAAATGAGAAAAAAAATGATAATCCATTATAGCTGGAAGCACTGTCAAGACCTTAATATCAAGGCATAGCATGCTGAGTTATCTTTTCAGCCTATTTATTCTGCAATGTCAATATTTGGTTAATATTCATACAGGTATGGACAACATTGTAAATGTTGATTCAGATATCCTGCAGTCATTTGATAAAACTAAGCCCCGGCACTACAGCCCATGAAGAGGAAGCCTTACCGCCCAGCCCCTGTGTCCCCACCTCTGCCCACTACAGGCATCATTGGTGGGGTGCAGTACTGGAGGGTGGTACGTGGTCAGCACCCCGATTCCTCCTGGTCAGTTATGCGATCTTCACGACCTGGATCCGCTGCTTTTCTATCAAGTAGCTCCTCAATTGGTCCTCCCAGGACCTAACAAGGTTGAATGCACCTCGTGCCAGACCTCCCAGAGGGGATAAAATCCCCATGCTGGTACCGGGGATCGAACCTGGGTCCTCCGCGCCAGATGCAAGCGTGCTATCAACTGCGCTATGGAGGCGGTCGTTATAAACTTCTCTTCCAGCTTGTTCCATCTGGAAAGACAGAATGGAATGTTTGTTTAGATGCTTTATTCATTAGGGAATTTCTCTTAGCAGGAATCTCTCCTAGAATGCCTACTTTTTCCTTCTTATCTGTAACATTAATTTTATTACAGCATGTGCATTGTTGATATTATAAACCCATCCTCTGTTCAGGTAGCATGTTTTAAAGCATGCAGACTTTTGGAAGCTCTGTTAAGCACTATTGAGCATTAGTGCTTAACAAAAGGATGGTTTCAGAGATAATAATCAAATATGATTAGCTTTTTTGCCAGAAGTATAAGTATTGTGATTTGTAACTAAAGAATTTTCTATACTTGAAATGCTTAACCATTTTCACGTAGAATTACTAGTTCAAAACTTAGGCTTGAATTTGTTTATTATAATCTGAAGCTGTAACATCCCATGCTTAAGCTGGTACTTACATGATGCATGTAGGGTTCATATATTGTTACTTCTCGAGACAGAGTGTGGACTCGGATGAATATTACACAACAAATGATGTTGATCTGCTGGCCAATAATTTCAAGAATGACCTCGCTTTCCTTACGATGAATTGGCGCCATATGCTTGGAAGGCCGACAGTTACAATGATAGCACATGCTGGCCTGCTAGGTAATTTGATTTAAATGGATCATTTATATATACACATAATATTTCTGCCATTCTGAAAATCTTTGCTATTTTGATAACGTATATTCACAGTTTAAGTTGTATACTCAATTTATTTTGGTGTGCTTTTTATAGAAATTGTAATGGAGATATTTTGCATCTATATGTTTAAAGCATTCATGTACTAAATTGCTATAACTGCAGTACGTTTACTACAAAACTTGGCTGGCAGAGCATGGCCCATCTCCTGGTTACACATGTATGCATGTCAAATCAAATTTCAAATTACATTAACAATTGCCAGAGTAAACACAAAACATGCCTTATCACAGCAGATGTTGGAAATGCTATTCATCTACAACAGTACATCTGCAGCATCTTCTAAGGAAATTTTCATTCACATGCATTAGTTCAGCTTTCCTTATAATGTTAATTTCTCTTGTGACATTTTGTCTAGTGCGAGGCGCCTAAGAGATTTTGGAGATGACCGTTCTAACCTTTCTCCGATTTTGTCTAATTTCTGTTTCATAAGCACACGCTTCCTTTTCCTATCATGAATTGATCCTGTCTCCCTGAATTTATTTACAAGCAAGCAAATAGTCTCTCTACTTGAAATGCGCACACCAGGAAATTTAGTTTCAAATTGCCTTTGTAACTTGCCTAAAAGATAATGCAAGCACATCTTATAGTACATAAACACCCTTTGTTGTACTCTACACTGCAATTGATTCATTTTGAAAACACTTCAAGCAAAACTAAACACTTCTGAATACTCCTAATGTTGATTAGGACTTCTCGGGTTACCAGCCATGTGATGTTGATGAAGTTGCTCGAGCTTTCGGCCATCTTAACTCTGTGGCCTTCATCGTCAAGTATGCAGTACGTGTCCAGGAGAGAGACCATACCTGCTGACCAAGTGTTGTAGTAAACATACTGTATTTCTTTTCCCCAAAAGGGTTATGCTGAATAAAACCAGTGATTACACATGCTCTGTAGAATGGTTCTTAAAGAAATAACTTGAAATTGCGTACTGAGGTCACTATTGAAACATTTATGTAGATGGTATATTTTGGTTGCATGATGCAGAAATTTATAAATGCAGAATGATCCTAAACACCAAGATTATAATTAACTAAGCTGCTGCATTACAACTTTCTCTTTAATATGGTGTTTCGATAACTGGTAATAAACCTACTTTTTCTGGGGTATTTATAAAAATTAAAGCTTAAGTAAATCATACAATAATATACAAGTCCTTTCCATAATACACAATAAGGGATCACACAAAATGAACATGAGAAGTGCGATAAACAGTGAAACTTTCATAATACAAGAGATTTTATGGTGTGCATGCGTGCGTGCGTAATTTTAGCCTTAACAGCAAAATAATATATTTACTACAAAACATTTAGTTTGGTTGAGCAAGGTCTGTGAGTGTTAAGATGTGTGTTCTATATGTATTTCTTTTTTGTTTTGTGTAGACAGTTTCAACGGAATCATTTAACCTCAAAAAGTCTTGTAATAATAACTTAGAGACTACAAGCTTTACTTATTTTAATATCTGCTGCAACTTCTTGAAGTCAAAGTCTGTTTCATGAGATCTCCTTGTCAGTGCCTTAAGCTTTAGCGAGAAATGATGGTAACTTCATTGTTATTCTTGAAGTGAAGATAGTTAAATATAGAAGTTTTAGGATTGAAATTCAATTATTATAGTTCCACGCCTAGGTGAAGCCTGAAGTTGATCACAGTAGCTTCTCTGCATCTGCATGGGGTTACTAGTTTTGCAGTTTGCTTTTTGTGTTTTTTCTATCCACTAGTTGAGTTCCTTTTTATTGGAAAATATTTTATGGTTTGGAAAGAGAGAATGAAATCTTAGTACTCTTGTAGCAAGTAAGACCTTTGCTGTGAATCCCTGGGATGATGGTTACTCAGTTACTGCATAAAAATTGCTTTTGTGTATGCTTTAATTTAAACTGTAATAATATTAAAAACATGGTTGTTTTGTGCTAATATATCCTGAAAAAGTTACTAGTAAGAAACAGCGATGGTTACATCAATAGTTTCAGAGCTGAATTTTCTGCTTGAGTGGTACAAAATTTGCATGGGTTTGAACTAGTAAAACCTGTTTCCCTTATTTATTGCTACCAGTTAGTTTTATTTGTTTACTAGTTTATATTATTAAATTGTGTGAGAAATAAACAGTAGCGGGTGTACCAGAAGTCCCATTATCCTGATTGGATCTATACTCAATGACTCTTTCTTTTTAGGTTCTAATTCTAATATCTTTAAATGAGCAATTCTTGTGTAAGATTTAAAGCTTTCACGGCGCACATTATTAATTAAGGCTTCACGGGTGATCAGCCATGTGAGGTTTAAAAAATCAATTCTTGTATATATATGTTCCACACACCTTGGAAACGGCTCTTAACGATTTGGATCAAATTTTGTATTTGGATAAGGTTTTGCTTTTTAAGTTTATATAGGTGTAATTCCTGAAAAAACACAATTTTACATAAAAAATAACATTTTTTATTACCTCTTCTACAGAGCAATTCTTGTACTAATATTCCCGGTATCTCAGAAACGGCTCTAAAGATTTGGTTAAAATGTTGTATACATGTAAGATTGTAGATTTCACCAAAAAAGTTCAAACATTCATGTAGTGACTATATTATATTGTTCTTTATCTTATAAATTCATGATGAATGTTTGTTCTAAGGTACAGTGTTTCTCAATTGTCAGTGTTTAAAGAATGTGAATTTATAAGATAAAGATGAGATAATATTGGGACTTTTGTTACACCCCATATAATGTTTGTTCTAGTTGTTTTTGTAATTTATTGAAAACTTTAAGTTTCAAATTATAAACTGAGATCATTTAATGACTCTACTCTACTTTGATCTTCACCTGACAATGAGGACAATATGTCCGCAAAACATATACTGCTATTTTAACATATAATTGAAGTAGTGTCATTAAACAATGTTAGTTTATTATTTGAATCTAAAGATTCACTGCCTCTAGCTTCAGAAGATAAAATAATTGTGCTTTGAGTTTCAGTTTAAAATACCAAAAGTAATAATACTTTTTTGTTAATTTAGAAATAAATAATATTATTACATAATTTGCATAAAACTTGCTATTTGAATTGACTTTATGTTAATTAGTACAAGTAAAATTTAATTAGCATTAATGTTTAAAATGTTATGTTTATATAATTGGTATTTTAAATGTAAACTAACTTTATCTCAAGCTCTTGTAGTAAAATATAGAAAATCACATTTGGAAAACCTTGTTAATTTATGTACTTTAATTGTTTTTTATAGACCAAGGTAAAATTCCTCTTGCGATGATTACAACTATGAAAAAACTGAAGAGTGGCTACATAAATGGAACAAGGTATTACATTTGATTATTGGCTGTATATTTGACGTTCAAAGTAAACTAAATTTATATCATTGCAGAATGACTTGCAGAGGTGTTTGGCCCAATGGTGGAAGTTTTGGAATGTAGCTTTTACATTTAGAAGTCTTAGGTTTCATTCCTGACAGAAAATTTGCTGTATAAGGTTTTCCATCAAGATTTCTTTACCCTAACCTTTGCGTTACCCAAAGGGGTACTTTATGCACCTTCTGTAATTTTAAATTCAAATTTTCCATTGTTGGTTTTTTTGAGAAACAATGAAATGTCAGGTGGTCATAAAATACTGCCCCATCAGTATAACGTGATTCATATGAAAAGTAAAAATCTGATGTGTTGCACTCACACGACTTTCTCTACTCTTGGACTAACCATTCTTACAAACTCTTATTCCTATATCTTCTTCGTGTTAGTTGAGATAAAAATTTGCAGAAATTATCTTATTGCTTATTTCTTTGTAGGTGCAAGGGGAATATTAGAATACAGTAGGTTTTGAGCGATATTCAACATCTCTTAAAGCTTTGAGATCCCATTCTCTTTACACGTTTAACATATGAAAACATGAACAACGATGTTGCATCTAAAGTAAGAACAAATTAGAAACTAAAAGCTTCACTTATCTTAGTAATATTGCAAGTTCTTTGGTGCTGACACGTTTCAAGTTGACTCCAACTCATTCTCAAAGCTCCAAAGAACTTGCAATATTACTAAGGTAACTGAAGATTTTAGTTCTTGTTGCTTCACTCTTAATAGCTTCATTATTTCCTTATTTAACAATGTTGCATTTAATGAAAATTTAAGTTTTCCGAAACTGACACAAACAACAAGGAATATCTCCGAAATGGTTCTTTCTACAAAAAATATATTTCTACATAAATTGTGTCTGTGAAGCATTAAGATCAGAAGAAACTACAGTTCAAAAGTATTGGAAAGCACGAATGCTAATGGCTTCATTGCCAAATGCAAGGTACTAGAAAACAACAACATAAATTGTGTATCTTAGCGAGATCTACATTTTTTGTACAGTAAGATTTTGTCTATCTCTTATGGTTTACGAGTTATTCAAAAGTCATCCAGAGTAAACAGGACTACATAGGCTATAGCCACAAAATTCAAAATATACATTTCATTTGTCATAAAAATATCTTAAACATGTGTCATTTTAATCAAAACCATTAAGAGCCATTTTTAAGAAAACCAGAATTTTCAAAAAATTTTCCATGTAAAGGATAATTTAGAGGGGGCTATTTTCTTCAAAATCTTTGTGTCACATCCTTGTAAAACATTAAACTCAAATACCAACCTTGGTAATTATTTTAAAGGTAGAACTGGAACTTAAAAATTCAATGCCACAGCTGGGATTTGAACCACAGACCCTCCGCTTACTAGGCGGGTGCTCTAATCATTAAGCTACTGTGACAACCTGCCAGAATGACATTGAATTCTCAAACCAGTTCATATTTTTCCGAGTAAACCACAAAGGCAGTCTCTCATCAGAGACAATTACACCAACGGTGACTTACTATTGCAGGTACTTTATGTGCTGGGATTAAATAACCTTCAGAGATACCCAGTTTTAAAGTAAATTTGTTTTAAAAATTGCTGAGATATCTTGTTACCAGTGGTGGTCACCTCTGTTGGTAATATAAGCTCTGTAATAAGGATTGGCATAATATCTAATGTGATTCATGTAAAAAAGTAATGGCCAAATAGTGTTAAATATTACCTTTGTAAACATGACAAGATGTAATACCCAATTTTAAAATTAATTTGTTTTAAAAATTACTGAAACATATTGTTACTAGTGGTGGTCATAAAGTACCCCTCCCCCCCTCCCCCACCGTTGGTAATCTAAGTTATGAAAGAAGGCTTGGTAATTCTAGGGTTAAATAAGTACAGTAGAGCATAGATTATCTGAGGTAAGGGGGACCAACAGTACCTCGGGTAATTGAAAACTCAGATAACACAGATTCTGTAAAAAATCAAGAGGGAACTGAATGGTAAACTGGTGAAATGAATGAAACTATGCTCAAAGAAGTAAAAAGAAATGATGTACACACAAATAAAAATAAAATAAAAATACAAAATGAAAAAAAAAAACTTACAGTACATAGGTGCATACATGTTGCATGTTCCAGTCAAAAAAGTTATTTCTTCCAGAAGTGTTTTATGTTTAGCGGAACACGTTTGTTTCTTTACTGCCGTTTCACACAATCATCGTAACAGTAGAAGATTGCTGAAGTTGTGTCTGACTGTTGCTCTAGGTACTCAATGGTCTTCTCTATCTCTTTGCATCCTTCACTGTAGCTGATTTTCTCATTCTCCATTTCAATGTCCTCATTGTCTCTTTCACTTTCTTTAGTCTACATTCACTGTCTCTGTTATCTCATCAGTCACTTCCAATTGTCCATGTGCATTGATCCATTTGGCTACGTTTTCAGTGATTGTTTCATGTGACACTCTCCTGCCCCTACATTCCTTTGTGTGCCATTTTTATTTTTACACTACATACTTTGTGCAGCGCACTTCGTAAAACAGGACTTCCGTTAACCCAGAACTCGGTTAGTTGGGGCTTGGGCAACTGTAGCTCTACTGTATGTTAAATAAATCCAGTATTGTAAAAATCTGTTCATTTGCACCCTGATTCTTACATAGCATTTACCATCTTGAAAGAATCTGCATTTGAAGAATTGTATTTAAAAAAAATTAAAAGAAATCCTTCACACACTTTTAGAAAACTCATAGTGTTTTTGTACTTGGAAGTAATGCTGAATCATATATTATATACTTGCCCATTTACTTCAACATTTTTTGAATAGCATATTGGTAATTTTGCTGACTTCTAAGATGTCCATGAAACATGTAATTGCCTAACTGCACAAGTCAACTGGATAACCTCCCCAAGTTTATCCTTATGATTAACTGTAAAGTTGATTACTTAAGTCAGATGATTATATTATACTGTTGACTGAAGTTACCTTTATGCTCTTAATTTTTCTGTAGATTATCCTCTGTTCTCATATACAAGATGTAATAAGTTCTTCCTTTATGCCTGAAAATGTAAGGGATAATTCTAATCAAATTAATCTCAGTAGCCTTTGATTCTGTTCTTAGTAATTTTAAAAAAACATGAACCAAACATGTTGATCTGAGGCAATGTACTGGTCAGCAGCACTCAAAGTTTGAGACATTCAAAGCTTGTGTAACTTCTGCCATGTGCTGATGTGATATGATAAGGGAGTTTCCTATGGGAGAATGAATGAAAACAAAGCAAGCCAAGAATTATGTTACTAATAAATTGATAGTGCCCTTGTAATAAACCTGAACACATTTTATTTTTGCATCTGTAATATTACTTTAAAGATAGATAAAAGTTTATAAGCTAGCATTTTCAGAATGTTGGCAAATTTCATTTGTTTAAGTATGGAGCGTTTTTCAATTACATCTTGTATATGGATGTTACTTTTAAACAGTCAGCTGGTTATATTCTTTACAAGTACAAAATAACACAGTAGTAACATTTTTGAAGTTAATACTTGTCAAGCAAGTACACCTATGATTGAGAGGTAGAACCGGAACTTAAAAATTAAATGCCACAGCTGGGATTTGAACCACAGACCCTCTCAAACATTGCCCACACGCGGCTTGTGTGTTTAAAAACACGAACAGTAAGTTTGTTGGCATAAATAAATAATAAATACACCTATGTTTAAATTTTTGTTTGTCTAAAAAAAGAGCCATACTATAGAGCTGAATATTCATCATGGCAATAGAATCATACTTTCCATGGAGCAAAAACTCTGCTTTATTAAATGAATCATTGACCTTTATTTCACCACATCAATTTTATCTTCACAGAAAAAAAAAATTGAATCGCTCAAATATTATACATATTCTCACAAAATATATTACAGGTAAAAATCAATAATAGATAATTAAAATAGAACTACATATAGATTTACTATTACTGCTATTGCTCTCTTTATATTGGAGAGCAAGAGGATTAATGACTTCATTGTCAGAAATCCAGCATTAGCTAACAACAACATATAGATTTACACAAAAGCATAAAAATAAATGGCACTGACTGTTAAAGGAAACCACTTATATAATAATAAAAGATAGAGGATGCATATTAATTGCCTTTACTTCAGTATTGAAATTGAAATTTATTGTCCATAGATCATTTTACATATCAGACATGTACATTTAAATACTACAAAAAATACTCTAATCCTGAGATAATTTACAGAGCAGTAACAAAACAATAATAAATTATAAATAGTCACAAATATAAGTAATTATAAACAGTTGTAAAGAATATTGTCCTACATAATAGCATACTAATAATAATATTTATTTATCCATTGTGAAATTGTCAATATTCAGTATAAACAGTATGTTTTTGGAGAGAAATGTTATATTTAACTTGATGTTTAATTGCAGGGTAACCTTAGGAAACCTAAGTGAATTCCTAAGTACATCATGTATTACAAATCTCAGCTTCCTGGGAAGTCAAGAAGATGGGATACCAGATCGTAAGTGGCATATTCTATGCACTAATTTAAGAATCAAACCTTCCATAAAGAGTAAAATTTTACCAAAAGAATTCTGTATATATATATATAATGTACCTTTTACTTCCTCTATCACTTAGCTACCTAAAAATTAATATAAAGATTTTAACAAAATATATGTTTTGGGCATTCCCTGAATCCCTAATCTGTATTTTTAAAAAAAAAGGTTTTTGCATGAACAGCTCTGAATAGAGCTTATTGAAGTATACAGTTTGTAACAAATAACTTGAGGTAATATTTCTCAGAAAGCCCTCTACAACAATTTATTTCTTTATAAGTTCTCTGTATGTAGAATATATAATATGGGAAGCATAGCGTAGCATAATAATTTTTTATATGGCTAGCCTATATTGACTTCCTTTTTTCTTCTTGCAATTAATGAATGGTGGAAAGAAGTGTTTGAAATTGACTTTTGTCTTTAAATACGAATAAGTATATTTAAAAGTGTGATTATCGACTAATTAAGTGATATTCATGAAGTTTGAACTGCACTATGAGTGTTCTGCACAGTATTTGAACATTAATCGGAAGAATTGATCAGATGTAAATTGATTTTTATAATAACGACGAATCTGCAATAATTTAGCATATTATTTAGCGACGTGAGAAGTGTGAAGATTACTGTTTCAGAAATGTTTATTTATATCAGTAAAGAGTAATCAAAGCAATTTCTAACTTTATATAAAAGTAGTTCATCCTTACTGCGCCCGGGATAGATAGAATTTAAAAAGATTCTACACACTCACCAATTGCAGCTAGGCCAGGGAATAAAATAGCATAATATTACAACACCAAGAGTGAAAATAAGAAAAAACCAAACAATTATAGAATGTTGGAAAATCCTTACCCATCTAACAGCACTTCAAAAACACCTAGTCTTCCAATGGATACCAGCTCACTGTGGACTGAGTGGTAATGAGAAAACTGGTTTTCTTGCAAAAAAAAAAAGGGTACCAGCAATGTACAGAAATCTATAGTTAATCTACCATTTTATGCAGCTAAAAGATTAGTCAACTGTGAATTCAAAAAAAGAATTGCAAACTATTACTATAAAAATAAAAAAATAAAAGATGGGAACTACCAAACATTGAAACAGTAATTCCTGAGTATCCTCGAAAAATGGCAGTTGCAACCTTCAGGTTGATTACAGGACATGATTGTCTGGCAAAACATTTAAACAGAATTGGGATATATTCTTCACCACTCTGTCCTATGTGATCTGCAAGAGGAAATGGATCAAGACCACCTTCAAATATGCCCGGCCACTTCTAGTGCCCCATCCATCAGTGAAAAATATTGGAGAGCAAGAGGATTAATGACTTCATTGTCAGAAATCCAGCATTAGCTAACAACAACAAATAGAAACCATTCACAAAATGAATTAACCATGTTCATGAAACTGCCGTATGAAACTATTTGGGTTACTCCCACAACAAAGCTTTTCCTTTTAATCACCTTCGACCTGAAGCCTAAATGGTGCCACTTCATGACAATCTTTAGTTTTTTTTCTCTCCAATGCATATTTATATCTATGTGTATATACTTAGCATTATTTCTTTTCTGTGTGATCGCTGGTGGATTGTTTGTTTACCAGGAGAAATATGAACTGGTTTGAGAATTCAATGCCATTCTGGCAGATTGTCAATGGTTAGAGCAGCCGCCTGGTAAGCGGAAGGTCTGTGGTTCAAGTCCCAGCTGTGGCATTGAATTTTTAAGTTTCAGTTCTACCTCTCAAATAACTAATGTGTGTTTTATTTTATCATGACACGCACAATTATGTATCTTCCTATACGACCCTTTGATCATAACTCTTGTAAAAGATCAACTATTTATCCTCCTCCTTATGAAGTCTAGCAACGATTATTTTTCCTTTGTTTTTCCCACAGTTTATACTTATAACCAATGTCAGGCGTGCTCCACATTACTGTGCTGAATAGTTTCAGATACGTCAATAAAACTTACAAAATGAAGTGTAACATATATATAACAAAAAGATTAACATATTTTTGGTGAACATAAAACAAACACATTAAATACCAGCATGAATCATCTATTCCTGTTTTTTTCTAAATTAAATATTTTGGGTTTACAATTTCCCCTACAAGTTATGAAAATTTTGACAAAGTAAATCAGCCCCCTTTTTTTATGTATTACATCGGGGAGATTTATTCATTCATATTAAATGAGGGGAAACATTCCAACATTTATGATAATTAAGGGGGAAAAAGCACAAAAGCAAGTTTTTAAATGATGAAGAAACAATTATGAAAATAAATGATTAGTGTTTAGATAAAGTCATATGATTAAAACATACCAGCCTTTTTAATATTACTTTTTCCTTTAATAAACTAAGGAAAAGCATTCGTACTGGTACTTCATCTATCCACAGCGCAAAACATTGTCACTGTAAATAGTAGAGAAAATACAGAAATAGAAGAAGGGGAATTGAAAAGAAAGGATGTATGTCAGAAAGTCAATTGCTTTCTGAGGTACTAGATGGCTGCATCTAATGACCAAGCCATTTTCTTTATAACTTATTCATACACTAGAGTACAGCTATCTTTTAATGAAGCAGAGACAAGGAACTGATTATGTCAACTGGTTTTATTTGTTGTATTTTTATTGTGAATATACATTAAGATTGAAGCAGTAAGAACATTTGGAAGTTAGAAAACTATCATTTATGCTTGGTGTTTCACAGGTTTGAACCCACAGGTACAGAAGTATTTGGAGGAGCATATGCTTAAGTCACTGGGTACACGATCACAGCTACTGAATCGTCAGTCTGTACGTAAGGGCTCCAGTTTGAGAAGACGCATGTCAGTTAAGGGAGCTATAAAGAAAACTAGGACAATAGCAGTGGAACGTAAGTTTAAAAATGGCAAACTTAAGTTTTATCAGTATTAAATCAAGGACAGTGCTGTACATTACTTTATGCTACCTGATGGAATTTAAGTTCTGTAAGTTGAGTGAAGAATGCTGAAGTGTTTAAAAAGCTTTCATTTAATTCTACACTGGTATATATATTTTGGATTTCGTGTAATTTACAAAGTATTGAATTGGGCTCATTGTTATGTCAATCAATACTGAACTTGAATACTTTATTTCAGAGACCTGCTATATGTACATTTTCAACTTTGAAAAAACAAAGAACAGCATTTTATTTTTGAAAAAAATTAAATTTTGTTTGAAGTAAATTCAGTGAGAGACTTATTTAAATCAGCATCAGTTGACCAATCCTTATTTTTGTTTTTTAATTTTTACTTATTTATTTATTTTTTGGAGTTTACAGTCTGAAACACCAATTCAGATTGTAAATTTACGTACAGGGTAGTATTTTGCTATTAGTATCTGGGTGAAATAAAATCTCGTAAAGTTCCATTTAGTAGTACCTTTTAAGCTCACCAGATAAAAAATTAGTTACTACTACAGAAATCATTACAAGCATAATTTAGTAGTGTAACTTTGCCTCTGGACTTGATAACTGCTTGGATTCGGTTAGGAAGCGAGCCTGCACGGTTGTGCAGCTAGGTCACATTCATGTTCATCCACTTGCTGAAGTTTCATGTGCACAATTCCAGCAAATTGCACGGATGCTGCTGTCGGCATTTTACCCTATGTTCCAGCATGTCTAACAGATTTTCTATGGGGTTCATATCAGGTTATTTTGCAGGCCAAACTAGATGTAATAGACTGGGGGAGTGTTCATGAAATCATTCACATATTCTTCCAGCCTGATGAACTTTGCTGTTGTCATCTTGAAAAAACAGATGCATCAACAGCATACTCATCATGCATATGTTGACTGAAAGACAAAATCTGATTATTAGACTGTTTAGATAAACATGTTGGTGGTCACCTGATTGAGCAGATCCAATCCATGATAAGCAAAACACTCCCAAAACATCATAGACTCACCTCTGGCTGGAACCTGGCCTTGCATACATTCAGGTGAAATGCTTCATGTGGCCTTCGGGGCACTAGACGATGTGTGTCATTTGAATAAAGGCAAAAAAGTGATTTGTCAGACCACATTTCCTTCCCAGTCAGCTACTGTCCATGGTCAATGATTTCTAGCATATTAGAGAAGCACAGCTTTATGTGCCCCCTATGAGCTGAGTGGCCTCTCGTAAGGTGACAGACTCCAAATGTGTATTTCATGCAATTTCCATCATAATGTTCTTTTGCTAACAGGTTGGTATGGACCTGCATTCAGTGACTGCAGGAATTCCTATCAGGTTTGGAAGCGATTTTGATTCACAAGATGTGGAAAGCATCTCCGGTCCCTCTCAGTCAGTATCTTTTTCTGACCATAATTCTGACATCATGTTTCGTGGCCCTGTGTATTACACCACTGCTAGTAGACATGCTGGACAGCAAAACACCAGCAAATCTCTTAACTTCACACATCATAAGTTCATGGGCACGACCAAACACAACTGCCCCATTCTGGCACTATCATATTCTTACATTTACCCATGTTTACATACACTTTCCACTTGAAACATAAACTGATGACCATGCAGTTGAGTGCCTTTAAACCTATATCTATTTATCTATCTTGAAACATAAATATTCCACTAATTGCTACTGCCTTATACTCATATAGAAGGAATTTGGCGTAATTGAGTATGTCACTTGATAACTTCACCATTAATAAAGGCTTAACGATTCATCTGTGTGTGCACACGAGGATGACTGTTTTTTGTCTGGTGAGCTTATATCAGAAAGGTTTTGTTATGAATTTGTTGTGGCAACTTATCTCCTTCCATTTTCAAATAATTTTCTTTGTCTTTTAGCCTGTCTTGGGAAAAGTATCAAAAATGCAATTAGGATGAATTACAATTAGACACTTGAAAAATATTTTAGTTAATTACAATTGCTTTATAAACTGGTTGCCTTAAAAAAAATTTCCCTTTTGCGGCTGAGGGCCATAAACAATGAACCTTAGATATCTTGAAGAAAGGAATCATCTAAAACAGATTTATTACTTGAGTTTTGTAAGGGAGAGAACCACAATTTCCATTTTTACTAAACTCAAAGGTCTATTAAGAGGTAGAACTGGAACTTAAAAATTCAATGCCACAACTGGGATTTGAACCACAGACCTTCCGCTTGCCGGGCGGATGCTCTAACCACTGAGCTATTGTGGCAAACTGCCAGAATGGCATTAAATTCTCAAGCCAGTTCGTATTTCTCCTGGTATTTCGTATTTCTTCAGTGGTTAGAGCGTCTGCCCGGCAAGCGGAAGGTCTGTGGTTCAAATCCCAGTTGTGGCATTGAATTTTTAAGTTCCAGTTCTACCTCTTAAACTTTGCCCACACACGGCTTGTGTGTTTAAAAACACCAACAGTAAGTTTGTTGGCATAAATAAATAATAATTCAAAGGTCTATATTATGAGGAATACAAATATATTATCATGAAATATGCTAATATTAAATTTCAGCACTGATCTGATAAAACTATAATGCTCCAGAAAAACGGTTTTCCAGTGTGAGTAAAAATTCATTGATTACGTGTGAGAATTGACCCTTTAGATTTCATGTTGAATATAATGAATTTGTCCATTAGTATGTCCAATATAGATGTGCTCTTTTATCATTTAAGAATGTAATCACAATATTTCCATAGTTCTGATTATTGATTTAGTAGCTAGTAAATGGCCAAATGATAAATTATGATAGACATAAAATTTAATGGTACCTGATAGCTGACCAATGCTATTCTATTTCCTGTTGTACAAATAAATTTTGTGAGTGCAAATGATACTTATATCACTGGCTTGAATGCATAATTTCACAGCATGTTTAATTATACAACACCGCACGGGGTGGTAGGCCTATGATTGGATTCTGTGTAGAGCCACCTGCCATGAAATTTTGTGACAGCCTTAATATGAACTTGATTTTGTGACACTAACTTCACTAAATTGTTCACTTAAATGACGAAAACTCCCTCCAAAATGCAATAGAACTTTCAGTTTAGAAAAAAAGTGTGTGAAAGTCATGAATTTTAACATTCAAACATTAAATGAACTCAGCTTATTTATCACACAATCAAATGTCTCCAAGCAGAAACAAGAAGCAAGTGACACTTCTTGGAAAGTGTCATGCGAGTGTGTTTGTGATCTGCAGTGAGCACACATGGCACTCATCTCGCCCAAACTGGAGTAAAAAGAAGAAAACAGAAAGTTGAAAAGTTAAAAGCTAAGCTCCCATGAAAAATTTTTTTGTGATAATTGAACATTTTGTTTTGGTGTATTGTCTCCTTTACAGCAGAGTGTTTGGGCATGCAAGGGGAGGAAAGGATTGCATCAAGAAGGTCATCATTGGCCATCCCAACAATACTCTTTACTTTGGATGAGGGTGGTAGGTTATGTTTTGGAAGTGTGAGTCTGTCTTGTCTTGAGGCTTCCACCAATATGTTTACTTAATTCTTTTTTCTGTGGTAACTAATAATTCATCATGCTGTGTCCACAAAGTCTGTAACCAATGTATTAAATATTTCACAGTTTTAAGATCTTAAAGACATTCTATATAATGGACTAAGTAGGATTTCTACCTTTATTTACATATGTAATGTATTAACTATTTGAGAAGTAGAATTGGAACTGAAAAATTCAATGCCACAGTTGGGATTTGAACCATTACTCACACACACCAACAGTAAGTTTGTTGGCATACATAAATAATGTTAACTATTGATAAAAAATGTGGGGTATAAAGATATAGACTATACAGTAGAACCCCCGCTAATCAAACTCCACAAATCCAAAATTCCAGATAATCCAAACACAAAATCTATAAATACAGTGTGTCCCAATTGAATCACCCTATTTTCACTTCAGTATTTACGTATGACTCATCAAGTTTGTATACACAAATCAAGAAAGTCATATCACTTCCACACGTGCCCCACCAGTCACACGAAGGATATGAAAATATGAAAATAGGGCGATTCAATTGGGATACCCCGTATTATAAACAGAAGCACTATTAGCAGTGAAGTATTCTTCATGTTTGAGGTAATTTTGAGTCACTTTTTTACACTCACCTTCACTTAAATTGTTAAATGTTTTCAAGAGCATTTGGTCCTATCATCAACCGTTGGGTGACTGATGCTATCTTCTTGTTCCTCCTCTCTGCTACTGTCATCCTGCTGCCATCTGGTGTTAGGGGTGCAGAGCTTTAACACTCCATTTAAAGCTGGGATTTTGATTTAATCACTTTATTGTTGTTTTTGATTATGTAAATTTTTTGCCAAATGTGCAGTTCTAGTGGTGAATTTAGAGATTTTAACAATTTTATATTAAGGCCAATGTTGTGATTTTCATTCCAAAAGTGGTGTGCCACAGCAGACTTTTCCATTTGTTTTAATTTTATGTTCCTCTGATGTTCCTTTAGTCTGATATTTAAATTTCTTGTTGTTTTTCCTATATAGCTTTTTTCACAACTCTTGCAGTTGATTTGGTAAATTCAAGATTTTAGATTGTAAGGGATGGTATTGTTGACTTGTTCAGCAGGGTTTTAAACTGTATGGGTTTTGTGGTGCCAGTTTTATGTTTAGCTTTTTGAAGATTCTTTCAAATTTCTTGAAGGCCCAGGGATGGCAGGTGAATTTTCTAAATTTCCAGTTGTTATTTGCGAGTGGTGTTAACGTTATCTTGAGCTCTTCTGCATTTTTTGACATATTCCTAATGACAGCTGAGTTGAATCCATTTAGTACTCTGTTTCTTGTATATGATGTTGCCCTTTCATCCACTATAATTTAGATATCAAACCAAAGGAACATCAGAGGAACATAAAATTAAAACAAACGGAAAAGTCTGCTGTGGCACACCACTTTTGGAATGAAAATCACAACATTGGCCTTAATATAAAATTGTTAAAATCTCTAAATTCATCAATAGAACTGCACATTCGGGAAAAAATTTACTTAATCAAAAACAACAATAAGGTGATTAACTTCGAAATCCCAGCTTTAAATGAAGTGTTAAAGCTCTGCACCTTTAACACCAGATGGCAGCAGGATGATAGTACCAGAAAGGAGAAACAAGAAGATGGGATCAGTCACACAACAGCTGATGATGGGACCGAACGGTCTTGAAAACGTTTCTTATCTTTAAAACAATTTAAGTGAAGGTGAGTGTAAAAAAGTGACTCAAAATGACCTCAAACAAAATCCATAATTTAGAAAAACAAACAGTGAAGTGTAGAGAAAGCATTTTTATTATATAACTGACAAACCATTATTGCAACTTCACTAGTTGTGCTGCAGAGGCTCTCAATCTTCCTCTGATTGTTTTTTCAGTAATTGATAGTGGTTTTATCAACTCCAAATTCAATAACCAATTCTGTAGCACTTTCCACCTTGTCAAGTCATTTAAGCACTTCCAGTTTTTCTTTTAACGTATAGGAACTGTGTTTTCATTTGACTGACATCATAGTGTACAGTATAATACAAGCAAGCACATGTTCTGTATTTATGAGTGAAAAACATAAACTACTGTAGAATTACCACTAGCGATAGCGAAACAAGTTGAACTACCTATGTACCACCACTATCACATCCAATCAGCTAGGTCCACAGGTCAGAGGAATACATTGTCATTATGTGTGTGTGCTATCACAACATTGTCAGTTCCTCACATCGCCACGCTACATTACTTGTAGCTGTAAGTCTTATAGCTGACTTTATATGCAATCTTTTGTTTTGTTTTTCAGATAATTAATCTGAACGTTTTCGAATCCAAACAAACCACATCTCCAATTAATTCAGATTAGCTGGGTTCTACTGTAGTTCTTTTGAGGCACACTATGGCCATCTTCTTAGTGGACACCATCCAATGACATATCATTCCCATACTGAAATTATGAGGCTGCAAATCTTTTACTTTCTCTACTAAAAACTAAACCCTAGCACAACAGCCCATGAAGGGTCAAGACTTGCTGCCCAGTCACTGTGTTCCCCACCTCTGCCCACTACAGGCGCCATTGGTGGGGTCCAGTACTGGAGGGTGGGACGTGGTCAGTGCCCCGAGCCCTCCTGCCCAGTTATGTGGCCTTCACAACTTGGGGCCGCTACTTCTCTATCAAGTAGCTCCTCATTTGGTCCTCCCCGGGACCTTACGAGGCTGAGTGTACCCTATGACAGACCTCCCAGCAGGAGAAAATCCCCATGCTGGTACCAGGGATCGAACCCGGGTCCTCTGTGCCAGAGGCAAGCGTGCTACCAACTGCGCTACGGAGGCGGTCACTTTCTCTACTCTTACCTATAATAAATATGCATTTCACCCAAAAATTTGATATCAAGATTTCACTGAAAATGCTTGTTTTGAGGCTCCCTACGTATAAAAAAAGGCATGTTTAGAAAATAGTTTGTGTATTTATGCCAACAAACTTACTGTTGGTGTTTTTATTGTTTGTCACAATAGCTCAGTGGTTAGAGTAGCCGCCTGGTAAGCGGAAGGTCTGTGGTTCAAATCCCAGTTGTGGCATTGAATTTTTAAGTTCCAGTTCTATCTCTCAAACTTTGCCCACACACGGCTTGTGTGTTTAAAAACACCAACAGTAAGTTTGTTGGCATAAATAAATAATAATTACCATCTGAAGGTTATTTAATCCTGGGACATAAAGTACTTACAATAGTAAGTCACCATTGGGGTAATTTGTCTCTGATGTGAGACTGCCTTTGTGGTTTACCAGGAGAAATACAAACTGGTTTGAGAATTTAATGCCATTCTGGCAGTTTGTCACAATAGCTCAATGGTTAGAGCAGCCGCCTGGTAAGCGGAAAGTCTGTGGTTCAAATCCCAGTTGTGGCATTGAATTTTTAAGCTCCAGTTCTACCTCTCATAGTTTGTGTGCTCACATGCATACGTCCGTGTAGATGTATACAGGGTATACAAGGATGTGCCACAAAGATTTTCAAGAAAATTCTTCCACTTCAAACTACCTTTTACATGCAAAAGTTTTTGCTATCTTTTTCTTCCATGTCTTACTCTCTGTAACCCTGCTGCGTTTCAAATGTCTGTAACTGAGTTTTATCAGCTGTCAACACCAAACTTCCAACTAGGGTGCATTACAGTGCAAAAATATAATTTGGCTATTTTTGACATCCTGTTGTAAAGATTGCATTAATATTCACATTCTCAGTAATGCTGTATTTTCAGATGGCAATATTATGTATATTTTTCTCAAACGCCATTACATATGTATACACAATGAAATCCGATATCCACATTGTTTCTACCTTTAACTAAAAGTTGGTGAAAAATATATCTAGTAACTTCATCAGAAATGTAGACTTCTTTCAAAGAATACAAATTATTTTCCAGAAATCCTTAATCAGTGTTTCTTTTTTCCCTAATCCTGATCATACGTTAGAAGTAATTGTACAAAATATTATTCCTTTTACATTAATAACTTCTGAGAAACAATTGCATAAACATCGCCACATTGCCACATTTTATCATCTGAAACAAAAGAACAAAAAGAATTACAGAGATGTAAATGTTACTATTTAAACAATTGGTAGTGCTATCTTTGTCATTGTATGGAAATCTACATGTCACTGTAGAGATTAACTGAAAAATTTGGGGCCTCGGTAGCATGATGGTTAGTGTGTCTGCCTCATGTTTAAGAGGTTGCAAGTTCAAAGTTCACTTAGGGTAAGTTATCCTGCTAAGGTTTTTTTCCGAGGTTTTCCCTTATTCTGAGAAGACGAATGTCAGGTAACTTAAAGCTCCATGGACCTTGGGCTCATTTGAGTATAATTTCACCCACTTCATTCACTCACCATCTGATAGGACGTTACGTTGCAGGACGTTAACAAAAAAAAGTGTAAAATTTGGTCCTGGTAACTATAAAATTGAGTGACCTGTGTAGTGATGGTGCAAAGCAGTCTCATAACTTCACTTAAGAAAATTCCTCTGATCATTACTTTGTGTAAATATACTGTTGGCTAGAACAAACAATTCCTCTGACCAAACTGGAGTGAGAGAACTAAATTCTTGTAAAACAGAGTACCAGCATTATCAAATATTTTGCATTTTGGAGATCTCCAAAAGAATAGATGTACAGTACAAACTTACAATACTCTTCATTAGTAATGCTTATGTTGACCTAGAGACTCAGAAAAATCAAGACAGATTGGTCAGCCAATTGTATATCCTATTAAATACATGTTAATTTTAGTAATGCTAAACATACCATTTTATTGGTTTCAGACTTTCTAGACAGCTGTGAGTTTATTTATTGTGTGAGAGAAGTGTATAAACTGTCCTGATCAACTGATAATTGCCTTTAAGAGCAGTTTGCAGCATTATTCTAGTACGCAAATCATATTATTTGCCTTATATTTTGTTCTATTCTGCAAGAAAGAGAGACAGAGAGAGTGAGAGAGAGAGTGAGTGTGTGTGTGCGTGTGTGTGTGTGCGCGTGTGTGTGCATGTGCACGTACGTTCTCACACACACACACACACACACACACACACACACACACACACACACACACACACACACAAATAAAAACAAAGCTTATCGCTTTTGGTGAGTGTTTTTGGAGCATCAGTGGAACTTGAGGATTAACATATTTAAAACTTCTTTTCTGTGAAATCGAATGTTTACCCTTTTGTTGTGCTTTGTATGTGTATTTCAGTTGGTTATTTTTTTGTGGTTTTCATGCTTGTTATATAAATTGTGAAAAATATAGCAGATACACATTAAGATGCTAATTAAATGTGTTAAAGTTTCTTATTTTAATAAGAAAGTGAGGAACACCATCCTTCATTACTGTCATGTTCGAATATTTAATAATGTGCTTGAAGTTTTTAGG
Source organism: Tenodera sinensis (assembly GCA_030765045.1). Classification (NCBI taxonomy): domain Eukaryota; kingdom Metazoa; phylum Arthropoda; class Insecta; order Mantodea; family Mantidae; genus Tenodera; species Tenodera sinensis. The sequence continues at coordinate 62,414,061 of CM060972.1, forward strand.
TAATATAATTATTCAAAACTTGAAGATTTTGTGTACTTATGCAAGAATATGATGCTTACAGCTGAAATCTTGGGCATGCAAGGAGAGGAGAAGCTGGAGAGAAGACAGTCCTTTGTTTTCCCACAGTCTCAGCAGTTGAGTGTAGATGAACAGAGACGTGATGGAAGATCCCCTTCACCAGAAGATATAGTTCCTCCCTGGAGACAGAACCCAAATCCTAGACCTAGGTATGTTTAGTATGGGATGAAATTTTTTAGAAACAGGGAGAGAGAAAGTAGTGTAACTCAAAAATCAAATATACTGTTAAGGATTCTAAGAGAAGGCTATTCTTTATATGAAAAAATTCATGATTTCATGATTTTGAACAAAAGTCTGAAGGAGCTATGATTCCAAAACTGCATGTAACTTTGATTTATTTACATAATTTACACAGTTTTGGGAAAATGTTTTATATATTAAAATGGGAGTGCATAAATTATGTGAGGAATGAAAAATGTGGTTCCTAGTTTCAGTACATGAGATTCAATTTCATTTACCTTATGTATCGTTATTGCTGCCGGCATGGTCAAAGGCAATAGTCCTTAGGAAATCCTGAGTCATGAATTGGTTGGTAAAACAGGCGTTATCTTAAAATATGTTTAGGGCATTTTAGACTCCCAACTTCTGGAAACTCTTCCACAATCTCTAATATATTTGGTCTCCTTGAAGAGAGAATGCAGTCACAAATTATGGGGAGCTCAGGCTTCTTGATTTCCCCCCCGTATATATTGATTCTTGCTACCAGCTATACAAGTCAATTTGATGCACTACTGTAGAACATGGCATTACGTGGTTTATGCCACAGTAGTACAGGGGTTGGCAAATTGGTCATCACGATTGTAGGAATGGTGATGTCACAGAATGCAACTTGGCATGCACATAATGTAATGCAGGGTCAAAAAAGGGAATTTCTGAAGCTGCAATGGCGGAGTAAGAACTACTGTAATGCACATTTGATTTTAGATACATATATTTAATACATGTATACCAACTGAGAAGGCTTTAACATTAATTGTTCATCTGATTCTTCACTTTATGTAGAGTTTTACAGTTTTGCATATATTTAACGTTAATTTACAAATATATATTGACGTCAACATAGCATGTAGGCTTTTATCTATCAATCATGATCTTTTAGATTTTGTAAACTTCATTTCAAATGGAAATGTTGTCATATCCAGTTATCTAAATAAATTTAAACCAACCTTATTTTGTAATTGTGATTTCAAAATTTGTTTGTCTGTAAATTCATAACTCAATTTATAATGTGGTTTTACTGTATGAATGTCCATGTGAAAAGATTTGCGAAAACTTGAAAATCATGTGAGATCTTAAAACCTTTTGTGTTAGAACTCTTTTAACTTTGCTAACATACCTACATAAATTTGCAAGAAGGTTCCTTTGCATTTTCAGGATTTTGAAACGCTATGTCATATTGATGCAGTTTACACCGCTGTTTGTGCACCTTTCAATACACATTGTTTGAAGGAGGGAGGGCGAAGCAGGGCAAAGTATTGCTTTACCCCTTACTGTGATCATATCATCAGCCGGTGCAGATTTACCAGTCCCTGATGTAGTGCACAAAAGTTTACATCTAAGGGCTCAGTTACAGCAAATCTATGCTGAGAACAAGAGGGAGCAACTTTGCATGTGTGTTGCAGGCCCATAAAATAACATTTTGTGGAGTACATAAAAAAGTGTGGATTGTAGACAGGTTCTACACTGGCGTGTTAAATTGATTTCATGGGACTTCTTGCAAATGCTGTATGAATCCCTTTCAGATTTGCAAGAGACATGTTCCATTTGGTATGCTTCCGAAGAGTAAATAAAAGACTACCACTTTCTTGTAACTGTTTGTCCCATAGAGAAACACTGGCAATTTCCCGGCAGATATTTTGTTTCAGGGTGTGTGAGTTTGTCTTGTACACTTTGTTTTAAGTTACCCCAGAGATAGAAATTGCTTATTGGAGCTCTGAGAAACCTTCCTCTACTAATGGTGCACCTACACCAATTTTTTTGTCATGAAGTGGTACTTCATAAACAATATTAGATTCTGAGTTGTAAGGCCAATTTTTTTTGAGTCAATAGTTGATGCCCGTGCATACATCAATACAAATTTGCTCCCTTTTTTAGAGAATTAACAGATAGGGAGTGTAATTTTGCCTTTTTCCAATAAAACTGCAACAGCTCATACAGCCAATATTTCTATGGCAACAATTGAAGGTGGTTTTAGCAGTATATGAGTAGAGCTATAGACACTTGCAGTTTCATTTAAACTATCCAGACTCATTTCAAAGACAAGTGTCTTCATTATCAATGGTTTCTCGACTGGCAGTTGAAGAGGAAACATCTGTTGTGGTTGTGACTATGCTGCTATCTGGGTTGCTGGATATAAACTTCAGTATGTCGTTTGCTTGTGGTACTTCTGAATTCATGGCTATATGAACATTCTTCATGATGTATATTTTCTCCCAAATTATCAGTTCAGCTGTTGCTTTTACGTGTTTTAGTAATTTGATATCCTGTTCTATGGTGTGCTGAGTTGACCAGAGAAGTGATGGGCTGTGGTTGATTTGTTGATTTGTTTGAATTTTATATTTCTAATGTGTTCCTTAAGCCCCACTTTTAGATTCCTTTTAGTTTGGCCAATGTATATTTTTGGGCAGTCTTTGCATTTTATTTGATAAACACCAGATTTTGAGTTGGTTGGTATTGTGCCTTTTAGCAAGTTTCTCAGCCTGAATGTGTTGTAAGGGTCTAGCTTTAATGTTATGATCCTGGAACAGTTTCTGCAATTTGTTGTGCAACTTTGAGTGGAAAATGAATTTGTTGTATAGGATCTATAGATCAACTCATATCTTCTAAAAATAGTTGAAAAGTTTCACTGTCTATATCACTTTGTGTATATTAAGTGGAGTAATTGAAAGTGTGTTTCAGAACAGAATTATTAGTAGAGATTTGTAGGCCCCTCAATCCCCTAACTTAACCCCTGCAATTTCTATCTCTGGGGTAACTTAAAACATTAAGTGTACAAGACAAACCCATACACCATGGAAGAATTAAAACAAAATATCCACCAAGCAATTGCCAGCATTTCTCAATGTGAAGTATGGTGAGTGATGGATAGTTTCCTAAAGAGATGCCAAAAATGTATGGAATGGTAAATAAAACTTTAAAAGTAGTTTTAATAATGTTGTATAATTTCATCCATGCCTTTCTATGATACCAGCAGAAGGCAACGAGTGCCGAGGATGCAGACAGGCAAAACCCCACGCAGCTCATTCTAACTTTGTTGCTCTCCCATTATAAACAGCATATTCAATATTAAAAGGAATAGTTGTTAATTCATAGTGACCAATAAAAGTAATGTGACCATTTGTACATCAGATTTTTTCTCATGAACTCATTCTAAGAGTACCTAATATTATGGCTAGCACATAAATATTAACAGTTGAGTGTTGTCACAGCTTACAAAACTTCTGTTACCATAAGTATTGTTGTTGTTAGCTAATGCTGGATTTCTGACAATGAAGTCATTAATCCTCTTGCTCTCCAATATTTTTCACTGATGGAAATATTGAAGAGACTTAGCAGTAAATGTAACCGCTTTTTAGAGAGCACCATATTTTTATGTTTTGGTGGTCACATCGCTCTCTCACAACCCCCAGAATGTCTGGAGGACCACACCTGTCGTTGGTTTATGGGTCTCACCAACCTGACCGGGAGAGTTATCAAAATAAATTCACCAACCATATCCTCTGATAAGTATAATTCAGCGCAATTTGGATGAATATTTATCAGAATTAATAGAAAATGGGTAAAACATAAGTTCTTTTAAGAATAATTTGCAGAAAACATAAAATAAATGTAGATAAAGTCATGAACATGTTGTCAAGTTTGTTTTATTTATTCTGCTATTATATATGCCACATTAGTGCAGCCTTGCTTAAAAATAGTATTGCCCTTCAATAAAATTGGTAAACAATCTGATTTGGCAACTGTAGTACTGTACTGTAAACAACCATTACCAAACAGAATGTTTCTTTTCCTGCATACAGATCTCTTGTGATTGAACCAAACTTCAATTTGTTCCCAAAACTGATAAAAAGAATCCGTGAAAAACTGTTTGGTAATATACAATTTATACTCCATGAAACAAATCTACCAAGGCTTATGGAGATGTAAATCTGAATGAGATTTTATAATTTTATAATTAAAATGATATGAAGGAATACTTGACAAAGTTAACATTTGTGATGTATAATATACAGGATTTCATCTGAATCTGCACAGTATGCTGACACAGAAGTGGAAGAGTTACTGAATATGCTGCGTGAGACAGAACACTTGGAAGAACAAGGAGATATTCTGCAGTATTTGGTGGACACACAAGGCTTGGATTTTGACACAGGTACACTTTTTCTTTGCCTGGAGCAATTCACATTGTGAATTCATATTTTAAAAACTTAAGTATAAAGTTCACTTAGTACAAGAGTGGATCAAAAAATAACAGGAATCATTTTTTTTACAAACCAAAAACAAAACAAAACAAAAAATTTTAATTACAAAACAAAATTTTTTTTACATTTTTTTTACCCAACAAATTTGTTTGTATAACTTTGAGAATGAGTTGGAGTCAACTCGAAACTCGAGTCAGTTTTTGCAAAAATAACTTGCAACATTACTAAGATAAGTGAAGTTTTTAGTTTCTAATTTGTTCTTACTTTAGTAGCCCAATTTTGTTGAAAAACACAAGATCCACAACTTTCCCTGCACTTGGTTACACCTTTGCTTTTTTTGGCCCTGGGCTGTTGGGATATTCCCATTGTGCACTTTGTTGTTTCCGGATCGTAGAGATGAAACCAGCTCTCATCACATGTTACAGCCTTGTCCAGAAAGTTGGGTTCCCTCCAAAGCCTTGTGATCCATTTCTGGTGGGTCATGACCCGAGGACACATCTGTTCCTCATGAAGCAATTGTGGAATCCATTTTGCTGCCGCTTTTCTGTAACCCAAATCATTAATAATTGTCTTCAACTGACCCATAGGAAATGTGCATAATGTCTGCTATCTTTGCTATTGTTAATTGTTTGTCTTCTTGCAACAGGATGTCAATGGTGTTGCGGTTCACCTCAGTTTTTGAAGTGGAGGGCCAACCTGGACGTGGAGTGCTTACAAGACTTTTTTCGTCATCTTTAAATTTTTTATGTCATTCAAAAACCTGTGTTTTTGATAAAGTTTGATCTCCATGTACTTCCTGCATCATTTACTGTGTTTCATTTCCAGATTTTTCCAGAAGAACACGAAACCAAATTGACGCTCATTGTTCTAACTCATAATCCATGTTGGGTCACTGAAACAAATGCTTATGCAATGGCTCCCTCAGACAAACTGAACAGCGCATGCACGGCGTCACACATATCCCAGCATTAGTCAGGATCAGACCTCTCTGTTATCACAATTGGTAAATTTTGATGGGTACATGTTCAAACAGAAAAAAATAATTCCCATTACTTTTTGATACACCCTCGTATTTCTTTTACTGTTATATCCTTTAAGTAACCAGCAACTTCATGGTGCTGACTGCCGAACAGAATCCACTATGATATGTGACATGCGTCAGAGAAAGTATGACTACCTGGAGAACATTTTGCCTATGAAACATCTTTTTTATGGTATTTATGTTCTTTCTCAGGAATTCTCCTTTCAATTTTTGTATGGAAACAAGCTTTAGGATCCAGGTTGGTGAATAGAACCAACATTTGAGATAAGTATTTGCTCCTATCTCTTACATTACTGCCCTGCCTCCAAGTTCATTTGTGAAATGTGAACACCTGTTCGACAGAGGCTTCAGATGGTACATTCTGTGAATGTGCCAAGTAAGTAAAAACCTATGTAAACAGATGCTTGTAAACACACATGCACCTACTGGGATGATACACTGACTAAAATAATGGCATCATTCTATGATCATGTAAACTGCGTTGTTTGCAGTAAAAAACTCAATATTGAAGAATCTGAAAAGACCATGGTACCATGATACCATGAAGGTATTGCAACAAAATACAAGCACCTGGTTATTTCTAGTGTTGCTGAATTTTATGGCAGGAGAATAAAGCTTGAAAGTGAATTGCATTGCTACAGAATAAAATGATAATTTGGTGACATCAGATAATATTCTACTCCCAGTACAAGATATAAGCTCGCCAGTAAAAAGAATATTGTTGGCTGATTGGTCGTTGTCCAATAGATGATGAAGCAGCTAATGTTTCACCTGTCTCTCCATCAGGCATCCTCAGAGGTAGTAGCTTATGGCTGGAATAGCAAGAGTGGCGCTGTTGTAGTACCCATTAATAGACAGGTAGGAAAGAGACTGCCCACTCGCTCCTACAGCACCGTACCATGCCGGAATTTATTGTAAAATAATTGAAATCTACAAGCATAACAATTTCAACAGAAAGAACAAGCTCCACAGGTGCACAAAATGTGAATTCCTGTGTTGGTAAATGCTAGGATTAAACCAAATAAAAGACTGGAAAAATCACGGGACGCACAGCCAATAGGGGGAGTGAGCAGTCTCTCCCCCACCTATATATTGACAGGTGCTACAACTGGCACCACTCTTGCTATTCCAGCCATGAGTCAATTACCTCTGAGGATACCCCATGGACAGATGGGTGAAATGTCAAGTGCTTCATCATCAACTGTACCACAGCCAATCAGCCCAGAAAATTCTTTCTACTGTATCAACGATGGCTGTGAAAGCCTAAGCTTCTACAGACCATTTCATCTTTAAGAGGTAGAATCAGAACTGGAAAATTCAATGCCACAGCTGGGATTTGAACCACAGACCCTCAGCTTACTATGTGATGCTCTAACCATTAAGCCACTGTGACAACCTGCCAATAACATTGAATTCTCCAACCAATTCTTATTTTTCTTCCGGTAAACCACAAAGGCAGTCTCACATCAGAGCCAGTTACCCCAATGGCAACTTACCACTGCAAGTACTTTATGTCCTGGGATTAAATAACCTTTAGATGGTAATTATTATTTATTTATACCAACAAACATACTGCAGGTAATTATTATTTATTTATGCCAACAAACTTACTGTTGGTGTTTTTTAAACACACAAGCCGTGTGTGGGCAATGTTTAAGAATGTTGGAGAATTCAATGTCTTTCTGGCAGGTTGTCACAGTAGCTTAATGTTTAGAGCACCTGCCTGGTAAGCAGAGAGTCTTTGGTTCAAATCCCAACCGTGGCATTGAATTTTTCAGTTCCAATTCTACCTCTTAAACATTGCTCTCACATAGCTTGTGTGTTTAAAAACACCAAAAGTATGTTTGTTGGCATAAATAATAATTACCATCTAAAGGTTATTTAATCCTGGGACATAAAGTACAAGGGGTATCTCAAAAATAAGTTACACTATTTTTTAAAAAAAATTACAAATGTTTAAATATTTTAGAAAAGATATATTTTGAAAGCTACATTCAGCACCTTTCTACATAATTTCCTAGAACCTCAATACATTTTTAGTACCATGATAACAGTTTTTTTTAACTCAGTCAAACCACTCTCCCACCAAGAGAGCCATCTTTCCACTTCTTGCTTTAGCTCCTCGCCTTCACCCAAGATGTAGCTGCAGCTCCGGAAAAACATGGTAATCATTCGGTGTAAGGTCAGGTGAACAAGGTGGATGACTGAAAACATCCCATCGAAACTGCTCAAACAGAGCTTGAGTTTCATGAGTAGCGTGCAGGCGAGTGTTATTGTGGAACAGAAAAACTCTTTGGTCAACTTTCTCCTCCTCTTGTTTTGTATGGCTCCTCTGAGTTTTCTCAGCACCTCACAATAGTGAGCAGGTGTCACCATGGTCCCACAGGCCAGGTAATCAATTAACAGTACTCCCTTCGAATCCCAGAATATCGTTGCTATGACCTTACCAGCCAATTCAACAACTTTTGCCTTTTTTGGTGTTGCCTCATCCATTCATTTCCACACCATACTCAGTCTTTTAGATTTGCTTGTCCAGCGATGGATCCGTGTCTCAACCCTGGTCACTATTCGGTCGAATAAACCATCTACCTCATCCTCAAAAAATTGCAATGCGGCGTCAACTCTTTGCTCCTTGTGTTGTTGTGAAAGCATGTGAGGAACCCATCTTGCACACACTTTCAATAGACACAGATCCTCAGAAATTATCCTGTGAAGTGGTGCACAGCTTATTTCGACATAAGGAGGAAGTTCAAAACTGCATCAAGTGTAAGGTGCCAATAGGTGTTCATGACTCCTTGAACCTCGTCAACAATATCCAGAGTATGGGAAGTGGAGGGTTGGCCACTTCGTTGTTCATTGTGTAATGTTGTTCTCCCTTCATTGAACAATTGGCGCGAACGAAAAACCATTGGTCTTGGCATAACGACTTTATCATAAACACTGCACAACTCGCGATGAATTTCAGTTGTACATTTATTTTTTACTGTCCAAAAATGGATTACAGTGTGAACTTCACAATTGGCAGTAGGAGCGAGTGGAATATCCATTGTTACTGCCATTTTAATGTCCAAGCAGTAAGCCTAGGTGCCTAGGAATTTTACAGTGCTGCTACTACACTCATATCTACATTCCCTGGAACTTTCAGACTTTTCCCTTTTACTGCACAGATTTAAAAAAATAGTGTAACTTACTTTTGAGAAGCCCCTTGTACTTGCAATAGTAAAGGGTAAAAAGGGTAAAGGGTACAGGTCAATCTACACAGATCTATTGTGGCTACCACCCCCCAGGAGGTAGGGATGAAATGAGGGAACTGAAGAGGTGCTATCAGACTCGCAGCTAGACAGGCCCACCAGAGACGAGTGGAAGTCCCTAATCAGTGCTTAGATGTCTTCATCCCGGCGCAAGGCCCCACCAAGCAGCCAGCATCACACCGCAAATCCGGGGGGTATCGCACAAAGCGTCCATCGCCCCCCACCCCAGCTTTACAGAGGACAAGGGCCACCAGATGCCATCCAGTGCCGAGAACAGCAGTTACCATGCACAGTCATCCACGCCATCTGCCCAACACTGCCCACACTACATGCCTGAAAGATGATAAGGAAATGATGGAAAGGAAACCGTGGTATGAAATACTGTACCCCAGCATTCGCCTAAGTGACATGGGGAAACCACGGAAAAACCAATATCAGAGTGCGCAGCCAAGGGGATCGAACCCACAACCTCCCAAATGCGGGCCACCTGATCCATCCTGCTTGGTACTTGCAATAGTAAGTCACCATTGGGGTAATTGTCTCTAATGTGAGACTGCCTTTGTGGTTTACTGGGAGAAAAATACAAATTGATTGGAGAATACAATGTCATTCTGGCAGGTTGTCACAGGAGCTTAATGGTTAGATCACCTACTTGTTAAGCAGAGTTTCTGTGGTTCAAATCCCAGCTGTGGCATTGAATTTTTCACTTCCAATTCTACCTCTTAAACATTGCCCACACACGGCTTGTGTGTTTAAAAACACCAACAGTAAGTTTGTTGGCATAAATAAATAATAATTAACATTATTATTTATTTATCCCAACAAAAATACTGTTGATGTTTCTGAACACACAAGCCATATGTGGGCAAAGTTTAAGAGGTAGAACTGGAACTTAAAAATTCAATGCCACAACTGGGATTTGAACCACAGACCTTCCGCTTGCCGGGCGGACGCTCTACCACTGAGCTATTGTGACAAACTGCCAGAATGGCACTAAATTCTCAAGTTAGTTCGTATTTTTCTGGTAAACCACAAAGGCAGTCTCACATCAGAGACAATTACCCCAATGGTGACTCACTATTGCAAGTACTTTATATCCCAGGATTAAATAACCTTCACATGGTAATTATTATTTATTTATGCCAACAAACTTACTGTTGGTGTTTTTAAACACACAAGCCATGTGTGGGCAAAGTTTAAGAGGTAGAACTGGAACTTAAAAATTCAATGCCACAACTGGGATTTGAACCACAGACCTTCCGCTTGCCGGGCGGACGCTCTACCACTGAGCTATTGTGACAAACTGCCAGAATGGCACTAAATTCTCAAGTTAGTTCGTATTTTTCTGATGTGAGACTGCCTTTGTGGTTTACCAGAAAAATACGAACTAACTTGAGAATTTAGTGCCATTCTGGCAGTTTGTCACAATAGCTCAGTGGTAGAGCGTCCGCCCGGCAAGCGGAAGGTCTGTGGTTCAAATCCCAGTTGTGGCATTGAATTTTTAAGTTCCAGTTCTACCTCTTAAATAATAATGTGTTCATCTTGTTAAATGACCCACCTGGTGGTTTTAAAAGGAGATTTTTAACAATTGATTCGTTTCCAAGAATATTATTTATTATAATTACTTATGGAAAGTGTTCCACATCACTTCAAAAGCTGTCAGCAAAGTTTGGGATAACTTTTGATTACTTCACTTCACTTTGTCAGTTCTGTCACTTAATTTTGTTTTGTACAAGCAGTGGAGCGAAATATGTGCAGAGCAGTGATACCGAAATTTAGATTTCCGATCGAATGGGCTTTTGAAAAAGACATGTTTTAATTTAATTGCCGGATATGAGATTTGCGATAAGTGTTAAGTAATAACATAAATAGATAATAGAGCAGGAAGTGTTGTAAGGTGAGCATGATATGAGTAAATAATAGTCGTTAAATTCGTAGGATAAACACATTATTGGTTTCAAATTAACGAGTCATGACGTCATACCACATAGTTTAAAATACACGTTCGAAAGTCAGTTCTACAAACCTTAAAAGTCGCGCGATATATCTAATAAAATATAAAGTAAACATCGTTTAATCCTAAAAAGGTAATTATATATTTGAAATTCATAAAAGAACATGTTATAATAGAAAGGGACATTTCTAAATTGCGGGAAAAGGAAATAGCATTTTGGATACGAGGCTTTCTTGGATGACGTCATGACATTCAAATGGAGCGAACGGTTTTCTTAGCGTGGGTAAGAGAGAAGCGTCGAGTCAGTACTCAAAGAGAGACCAGTACGGGAGATCGCGCTGAGCGGATGTGAGGGCGATGCCTCTACAGATACAAATATTTTCGGCATAACTCCTGAAAATATTTAAATAGGAAATAAAGGATATGAAAAGTTGTTCTTGGGTTGTCCATTACACTTGCGCAAACCCGAGATAAAGAGATCTTATGCAGAACTAGCTGAGGCGAGCTACATCGAAGGGCAACGTCACATCACCAACGACTTCAGCTTCAAATGGCGATCTAATAACCAGGACATCACAACGATTTTACAGCTTCAAATTGGCTTCCCAACGTGTGGCGCCGAAAGAATGGACCAAAACCCCAAGACGACCAGATCAGCATCGAACCAGCAGACAAGAAGGTGCCCAGCGTGTGAACATCTGTGAAACGTGTAGTGAACAAGTTTAAGTGCAGTTAAAGTGAAATAGTGAAAATATTGAAAATTTTGGTGAGTAGAAAAACACATGTAAATAGCTTAGAAATGGAAGACAGTGACACTGAATTTTTAGGTTTCGATAGTCCGGAAATTGAGAAAAGTGTAAGTAGGATGGAAGAATTTAATCAGAATGTAATTGGTAGCAGAATATGCCAAGAAGTAGAAGATCAGAACGTTAGAGAAACACCTAGAGGTAGTTCAGAAATGTTTAGTAGTAATTTAGAAAGGCCAGCATTTATGTCAGAAATAGAGAATATGTTTCAAACGATAATGAAAAAGATGAGTACAGAGTTAAGTCAAAAGATAGATGAAAATAGTAAAGAATTAAGAACAGTGGAAAAGATGAGTACAGAGTTAAGTAAAAAGATAGATGAAAATAGTAAAGAATTAAGAACAGTGAAAAAGATGAGTACAGAGTTAAGTCAAAAGATGAGTACAGAGTTAAGTCAAAAGATAGATGAAACTAGTATAGAGTTAGGACAGAAATTAGAGAAGGGACAACAGGAATTGGGAATGCAATTGGAGAATCAGAAGAGAGCTTTAGAAACCTTTAGGGAAGAAGTTAGGGAGGAAATTAATAAAGTTAGTAGTGAAGTGAAAGAAAATAGAGAACAGGTAGAACAGGTTAAGGGAGAATTAGAGACAATAAGGCAAGAAGTAAAGAATTCTGAAAAGAAATTAGGTCAACAAGTGAGTGAAAAATTAGATAAAGAAAGGGAAAAAGTAACATATAGATTAGACAAACAAAGGGAAGAAATTAGAGAAGAGTTACAGGGGTGTAAAGTTAGAATAGAAAGATCTGATGTAGAAAGTGAAAGGCAGGCTAGAAATTTGGAGGATGTTACAGACCAAATAAAAGGGGTAGTAACAGAAATTACTCAGGTAAAAGAGGCCTTAGAAAATTTGAAATTAAATGAAAATGCATGTAATCACAACAATCTTAGTAATGAAGTTGCAAGAAACGAGGCAATACCAGGTGTATCAGCTGACATTTCGATGCAAAATAGAGGTAACAGTAATTCCCATTCTGATCTCAGAAATAGTGCAGGGACAGGTGACAATTCAAATTTACATTGGCCTAACCATGTCTTAAATGAAATGACACCTCCAGTTTTTGAAAATGAAGATTCAGATGATCCTAAAGCCTTTTTAGAAGGGTTACAAGAGTACTTCACGGTGAAACGTATACCAGAGGAGTACAAGATGGTGATAGTAAGAAAATGTCTAAAGGGTAATGCTGCCAATTGGCTAGGCCTTTCTATGGGTAACAATAATGACTACAGGACCTTTAGGAACATCTTTTTAACCAGATATTGGGGAGCTAGTAGGCAGGCTAATATTAGAGTTGAATTAAGCAATGGAAAGTTTAATCCTAGATCGGAGGAATCGATGGTCAACTATTTTATGAGAATAGCGAGAAAATCGAAGATGTTGGATCCTCCTCTAGATGAAAAAGATCTAATAAATATAGTTACTCCACATTTTCCGGAAACGCTTCAACACTACCTAATCATAGCCCGACCCGATAGCATTGCAGCTATGATCGAATTATTATCAGCCTTAGAAGTCAATAAGCCGAAACACGCATTTGGAAATAAATATGAAGAAAAAGAAACTGTAAATTCTTTCGGGCAAGGGGCACAGTATTATCAGAATAGAAGTGAGATTAGGGAAAGATATAAAGGACCAGTACCAAGGATGGAATCATTCCGGTGGGAAAATCGAGGTAGATATAACCAGGAAGGGCATCACCAAAATAGAAATGGTAATCAAAGGGGAAGAAATATAAGGGTGAATTATATGAATACAAATAGATTTGATCGAGGTAGACGGGGACGTTATTTTGGACATAGTAGAAATTCAAATGATGGGTATTGGACAAACGGAGATAATGAGTTTAGACCGAGGTCACCAAGACAGGAAGAAAGGTATTCAAATGGACGAAATTCCCCCGAAAATGCGGAAATGGCCGAGGCCATTAACACGGTCAAAAACATGGTAGGAAGTAACCCCGATTTAATGCAGGAAAACAGAAGTAACAATTCGGGAAATAGTACAGGAGCAATACATAAAAATCAGGGAAACGCCAGACCCGGTCAAACGCGCCTTCAGTGAGAACTGGGTATCCTAGTAATGATTGTGATAAGTACTCGGAAATAAATAGTCCTGGAAGGCAAATGATGATACAAAAGAAAAGAGAATGGAAAAATAGAAACGACGAAAACGAAAAAGTAGGAGATCCACCTAAAATCAAAATTGGAGTAAATGGAAAACAATACAATGCAATTATAGATACAGGATCAAATAGCACAGTATGCTCACAAAATTTTTATGATAATTTACAAAGTAGTGGCTTTAAAGTAATGTCTTTACCAGTTAATGGGATATATTGCTCGCTAGCTGTGGGAAAACGAAAAGAGAGAGTAAAATTTCAAGCAATGATAAATATTGAAATAAATGGGAGAATACTTGGAATTTTATTTCTGATTGTAGGAAGACTTGTGACAGATATTATAATAGGTTGTGATTGTCTTTATGCCTGGGAAGCTGTGGTGAATTTTAAAAACATGATTCTAGAAATGAAAGTTGAAGATGAGACCATTATAGTGCCTTTTGTGGAAGATAGTAGTTCAGAAACTATTGTACGAGAAAAAGAGGAAGAAGAAATCCAAGGGGATACATTCTTTGTAGAATATGTTAAAGTAGGAGCTATGGAATTAACTGAAGTAAATGTCAAAGAGTACAGTGTCAATAATAAAGAAAATGTAGAATGGGATAAAAATGATTTCATAGACAATTTGAGGGTTTCTGATGCAACTAGGTACTATGATAGGGAGAGTAGTGAAGACTTAGAAGAATTGTTGAGGAAAAAAGTAACTCAGGCTGATCAACTAAATGAACAACAGAGGGATAAACTGTTTGAAATATTAATCCGAAATAAAGAAGTATTCTCTGAGAAACCTGGTAAATGTAATATTTATACTCATTCGTTTGAGATGATACCCATCAAACCTTTTACACATAAAGCGAGAGCTATCCCTAGTACAATAAGAGAAGAGGTAGATGCAGTTATAAAGTCAATGTTAGAAGATGAGGTTATTGAGATTTCTAATTCAGAATTTGTGAATCCCCTATGTATTGTAAATAAGGCCAATGAAAGATTAGGGTGACATTAGACTCGAGAAAACTAAATTATTGTTCATCATACTTTCCATCAGGGAATCCAACAGAACGTGTCCTCCGAGATATAGGAATTTATTTACGTGTACTTACACATCATAATCACAAGGATTGGGTGAAATATTGTCCATTGATAGAAAAGATTATCAATCACACCATTAATGTAACTACTGGGTTTGCACCAATAAAATTAATGTTAGGAATTGAACCAGAACCAATATTGATCGGGGAACCAAAAACACTGAAAAATAATGACATTCAGTTAAGTGAAGAAGAAAGAGCGAAAATTGCTTTTGAACGAATCAAGAAAAAGGCAGAGAAGCGAAAATTAAAGAAAAAGAGTAGAAAACATAAATGGGAACCTAAGATAGGCGATTGGGTACTAGTTAAAGACCATAAGTTATCAAGTGCCTTGCGAGGTAGGAACAAAAGGATGGAATTGTTATATAAAGGTCCTGCAGAAATTATATCAAAATTTGGTTATCATACCTATGAATTAAGAGATGTTAAAAATGAAAAATGTCTGGGAAGATGGCATAAACAACTCCTTCGACCATACAAGAAACCGTGTGGTGCCTTGGAACCTTGATTTAATGTAAAAGAAAAATTGGAAGTGTCATTTGTCTATTGGCGCCCAATCAGCTTTGAGATAAAATGTAATTGTTAGCTTACTTGAAAATCATATATTGGTCAGGTACTTACATATTCATGAAAAATGCAGAATGTGAATTGCTATCTACTACCAAGAGCTTAAAAATATATTGTATAGAGCTCACAATAACAGCTTCAGAAAGATTGTTAAAATGTTCATCTCCGCATAGAGAGAAAACAGAATATTTACTTTGTAAACATTTGTTAAAATATTTAGATGTATAGATAGTTATCACAGCAAGACAAAGAAAGAACTTGTCTGAAGAGTGTAATGGATTTATATAAATATATGTACATTTTAGTGCTTAAAGGATATAGTACTGATATGTGTTACAATAACAAAAGTGAAAAATCACAATGCAAGTGATAGTGAGAGCGAAGTGAGCAAACATGAACTAAAAGAAGGAAGTATAAAGAAAGACTCTTGAAGTTTAACCTTTATATAGAAGCTTCACAGAAGAAACCATAACATATTGTAATTAGTATTTAAGGATTAATGTTTAGTCAAGTGTACAATTGTTTGTCATGTTAAAAAGATTAATGAGAAAATGTGTTAATAACCAATTTCAAAAACAGTGTAATTGAAAATTGTATATAATGGGAGTGTTGCCGATTATTCAAAATACAGGAGTAATTTTTTAATTTTTCTTTCGGGCAAGACATTTACATTATTTTATTATGAAATAATAAAATAATATAAATGGGGGCATTTGATACCGAAATTTAGATTTCCGATCGAATGGGCTTTTGAAAAAGACATGTTTTAATTTAATTGCCGGATATGAGATTTGCGATAAGTGTTAAGTAATAACATAAATAGATAATAGAGCAGGAAGTGTTGTAAGGTGAGCATGATATGAGTAAATAATAGTCGTTAAATTCGTAGGATAAACACATTATTGGTTTCAAATTAACGAGTCATGACGTCATACCACATAGTTTAAAATACACGTTCGAAAGTCAGTTCTACAAACCTTAAAAGTCGCGCGATATATCTAATAAAATATAAAGTAAACATCGTTTAATCCTAAAAAGGTAATTATATATTTGAAATTCATAAAAGAACATGTTATAATAGAAAGGGACATTTCTAAATTGCGGGAAAAGGAAATAGCATTTTGGATACGAGGCTTTCTTGGATGACGTCATGACATTCAAATGGAGCGAACGGTTTTCTTAGCGTGGGTAAGAGAGAAGCGTCGAGTCAGTACTCAAAGAGAGACCAGTACGGGAGATCGCGCTGAGCGGATGTGAGGGCGATGCCTCTACAGATACAAATATTTTCGGCATAACTCCTGAAAATATTTAAATAGGAAATAAAGGATATGAAAAGTTGTTCTTGGGTTGTCCATTACACTTGCGCAAACCCGAGATAAAGAGATCTTATGCAGAACTAGCTGAGGCGAGCTACATCGAAGGGCAACGTCACATCACCAACGACTTCAGCTTCAAATGGCGATCTAATAACCAGGACATCACAACGATTTTACAGCTTCAGCAGCCTCTTCTTACTTCCACTTCACTTTCTGTGGAATCACTGGACTTCACTATCACATGCTGAGCAGGACTCACTCTCTGTAAAGCTGTTGTCATCACCTCGTTCATAGCACTTTATGTCACATCAACATCAAAAAGCACTAACTTACTGACTGATTGTCGTGAGCATGCTTGCTTATATATGGCTGCAGAATTCTCTAGAAAGTCATGTTGAATTTTCGGAGAAGTCCAAGAGACAGAAGCATTCAGAACTGTCTCTTTGCATCTCAAAGATTTTCCTGGAATTTACGTCATCTGGGAGGGAGTTGTTCTTTTTCCCTCTCCTACTAATCAGATGGGTATGTAGAAGATCGCAATATCCAGCATCTGGCTTTGTCACAGTATTACTTCTGATAGTTTCTGAAGCGACATTCAGGTGTGTCAAAATTTAAGAATAAAAGCACTAGTAATAGTGAAGTATTCTTCATGTTTGAGTTCAATGTTTTGAGTCACTTAATTTACACTCACCTTCACTTCAAAATATTAGAAAAACTCTAATGTTTTCCAGATCATTTGATCTCATCTCTAGCTTTCAGTCACCATCTTGCTTCTTTGGTTTGTGACACCAAACATTGTAAATATTAAAAATAGAAGCACTATTAACAGTGAAGTATTTTTCATGTTTGAGTTTGATTTTTTGAGTCACTTTATTTACACTCACTTTCACTTTAAAATGTTAGAAAATCTGGAACATTTTCAAGATCATTCGATCTCATCTCAAGTACATAGGAAAAACTAAAAGAAATTTGTAAATCAGACTCAAGGAACACCAGAAAAACAAAAAACAGACAATTCTGCTGTGTCACACCATTTTTGGATAGAAATCCACAACATTGGCCTTAACATACATTTGTTAAAATGACTTAGTTCATCAATAGAATTGAATATTTGGGAAAACATATACATCATCAAAAACATAATAAAGTAATACATTTTGAAATCCCAACTTTGAACGAAGTGTTAAAACTTAGCACCCCTAACACCAGATGGTGACAGGACCCTAGTAGTAGAGAGGTGAAGGAGAAAGGAGTTGGCTTCAGTCATCCAATGGCTGAGGAAGGTGAATGTAAATAAAGTGACAAAAAATCAAACTCAAACTTTAAAAGTATGTTATAGTTTTAATTATCTTTTCTTTATTTCAATTATAGTTTGACTGTTAAATGATAAGAAAAATTATGCTGCAAATACATATGCTGATATAAGTGATATAACTGCTTTAATAAATAGGTCATGATCATGTAGTAACTACTTATCTCTATCTTTCAATTCTTTGTAGTATAAATGGACTTTTTTTGTTAGGAGTCAGTAGTAATACTTAAAACATAACTTACTACATTTGTTTAATGGCGTGCATTTCAATAACACATGTTTCTATTACTAACCAAATTTTGGCTGCTGCTAGGAGGCATGCTTTATTAAATAACATCACTAAACATCTTCCACATTTAAATATGTATTTGAATCATCATAGCATGTCTGTGAAACTCTGTTCACAAAAATTCTGCTTTTGGAGTGCTGAGATGGCTGCACTTGCCTTACTTGCTGGTATAGTTGGTGGATGTTTTATCTGATAGTTTCAAATGCCTCACACTGTACAACTTAAAGATCATTATATCTTAACAAATGTACACAAATAATAAATTAGCTTTTGATCCTCAGAATTGCATGTTTAGTAATACAAGTATTTAATAGCTGTTTTTGTCATTGACATGTTTCTAACTTGCAGGCATAGTAGAGGATGGCAAGTCTGTCACAATAAAGGATCTACTGAAAGTTTTGTATGAGAAGGCTTGCCAACAGAAACTTTGGGGACTAGTAAGGCACACAGCTGGCATGCTGGGAAAACGTGTGGAGGACCTTGCTAAAGCTGTAACAGACTTACTAGTTCGTCAGAAACAGGTAATCTATGCTTACAATTATTAAATCATTGAATTGCTTATAGTATTATGGGAGAAACCTTAATTATTTTTCTTGGAACTAAAGCTTAACTGTCTAGTCCTAGCATCATACACAACATGTATATTGAGAGAAGTCATTATTCGTCCTCAGTCGTTAATCAGATTTCTCCTCTGAAAGTTGTTTGCATTATCGAATGTTTTATGTATATGCATAGTATAGTGAATTGAATTATGGGGAAACTGTAGCCATAATAGTATGAATAGGGTATTATTGCAAAAAAAAAAAGTATAAGGTTTATGCATGATTCAGGAAAGAGGAATTCCAGTAAGCATAACTTTATTTATATATAGTGCCATCAGTTTAAAAGGCTCATCCTTTATGGTACCATGATGGCAGAGCACACAGCACCTGTTCGCCAACACTCCACTCCCTGTGCAGCCATCAGCAGAATTATTTTGCACTATGTGAAGCACGTGCGAGTTAGCCAAGATAGTGGAACATTGGTTGTGTTGCCAATTGATAGTGTATCAGTGTATTTGCTTGAGTAATGATGCAATTTACGACTGAACAAAGAATATTTATCTGTAGTCATTTCATAAAAAATGAATCACCTGTTCAGTGTTGGAGAGCATTTAGGGAAAGGTTGCCTGACATTGATTTGCCCAATAGACGTAAGTGCACAAAATATTCCACAAATTCAGTACTAGAGGAATGATATTAGGCCCAAAAAGAAAGGCAATGTTGCCAAGTTCTCACAGAAGAAAGCTTGATAGAATAATTGCCCCAAAAGTCTCTCTTAAGTTAGCAAAGCAAGCAGGTGTTAGCTGTGGATCAGCACAGAAGGCCACAAAAGTGCTAAAATTGCGACCGTACAAAGCTACAGAGGTGCAAGCCTTAAACAACAGAGTTCCGCAGACTACAATAAGGTTTTGCACCTACTTTCTTGAGTCCTTGCATGTCGGTATCATTATTATCCTTTATTGTCAATAGACTGCAATACAGTTTCTGACATTGTCACAAATTCATGATCATAAACCTGCAAGTAGTGTTATTCAGTGATGAGGTATGGTTTCATATCAATGGACATGTTAACACGTAAAATAATTGCTACTGGGTAACAGTAAATGCCAGATTCATACCTAAAAGTGTACTGCATAATCCTAAGATCAGTGTATAGTATGCCATGAGTGCAATGAGAATCATTACCCTATTTTCTTTCTCTAAGTGAAGCTTATAGTCTTTAAAATATTTGTTATATTTGTAGATTTGTACTGCTCGCTGGTAATAGCTTCAGTTTTTCATTGAATACCGTTAAAGTAATTTGGGTTTTGTGAGCACTTCAAGGCTGGAAATTTGGAACTCATTTCATTCCATTGAAATTATAATTCCCATCTTATGTTAATTATACAGGACAGACATAACAATTTTGTTTAAAATTTACTTGCTGTATTACATTTACTTCATAAACTGAAGAGGAATATATTTTCTAACATTTTTATTTATGTACTCTTGTTCCCAAACTGGAATATTAAAATAAATCAGTGTCAATGATTAAGGACTTCTTTCCATATATCAGTATACTGTATGTAGTCAAAGGACTTCTTTATTTCAATACTCGCCTATAGATAAGATAGATAAGAATAGGTTCTACCAACATGATGGTGAATAAATGATCATATTTGTTCCTTCATTCTCATTTTCTGGAAGTATGTATGAAAAAATTACAAAAGTAATACTAAAAATAATGAGCTAAAAGTGGGTAAAATAATATAAAATGGATTTCTCACATCGTTGTTTGGTCCTCTTGAGAAAGAAGAAGAACATCCTTGTTGATAATGCCCTTTTTACAAAACAGCATATTTCTGCTTTTCAGTTGTGTAAGTTTAGAATGTTTGAGTTAAACCTTGAGCATGAATATTTTTAAAAAGATGCACTCTTATAGGTAACTGTTGGTATGCCACCAACAAATGAGCATACTATCACAGCACCCTTGCCAGAACTGGAGCTGCGGCAGCTTATTCATCAAGCATATGGGGATGATGAGAGCACAGCAATGCTTACACAGGTAAAACTTCATATATTTGCAAGGGTAAAATGGGCTGAGATAATGAAAACATCCTTTTCATATTGTGACAAAATGCTTGCAGGTTATCAGTACCTAAGCACATCTAAATGTTGCTGACAGAACCTGCTTTTGTTTTGAAAGTACATATGTGCTGCCAATTTTAAATGCTTCAAAAATATAATAAGAATATTAAACAAAATTTGTACAAAGTGTAGGATTAATGACTAAATTTGATCAGTTTGGGTTCCTGTTACACTGAGAACACTGGCCAATTTATTTTGGCACAAATGTAATACCACTAGTTACGATGGGTCTTCCTCCACTTGCCCTTCACCCACATGTGTTGAAGGGCCATCCTGCACACAACAGGAAAATGGCCCATGAGGCTCCATGAATGCTGACCGTCCTGGTGCACCTTTGCAGCCACCTTACTCCTGGCAGGTCTACCGTAGGCTCCACCAAAGTTACCCTGCTGACCCCAGGATGTTTGCTGGGTCTCCGGAGTGTTACCTCATCTTGTTTGATTCAAGACCCTCCTGCCTATGTTGACCATTACCTCGTGACTTCTGAGGGTGTCCCAATCCTTGTATCACCTCCTCACCCACCCTCACAATGAACACCCACAGATCTATAACTGTCTGTCCCAAGTTCAACTCCAATCAGGCTGCCTCCCCCATAGGGAAGGTGTCATCCATTGCTGCCACTATATCATAGGATTGATCTAATTCCCTTTTTGGCATGTCCTCTGCCACATTTGATCGGACCATGGCTGCACTCTGGCCACTAGCACCAGGCATGGCTTCCCCTGTATATGACAGTGGTAATGTCATCCTCCACTCTTATATCCAAGGTACATAGAGCCACTTGATGGGATAGCTTCGATGATTCCTCCATTCCCATGCTTCACCAGTCCTTACTCGTTCCTTGCATGCTCATAGGCTTTCCTGCCCACCTCTGTAGCGTGGTTGTTAAATATCTAAGAGATCGTGAGTTTCAATCGCACTTAGCGTGAGTTATCCGGATAAGGTTTTTTCCGAGGTTTTCCCTCGTCTTGAGAAGACAAATGTCAGGTAACTCAAAGCTCTACAGACCTTGGGCTCATTTGAGTATTATTTCACCCCTTTCATTCATTCACCATCTAATATGACATATTGGAGGATGTTAATAACAAACAATATAGGCTTTTCTGCCGACAGTCCTTCACGACATGGTGTCCTCGTTGGCTATATCCCCAACACATTCCACTAGAAGACCTTTATGGACGTCCCTGAGCTGGCTCTTTGTCTCTATCGTGTCTTGCACTTCCATTCTCCAAGAAAGTCGTAACTGTTACCTTGGTGCTCTCTCCCTTGTCTGCACTATTCCGTCCACCCCTGACATCCAGTTCCTTGGTGCTACCAGGAAGACATTCCCCGATGTCTTGCATGGCTTCAACATGCTGGTAGAGATCTCCCACATTCCAGCCTAGTTCTTCTGCATCTTCCTTCACGCTAACCAGTTGTCCCTCAATCTTTGCCAATACCTCCACGTTCATCTCAGTCATTTCAGTCCTCATCTTTTTCATTCCGGAATTCATTTCTGTCTTCACTTCCTCTGACACCAGTGTAACAAAAATGAGAGCAAAGTCCAATTACTTTTCCTGTCACTTTATTTTTCTTCTAAAATCAAAGCACAAGACACAGCTCTCTATTACTATCGTTAACACAGTCAACAGTTTTTTGTGATCTTACAGTTCACAACTGTTCTGTCTTCTCATAGCCTTGACACACACTTTTCTGTCTTTCTTTACTCTCTCTTTCTCACTAAAACTGCTTCACTTCAAGATTGACCCCAATGCGATGTATCTCAAACTATCTTTGTCAACTCATACAGTTCTCTCACGGTGACACACACACACACACACACACACACACACACACACACACACATACACATATACACACGCACACGCAGGGAGACAGAGAGACACAGACACAGTCCCATTCACGAATCAGCAACTATTCTTCCTTTTTACCTCTAAAACTGTGCTCTCTGACTGTCATGCAAGCTATTTATAGGTAAGAATGACATAGCATAAATCTTTCTAGAAATTTGCCTTTTCCTTGAACCTTTTTCAAATAAGCCGGCAGCCAGAAATTCCATGAACACACTCAAAATGCTTTGTTCTACTGCGCTCTGTTTTTATGAGTCATCTATTCACAAGCAGTGGCGCAAGACTGCCTGACCATGGCTTTGATGTGCACTGCCACCAGCCAGCGTAACAACAGTAATAACAATAACAACCACCACAACCACATCAAGCAACAACAATTATACTCTATTCTAAAGTAAGAACAAATTAGAAACTAAAAACTTCACTTATCTTAGTAATGTTGCACGTTCTTTTTGCACAAACAGAACGTGCAAAAAGAACGTGCAACATTACTAAGATAAGTGAAGTTTTTAGTTTCTAATTTGTTCTTACTTACTTTAGAATCTTGTTGCTTCACTGTTAATAGCTTCAATTGTCCTTATTAAACAACAATTATAATTTAAATCATAATTGTGAGTCCAATCATATTTACTTGCTGTTTTGTTATGCAACTGTTAACCTTAAAAAAAGGCTCTTTTTGCAAAAATGGCTTGATTCCGAGTAAATAGCTCCTCAATAAGGCACTCAATTGTAATCTTCTCCACCAATATCTTGGCCACTCCATCCTTTGTCCATTGGCATGATGTAGAAATGACCCTAGTTCACCATGTTGAACAATATTACATAACTGGAAGTTACCTCCAATCTTCACCTTATACACATTGCCAACTACACACTTACAATGTCATGCAAATCATGTGCCACTACTACTCACTATTTTGATTTCTTATTTGTTGCCAGCCTGCATTATGCGCCCTTTAAGTCTATCTATGGCAACATTACCTTAAAGTGTACATTGTGTGCGTTTAACATTTATATGTTATTTTCAGGAATTGCTGGTATACTTAGCAATGTTTATAAGAACTGAACCTCAGCTTTTCCTGGAAATGTTACGATTAAGAGTTGGCCTTATTATACAGGTAAGAAATTTAATCTTTTTAGTATTTTTAGTTAATTTAGTTTTGGACCTCCTACCTACTTGGTTGTATCATGGCATTATAGATACAATGTTAGTATATACAGAATGCAAGAGAAGATGTAGAAACTTAAAAATTTGGGACCTTAACGCTGTTCATGTTGTTGCATTAAATGCAGAGTTTCTTCTCTTACTCTACTGCTTTCTCACAGTTTCTTCCTCTCTGCTGCTCATGAAAACATCTTCATCTTTCCCCATCAGTATTCTTCTCTCTCTTTCTCTGTGCAACTTACACATCATGTGATGTTTTGAAAACTAATGGAACCATTTTCCGGTGATGTTAATAAAGATTATAACACAATTAAAAGGTTTAACAGGTTTAAAGGTTTTACAAACTTGTACCTCATCTTATGCTTGCAGTTGGATGGAAATGACATACTTTTTTGTGGTAACTGTTTTACACGAGTAGTACTAACAAAAATTGTTATGGCTTATTAAATATCCATATTATCAAAAATGTTAAATCACAAACTCTTATGCTTACAAACTCTTTATACATAGCATTTTAAAAAAATGAAAGTTGAAATGAAAGGGTGATCTCTTGGCAAAAACACCAAGACTAAACAAAATAAATCTCAGTTTCTCTGC
Organism: Tenodera sinensis; assembly: GCA_030765045.1. Taxonomy (NCBI): domain Eukaryota; kingdom Metazoa; phylum Arthropoda; class Insecta; order Mantodea; family Mantidae; genus Tenodera; species Tenodera sinensis. The sequence goes on from CM060972.1 coordinate 62,438,587, forward strand.
ATCACATAGCATGTATTGTGTATCTTTTCCCTTGCATAATTGGCATTCACCTTGTGGATAGCCATTTCTTTCACATTTCAATCTCTATTCTCTTGCTCTTAGACATGCTACCTCTTCTTTTGTATTCTTAATGCTGACTGTATGATCATTATAATAATAATTTTCATGAATATTACAAATAGAAGCACTAATAACAGTGAAGTATTCAACAGCTGATAATGGGACCGAACAGTCTTGAAAACGTTTCCTGTTTTTAAAACAACTTAAGTGAAGGTGAGTGTAAAAAAGTGACTCAAAATGTCCTCAAACAAAAATAATTTTCATATTGAAATGTGTTCTTTATATAGTAATAAATCTTGTGGTTCTACAGTATAAATGTTAAGAAATAAGACCTTTAGATTGTATTGAAAATATGTTTAAAAGTAGCCCTCCAGATTTCCAATATATATAAATTAGGTCAGTCAGATGGCAACAGATGTTTATGTGCTCAATTTGAAAATTTAAGGAGGTATGCTATATGGCAATCCATGCAGTGTTCAAGAAAATACAAAATTGTTACTATATTTGTACAAATTTGGTTTTTGGGGATATCAAAATTACAAATTTGTTTCAGTACAATCCATCTAAAATTTTAGGAAGTTCCTCAACCATGTATGTAAATGCAAAATTAAAGTTGAATTAGAATTGTTATTTTTGCATGTCAACCAACCTGCTGCTGGTATGTGGGCAATGTTTGAGAGGTAGAATCAGGACTGAAAGATTCAATGCCACAGCACAACTGCTTTAACCACTGAGCTACCATGGCAGCTTGCCAGTAGGCATTGAATTCCCCTACTGATATGTATTTTCCCAGTAAACCCAAAAGGTGACTTACAATCGTAAGTACTTTATGTCCCAGGTTTTAATAACTTTTGGATGGTAATTGTTATTTTTGTATATCAACCAACTTACTGCTGGTGTTTTTAAACACACAAGCCATATGTTGACAATGCTTGTAAGGTAGAAGCAGTACTGAAAAATTGAGTACCATAGCTGGGATTTGAATCGCGGACCTTCCGCTTCACACATGACCTCTCTAACCACTGAGGCTACAATGGCAACTTGCCAGTATGGCATTAAATTCCCCAACCAATTCGTATTTTCCCGGTAGAATTGCTTAGCAGTTCAACTTATGGAAGTAGTAGACTTTAAAAGTATCAACTTAACTCAGATGAGGAGGAGGAGAATTCCAAGGTTAAATGAATTAAATATCTTCACAATACCTAATAAAGAAAAAAACTAGTTATTCTGATAACATAAACTTTAAGAATTACATAGCTGTAATATCCTTTAAAACTAAAACTTCTACAGCCAATAATTCTGGCAATACCAACCACATAATCATGCATCTAAGGAAACTCAATGTGGTGCATTGCACTACAATATTGTGCTATAATTACTCTCCATACATTTAATGCTAACTTTTATAATTAAGTTACACTTAGGCACATCGAAGTTTTGTCACTTAAAACAATAACAATCACATAGTAAATGTATTAAAGCTGATCCTTATGGTTACATGGCTACTGCTTCTTTGCGATAGGTTATGGCTACAGAGCTGTCTCGAACATTGGTCTGTACAGGAGAGGAAGCTTCTGAGCATTTGCTCAATCTTTCACCTTTTGAAATGAAGAATCTTCTGTATCACATACTTAGTGGAAAGGAGTTTGCAATTAGTAGTGGTAAGTTTGAATTGAATGATTGTTAAAACCGCATCTCAGCACACTACATTTTAGTTACTGAGGTAGTCTGTATATATAAAAATGTTATATTGGTTTGTGTACGCTTCAAAAACTCAAAAAGTTCTGCATCGATTTAGCTCAAATTTTGATACAATATACAACCCACTTCAAAGATTGTTTTTATCTATTTCTTGTGTCAGTAACATACCTGCGACTGAAGGTAAACAGCTTTTTCAACGGCCATCATCGTTACTTGCCAATAGATGGCATTGTTAACTATAATGATTTTTTTTTTACAAAAAAAATTCCCTTGCATCGCATTCAGATTATTATGCAATGTGACTTAAATATTCACCTTAATTGAGGTGCTTTTGTGTGATTGTGTAGTGATTGAGCTGCGCCGTTTGCCAAATCATAAGTAGAGGTTATGTTTTGTATGAGATTTTGTTGTAATCATTATTTAACTATTTCATTTAACTAATATTTCACTTAGCAAATAAGATTAATTTTTTTACAACTTTTCGATACTGTCTGTCCTTGGCTCTCGCTTCATCTGGAATAACTGCAACATTGTTACCAGGTGGAAGGACTGCTCATTCATTTCTGAAGTTGCCATTGAATATACAAACTATCGCGACTCCCATGTGCAGTATTTCCAAAGCGTCTGGTATGGGAAAAGTATTACAAAAATGTAAAGTCATTGTTTGGGATGAATGCACGATAGTACATAAAAATCACTTGAAGCTATGGATCGATCGTTACAAGATTTGCATGGAAACATTCAACCATTCAGGAATGCATTGATATTGCTCACAAGAGATTTTAGACATACATTGCTTGTAATTTCTCAATCGACACCAGTGGACGAAATAAATGCTTGCATAAAATATTCAACATTGTGGTGACATGTATGTACATTACAGTACACTACGAATATGCGTGTCTAGCTTCAAAATGATAAATCAGCCGAGGTATTCTCACGATAGTTGCTAGGTATTGGAATTGGACAGCTGCCAATAGATGAGACAAGACGAATATAATTTTCTAATAATTTTTGTAATTTAGTAACATCAAAAGAAGAACTTATCGCAAAAGTATTTCCTAATATTCAAATTAATTATAGGAATCACAATTGGATCAGTGAACGAGTTGTCCTTGCCGCAAACAATAAAGATGTCTATCAACTTAATAATTTTATACAATCCAGCATTCAAAGTGAGGAGATTATATATAAATAGATAGATGCCATTGTGGAAGCAGATGAAGTAGTTAATTACCCATCAGAGCTTTTGAACTCTCTTGATCTGCCAGGAATGCCACCATACACATTAAAATGAGTGGCAGTGAGAAAGCTGATTTTCTTGCAAAAAAGGGTACCAGCGGTGTACAAAAATCTATAGTTAATCTACCATTTTATGCAGCTAAAAGATTAGTCAACTCTGAATTCAAAAAAAATTATTGCAAAATATTACTATGAAAAATCAAAAAATAAAAGATGGGAACTACCAAACATTCAAACAGTAATTCCTGAGTATCCTCGAAAAACAGCAGTTGCAACCTTCAGGTTGATTACAGGACATGATTGTCTGGCAAAACATTTAAACAGAATTGGGATATATTCTTCACCACTCTGTCCTCTATGTGATCTGCAAGAGGAAATGGACCGAGACCACCTTCAAATATGCCCGGCCACTTCTGGTGCCCCATCCATTAGTGAAAAATATTGGAGAGCAATGACTTCATTGTCAGAAATCCAGCATTAGCTAACAACAACATTAAAATTGAAAATAGGTGTGCCAATTATCATGTTGTGTAATGTTAATCAGCCAAAACTCTGTAACGGCACGAAGCTCGCAGTTAAGAAATTGATGAGCAACGTAGCAGAAGCAATGATTTTAATTGGGCCTTTCAAAGGCTAAGATGTCCTCATTCCTTGAATTCCCATGATCCCAACCGATACACCATTTAAATTTAAAAGATTACAATTCCCAACTCAATTGGTGTTTGCAATCTCAATCAATAAAGCTCAAGGTCAATCTTTAGAATTGTGTGGTTTAGAATTAGGTGCGGATTGCTTCTCACATAGACAATTGTATGTTGTGTGTTCCCGTGTCAGCATACCAGATAGCCTTTATATCTACGCAAACAGTGGAAAAACAAAAAATATTGTATACCCACAAGTATTCCAAAATTAAACTTTTTTGAAACGTATGCTTTGTTTTGTTCATTTCTCATCCATGCAACCATAATGTGCCACAGCAAAGCATGGCAGGGTAGTGTGATAAGGACTTGTGTATAATTAATTTGCATATAAAATATTAACTAGAAATGTATGTTTATTTTAAGGTAACTGTATATTAATATATTTTAATGTCACTTTTATTTCAGTGGGAAGAGGCAACTTTTCAGTAATAAGCTGCAAATCAAGCCGAGTAAGCAAGGTAAATAATTTATGATTTATGTAGTAATTTATTTAGGACATACCAATTTTGCCTGTCTTGCCATATAAGAAAAATACAACATTTTGTGATCATCAGATAAAAGGAACCTCTGAGCCACCATTCTTTTCCAGAGAAATAGTGAAAATTAAGTTCACATACATTTGAAAATTATAATACTTAAGTGTAATGCTCCTTTAGAATTTTGTTTAATGTTGAATTTCAGGTGTGGGAACAGTTAAATATTTTTCCTTGTTTCCAGTGTCCATTTGTTTTATTTGCAAGATTATTCTATTTCATTTCAATATTATTTTGGTTAAACGAATACAATTTTAACTAAATTAACACTTGGTACATATGATATAATTATTAACTACTCAGTTTAAAAACCTGAAAATTCTTGTGTATTGACTTATTACAAAGAGTTTAAAACCTGTGGAATGTTCTTGAAAACTAAAGATGTAACATACATTAATTTAATACTGGGACACACATGTGTCTAGATCATTGTACAATAATTTTATAAAGCATGGAGTAGTAAATTAAATTAATAAAATTCTCATTCAAGTTTAAAATGCTACCAGTATAATGTAGGATGACTATCTAGTAGGTAATAAAGACCTAATCAAACTTCTTCAAACTCCTTGCTCATGAATGTGGGTCTTGAAATTAAACAAAAAAAAAGTTCATTTGTATAATGCAAGCACATATGGGAGGATATCAAGTCACATTAACTTCAGTTTTTATAACCATTTGTATACTTTAATTTCAGAAAAGTCAAATTGGTAACTTCCTTGGAGTAGATGCAGATGAAACAGAAACTTTTGAACCTGATCGTCAAGGACAGTGGTTGCGCAGGCGTAGACTTGATGGAGCACTAAACAGGGTGCCAAGAGACTTCTATCCCCGAGTTTGGGGAGTTTTAGAAAGAGTAAGATATTTGCAATATGCAAAATAAAGATGTAGAATGACTTTTAAAAGATATACTAGTGAATATTGAATGTATAGTTCTCAAACATTAATTCTTTGTATTTAATGTTTTGTATATGGTATTCAATGACTAATTCCATTGGTTATAACTTTCAATCCTCTTGAGATTTACAGCTTTATTAGAACCTTAATGAGTTACCAACTTTAGTCTTTTCCCAATGATTGGTACTTAACTCATTCAGCAATCAATGCATACAACATTAGCATCATAGCATGTCTATTATGTTTGTAACATTCTTCTGAAAGAGCTTTGATAATTATTTATGTATGCCAACAAACTTACTGCTGGTGTTTTTAAACACACAAGCTGTGTGTGGGCAATGTTTGAGAGGTAGAATTATAACTATAAAGTTCAATACCACAGCCGGGATTTGAACCACAGATCTTCTGCTTTACATGTAGCTGCTCCAACCATTAAGCTACTGTGACAACCTGCCAGTATGACACTGAATTCTCCAAGTGATTCTTATTTTTCCCGGTGGACCACAAAGGGAATCTCGTATAAGAGATAAATACCCCAAGAGCGACTTAAAATCTTAAGTACTTTATATCCCGCGATTAAATAACCTTTAGATGCTATGGTAGCTTTGAGAATGAGTTGGAGTCAACTTGAAACATGTCAGCTGCATAAAAACTTGCAATATTACTAAAATAAGTGAAGCTATTAGTTTCTAATTTGTTCTTACTTTAGATTCTTGTTGTTTCACTGTCAATAGCTTCATTTTTCCTTATGTAAGTTAATATACAAAATTTACTAAATTTTTCTAAAAAGGATAAAATTCCAAATTATAATCAATTTAGCTGTTTAGATTGTGATAGGGTTTATATTGGTAAAACTAAATGTCATTTGTTGTTAGCTAATGCTGGATTTCTGACAATGAAGTCATTAATCCTCTCGCTCTCCAATATTTTTCACTGATGATATTGAAGAGAGCAATAGCAGTAATAGTAACCGCTTTTTAGAGAGCACCATATCTTTATGTTTTGGCAGTCACATCGCTCTCTCACAACCCCCAGAATGTCTGGAGGACCACACCTGTCGTTGGTTTATGGGTCTCACTGACCTGACCGGGAGAATTATCAAAATAAATTCACCGACCATATGTCATTTAGAAACCAGAATAAAAGAGCATTTTAGAAATATTAAATATAAACAAATTGACAAATCAGCTGTGGCAGATCATGTTTGGTCATTCAATCATGAAATTAATCCAGAGGTTAAATTATTAAAACAATTAAATGGACCTATAAATTTAATGGTTTGGGAAAAGATATTTATTTTAAAAAACAGAACTGTGTTATGGATTTTGAAATACAAGGTATAGATTGCATTTATAGCTTTTTGTTTTCAGAGATTGGTAACAGATAGTTTTAAAATGAGCATCAGTAGCTATGGTAACTTGTTTGTATAGCTTTGAAAATAAGTTGGATTACAACTTGAAACATGTCAGCTGTGGAAAATCTTGCAATATTACTAAGATAAGTGAAGCTTTTAGTTTCTAATTTTTCTTATTTTAGATGTAATACATGTTTTGTTTGCTTTTAGTGTCATGGCCTTGCTATAGAGGGCAGAGTACTTCCACAGCAACTCACACAAGAGGTAAAAATTCCAGTGTAATTTATTTCTATGCTTAGCAGCAATCCATAACATTGCGAAGACAAATACAAAATAAAAATTACAAATTGTATCATTCACATTCTAACCTGTTACTGTGTTTCATTGCATAATTGTTTCCATTGCATTGTGGCAGTCTTTTTATAAATGCAACCTCAGGGTTGCAGCAGATAAAATTGGCGAAGGCTAGTATATTTTCAAAATTCAGTTTCTGCCAAAATTAACTTTATTGTAACAAAGAAATCATATAACAAAGTATCTCACTCTTTACAAATATGATTGCAATGAATTTCCGAAGCTGTTCGGTTTAATATCATTATATCCTTTTCTTTTATGTTTATTCCATACACCAGATACAAAATGGTGTCTCTCATGCTTTATGCTTTCTCAGCTTTTCTCACTGAATAATAATTAGCTCTATGAATATAATTGCTTGTTGTAAGTTCTCTTGCCAAATGTTAATCAGGATCTTTTGTTAATCCAGGTCTGGTATTTATTCCTCCTAGTTATATAGCCATCAACTATTTCTCTTTTGTCTTTTATCACAATGTTCTCTTACAATTGATGTTGGCCGTGTTTCCCGTTTCCCGCTTTGGATTCAGTAATAACGTTTACAAATGTGATCACAATATTCACATAGTAGGAAATTTACATGTATTCAATGGATATAAATTGACATGGTAAATGTTAGTGTGAATTTTCTTATCAATTCACTTGGGTACACAATTTTGTCACAGCATAATGGTTGCACTATGATTTAAAGACAACCTCTCTTCAAGAATAGCACTGAGAATGTGATAAATGTATCTTGAAATTGCAGTCTATGATTTTCAACAACTTACACCAAATACAAAGATAAGTGAAGCTTATAGTCTCTAAATATTTGTTGATTCATTAATTCTTGAAACAGCTCCATGTAATCATCTTCCTTTCATAGAAGTTTGAAAACAGTGTTGTTGTAATTAATTTAATTTAAAAGGTGAGTCAATTAATAACACTGAACAACACTTACAACATTTGTAAGTGTTGTTCAGTGTTGTTAATTGACTCACCTTTTAAATTAAAGTTCCATGTAAACCTCACTAATCACAAAAAGAGTCAAAAATTATATGTAGTCCCAATTATGTGGGTATCCCCACCATGCCAATCCAACACTGTTCCACTGTTCTCCAGATGCCTCACTAATTTTTGCATGCAGTGTTTTAATGGTCATTGTTGGCAATCATACCATTCCAAAAAAGCTGACTAGTGTTGGCACTACTATGGTAGCCACAAAATTTAAAGGCAGCTGGCTCAACACAAAATCCAATCATAGGTTTGCCATGTCTTGCAGTATTGTATAGTTAAACACACTGTGAAATCATGCTGTACAGCCAGTGATATGTCATTTGCACCCACAAAATGTATTTGTACAACAGGAAAAAGAATAGTAATAGTCAATTATCAACTGCCTTTAAATTTTGCGGCTACCATAATCCAATATTGTTTTGCAAGAAACACATGCTCAACAGAAAGGCTACATTGTCACAAGCACCGGCAGATATATTATATAACTTATTCCACTTCCTGTAAGCTGGAACACAAGTCAAATACAACTCTTGGAACCTCTGTTGTTACACTTCCTGTGTTACCCTGTCAAGTTTGTCATGTAATGGATTGTCATCTATCCAAATTTGGTTGTATTCAGCAAAATATTTATGCGATGATGTGATAATTTCTGACTCCTTTTTGAGTGTGACACCCCATATTATGCTTACGTCAGGTAGAAGTTAATGAATAACAGTGATCATGACTTCCATCACAAATCTTTCATTGTGGAAAAGGAACACTTAATCTATAACTTGCTCTTGCATTATAAGGTCTTTTACTTCAACAATGACATGAAAAATTAAATAAGTATAATGAAACTGAAATTACCTGCTTTGTTTTATTACAGATGACACCTGGAGAACTGAAGTTTGCACTGGCAGTGGAAACAGTATTAAACTCCATTCCACAGCCAGAGTATCGTCAATTGATGGTTGAAGCACTAATGGTACTCACTTTAGTGACAGAGTACAATGTTGCCAGCTCTCTTGGTGGCATTATAACTGTTGAGAACCTTGTGCACAAAGCAAACCAAATCTTCCTTGAGGATCAGGTAGGAATAAAGCCAGTAAGAAAATTTTAAATGTGAAACTCCTTTGTCTTAAGTTTTGCTACTTTCATAGCTTACACATAATATTTTCAAAAGTGAAGTAGGGGGTGATACATCATATTCACTTACAATTTGCCCCCTTGCATAATTTCCCCATCCTACGATACTGGAAGATTTTCAAACAAAATTAATCTTCTTTGCAATTTTTGTGAAAAATATTGCACAACCCTTGACCTTCAGAAGTTTTGTTTGCTAGCATTCCTTGATCACCCAATTTCCCATACAGATACCTGACATGTCACAATTTAGGATGGCCCTTAGCTCATATGTCATTTTTTTTCCTTGAATTTTTACAATGGCACACCATGAATCTGTTACATTACACTGGAAAACTACGTATGTCAAGTCTGTGAAGATGAATTAATTTTTACCCAAGCTTCAACCAACATAAAGTAAGGCATTTTAGTAGGAATAAAAATAGTCTCAGATAACATTGCGATAAGATGGTTATATTGTAATATATTTTATGTACATTTTTTGACATGAGTGATACCTGATCTTAGTATTTTTATAATATGTGACATAATATGTGTTAATATCTTGTTATATCAAACATAAGACAATTTTCACTTGAATGTTTTTGTACTTAATTTTAAATTATGTTGATTAGTACAAATGTTGAGTTCAAATTTATATGTTGTTTTTAGCTAATGCTGGATTTCTGACAATGAAGTCATTAATCCTCTTGCTCTCCAATATTTTTCACTGATGGATGGGGCACTAGAAGTGGCTGGGCATATTTGAAGGTGGTCTTGTTCCATTTCCTCTTGTAGATCACATAGAGGACAGAGTGGTGAAGAATATATCCCAATTCTGTTTAAATATTTTGCTAGACAATCATGTCCTGTAATCAACCTGAAGGCTGCAACTGCTGTTTTTCAACGATACTCAGGAATTATTGTTTGAATGTTTGGTAGTTCCCATCTTTTATTTTTTGATTTTTCATAGTAATATTTTGCAATAACTTTTTGGAATTCAGAGTTGACTAATCTTTTAGCTGCATAAAATGGTAGATTAGCTATAGACTTCTGTACACTGCTGGTACCCTTTCTTGCAAGAAAATCAGCAGTATCCATTGGAAGACTAGATGTTTTTGAAGTGCTGTTAGATGGGTAAGGATTTTCCAACATTCTATAATTGTTTGGTTTTTTGGTGACAACTTGGAAGTAATTGCTATAATTGCTGCCCTGGAATCTGAGAGAATAACTGCTTGATGAAAATGTGAAATTCTATACAAAAGATTTTGTAGGGCCATTCGAATTGCTTCAATTTCTCCATCAATGTTTGTAGTTCCATAACTTAAAGATTTGTAATATGAAAAGAGATGACTCGTGACTCCAGCCCCTACTCCAGCTCGGTTTATCAGTGATCCATCAGTATAAATATGGAGCCATTCATGTTCCAGAAATCTAGTATGGATTGTCTCTAATGCCAACAATTTTAGAACACTAGTTGGGGTATCACTTTTCTTAACTTCTTCTGTCAGGTGTAAATAATATGTGATGTCTAATGTTTGTGTCAGATTGACTTTATATATTAAGTTTTCCTTTGAATTAAAAGGTATACATCCTTCTAGATGTCTTGAATTTTGGAAAGAAAGCTCTCCTGAGTCTTTAGTGTATTTGTAAAATTTCTCTTGTTCCACGTTTGAATGGGAGTCTTCAACTTTTCTTGTTGAATAAAAGCTGCTTTTTCTATTTTTTTTTAGTGAAAAGATTTGGTAGTTTGATTTTGTTATATTAAGTCATTAAATTTTCTTTGGTGCACTTTTGTAGGTTGGTTAAGGTTTGTTGCATGGTTTTTTCTAAAGCGCGTCTCACCCTTAAAAGACAGTACACGTTAAATGGAGCGCAGTGTTGCAACATGTACTAGTTGCGAATCTTTCTCCGCGAGCGACTCGAGGTGGCCTGAGTCCTGTACTTAGTCCTTCAATTGCTGCTTGACGAGACGGGCACTTTTAACTTTGGTATCCCTCCACGCCTTTGTTACTGTATGACCTAAATTTACAAATGACTCGTCTGTACAAACAATTGATTTCCCCTGGTCCCTAAACCTTTTACGTCTTTTAGATATTTATGTCGCCATCTGATGATATCGATATCGTCTCTTTCTATTAATATGCACTTGTTACCTTTTCTTTCATATTCGAACCCCAAATCAGAGTGGCCCTTGAGAAATTTGGTAGGGTCTCATCACTGTTGAACTGTGACAAAATTATATTCAACGTGGGTGGAATATTTGCAAACTGTAAAGAATGAACACTCCACCTTGCACTATTCAATCATATTGCGTTAACCTAGCGTTTTGTGTAGTACCGCCCCTTTTGCTTTCTTTTTCGATGGCGTTCTTAGAGGTCCTTCCATTAGTTCCTTTTTAATCATACACACTACTGCTTCTGAACACCCGATAGCCTTAGCTGTTTCTTTTACTGCCTTTACTGCCAAGCATTTTGCTTCAAAAATAATCTAACACATTCATAATTATTTGGCGTTCCTTACTTCTTAATTCACCAACATATCGTCTCTTCCTAGCTTCCCCCTCCATAACTACAAATATTTACAAAAATATTAAACAAATAACGCAATAACAGCTCACAGTTACACACACGGCTTCTTTCGAACTAATGTTAGTGCTGCTCCTTATACTATCTTCTGTGTCAGGCCTGACGCTGAATAGATGAATACCTTTTGTTTGCCCTACTGGATAAAAGAAAGAGGTTACTGCCTTTTGGTTTATTTTAAAAACTTTCTCCAACCTTCCTCAACATTTGTTCTCGCTGGTTCCCTGATGTAAACTCAATAACAAAAAAGTTTCACACTGCGTAACTTTTGCAGTGCACAGATATAAAATTTTCCGAAAACATTTAATTTAAAAAATTATAACCCTTAACTGGGTAAACATAGAGAATTCAAAGTAGGCAGGTAGTAGCACTATAGTTTACTCTACCTAAGAAAAAAATATAGATGCATTCTAGCAGTTAGTTTGTTAGTTAGTGCGTGATTTCTGAAGAAATTTGGACCTATAGAAATGTATAATGACTCTGAAAAGGATATAACCTGATAGAGAAAAAAATTCTGCATAGGATAATGTGTTCAAACCTGAAATTTATAACAAATGAATATTTATACCATGCTATTAGGAATGTGGCAACAGAGCGAGGGTAGAAAAGGACGCGGCTAATGGCAACTTGTATGCGCTAGATAGAGACAGATATATCCCATTTAACTCCATACTGTCTTCTAAGAGTGAAACGCTATATAGTTCTATGCTTTTTTTTTTTTTTTGGTTTTGAAGTCTACATTACTAAGTCATCCGCAAATAGTGTACACTTCACACCTGATTCTTCTATTTGTTGTGGCAGATAGTTAATAAATGTATTAAAAAGTCTAGTGCTGAGCACTGCACCTTATGGTAAGCCACGGTGTACTTGTTTATATTTAGATATATTTCTTCCATATCTGGTAGCAATAAAGCGTTGCGTTAGGAAATGACATAGTCATGAAAACATTGGACCTTGTAGCCTTGTATGTACTCTTGTATTCTTGAATATTACTTCAAGTATAGTTACATGCTGTATTTCTTCTTATACACAACGGACACTGATCTTGCATAAAATATTTTTATTTTCAACAAATATTAATAAATATTAGTGACTAAACTAAATCCCTAGCATAACAGCCCATGAAGGGCCAAGGCTTGCCACCCAGCCGCTGCGGCCCCCACCTCTGCCCACTACAGATGTCACTGGTGGGGTGCAGTATTGGAGGGTGGGAATTAATGACTAAAGGTCACTTATCTTTTGTAATTATGTATTATATTCAATTCCAAATATGTTTCGCAAATAATTGATTTGTGAGACATGTTTGGAATTGGAACAAACCACCCAGGATGCAAATAATTGATTTGTGAAACATATTTAGAATTGGAATATAATATATAATTACAAAAGATAAGTGAAATTTTAGTCACTAATGCAGTATGTTGACTACAAAACATGGTCAACAGGCACCCCACCCATCTCCCAGACAAGTACTGCACGACTTGGTTGGCAGTCACACAGCCCATCTCCCGGTCACACATGCATGGATATCAAATCAAATCTCAAATCACATTAACAATTATCAGAATAAGCACAAAACATACCTTATCAAAAGAGATGTTGGAAATGCTGTCCATCTGCATCAATACATCTAAGGCATCTTCTGAGGAAATGTTCATTCACACACATTAGTTGAGCTTCCAAAAAAGTGTTAATTTCTCTCCTGATATTTTGTTTTAATTTTGTCTTGTGCAAGGTACCTAAGAGATTTTCGAGGTGACCATTCTAACCTTTCTGTGATTTCGTTTAATTTCTGTTCCATAAGCACACGACATTTTACCTTTCTTTTCCTGCGCAGCAGTTCTGATGCTTTTGGGTTTCTCTGTATAATCAAATCCTACTCATTATCCATACCATTTCCATTTGTGGACCTTCCTTTAATGTTATCCTTGATAAGTCAAGTACTTCTATACAAAATATTCTGTGAGGCAAGTCAATGGGTTTCCATCCTTCGCAGATTTCAACTTTCTTTAATAGTTTGTATTCTATCATCATATTTGGCAGAATAGTAATCCAAGTACATATTCTACCATTAAAAGACTAGTTTAAAATGTGCATACCATAGAAACAATTGCAAAAAACCCTGCATATGTTCAAGTAACCATGATTTGTTAATGCCTGAACTGAAGTGAACATTTTAAAGCATAGCCTCAAAGAATAAAGTGATATCAGTTGGTTATACCTTGTCTAGATGAAGGTGAACGGAGATGCCACTCTGTGTTGTGCAAAGCCAAAGGAGCAGCGAGAGATGACTGCAAGTGGAGGTCTGCTATGTGGTGGGGCAGCTTATGTGTGTCAGCACTTCTATGACAGTGCTCCTAGTGGCAGCTTTGGTACCATGACATATATTATGAGGGCTGTTGCATCGCTTCTGGATTGCCTTCCGCACGATGGTGAGATGGATTGTTCAATCAGTTGAGAAACGCAACTGAAGGTATATTGTTAGAAAACCAATGACTTTTAAATCAAGCTAATTCCTTTGACTTTTCTAAAGTTGATAGTGAACCCTTAGATGAAAATTTCATGTAGTAGGCTCCTTACTGCATAACTTTTCCATTCCTTAGAGCAGATAGGGTTTTGAACAGTACTTTGAAAACAGCACCCATTTATAATTATTTTTAATTTGTTCTTAAATAGTAAACATTTTACTTACTTAGAGGAAGCTTAAGTAAGAAGGCAATATGATCAAATGGTAAAATAACTCTTTTTTTTTATTTGCTTTGTCCATCACATATTTATTGATAATGTAAGACCAATATCAGATACTTTTGTTTAAATAATTTATTTACTTTGTGGCAATCACAAAAAGCTTATGTTTGCTAGCCTATCTAAGTGTAATATAGGGGAAAACTACAGAAAATGCCTTTACTTGTGGTGCGGTTTTTGCGATTATTATCGTTGCTGTGTCTTTTAGCTAATGAGATCTTTTTGATCTCAGGGCTTGGTAACGGATGGAATGAACATACACTTGGGTTTAACTTTAGTCAAACATTTTATTTGCACTTTCTTGTTCACAATTTTTAAATCATATCACAGTAGAAAGTCTTATTTTAGCGGATCAGCTACCCTAGCATCGCCGAAATTTAATTAAAGGTCTCTAAACACTTAGTAAATTCACTTTTATTATTTCATGACGCGTACACATAAAAATGCGTCCATCCACACCAATGACAATAGACGCTAGTAGTTTTTTGGCATCGTTTTGACGCGACACCGCCTTTTTCATATTCATCCGCACAAATAGTTCTTTCTCGTTAGGGAAGCGATCCCATTCATCGTCCCCTACTTTTATTATGGAACACAAACAATTCTAATATTTATACACATATATTAAAATCAAATATGGAAAGATTTATGACGTCTTTGTGCAAACTTAGTTGTCCGTAACAATGAACCTTATCAACATGTTTTCGTCATTTAATTATCTCATACCAACATCAAAAAACGAATTACACTTTTAACAAACATTTACATGAACGATTTTCTTTTGGGGTCTTCTAATATTCTGTCTCACTTGAATGATGCCGGTAAATTAGTGCCATTAAAAGTGGTCATTTATCAGTACAACTTGGATGATGATTTGAGAAACAAAGATCAGTGTTATTTACACATCAGAGGTATCAAATGAATTGACTGGTTTCCTGCACTGGTTTGCCAATAATATTGTGAACCTTTAGGTAGTTACAAAATGTAATACTGAAATACTACATATAAAAGAGTTTTTCAGTGATCATAGTGCATTGCATTCTAATCAGATTAGATAAATTGGAATCACTTTGTAGAGAAACAAAAAAGATTGAAATCATTAACTGTGCAGGCCTAAATAAATTAGTTAGATACTAATAAAGCAACTATGTTATTATGCAGGAAAGAATCTCGGAATTAGGAACAGAAGAATTGCATTCTTCTGAAGAAATTGCTTTCATAGTGTTACACACCATTATGATATGCTGTATTTATCTGAATACAAAACAACCTCTATTTTCCAGAACCTATTTTCTCAATTTAGCAGTTTCAATTGTTTTACTAAATCTTTTTTAATTATCAGAATCACAACTATGATGATGATATGAGTGCTGGTGGCAATGATAATGGATGTGATTTTCTACCTAGACACTGTACAGTACATTGTTGAAAACAGTTGTAGCTGGTCTTTTAAGTCAACTGCTGTAGCTATGAGTCTTAACCACAGGGCATTATGAGTGGCAATAATTATTATACTTCCAGTAAGTGTTTAATTTTCCACTAATTCAACTTTATTCTTATAAACTTACAGCAACATAATAAATTATCTTCACTCTTTTACAATTATTAGGTCCCGAAACTATTTAATTCATGACCTATGTGGTTCTGTATAAGTTTAATCCACACTTCATTGGTAAATATCTTGGAATATTTTAGTTTAATTTAAAAGGTGAGTTAATTAATAACACTGAACAACACTTGGAATATGTACGAGATAATCATGTGTGATGAGTATCTACATGCGGTGTTCAATTAAACATCCTTCGGCAATACAATCCAATGTTGTTGGATTGCCAACAAAGTCTCTTTACATTCAGCGGCATTAATATGCATTTGTTTACATTGACGCATATATCATTAGTCCCTACCGGAGTAATTGTTTATTCCTTTTAGAAATGTACATAGCAACCAAGATTGATTGGCTATTTATCGTTGGTTTGGTCACAATATGTTGATCATGTGGCCATGATCGACCTTGAATACATTTCCCTTTTACACACATAGTTTCGGGACACAGGTCCGGAAATATAACTTTGACATTTACATAATATATTAAATTTACATATGGATACATAAATGTTGATGTAAATTTTCTCATTAATTCCTTAAGGACATATAATTCCTATCTCACAGTTATGATTCATATTATGCAGAAAAGCATGTAATGGAGAAGGCTGACAGAGATGGGAGCACAGAAACATAATTCTGCCTTTTACTGCTCATCAAGTTCCATGGGTTTTGTGGCATTGGACATGTGCACTAACTACTGAATGGAACTATTTTGTTTGTATAGCTTTGAGAATGAGTTGGAGTCAACTCGAAACTTGTTAGCAGAATATTACTAAGATAAGTGAAACCTTTAGTTTCTAATTTGTTTTTACTTTAGACTCATGTGATTACACCTAATGAGATATTTTTTCAAATTGTCCATTTTTAAACTATACCTATCAGATGAGCACTGAAAATGACCTTTCTATTTCTACTGATGTTGTTGGAGTGTTGAAGAGCGCAAGATTTTGTGGATCAATATCACTAGAAGCACTGTTTTCATCACTAAGAATCATTCCTGTCTTTTAATTGTTGAAGATGGCTATCTTCAGACAAATGCAGTAGTGGTCAAAGAAACAGAAATGGGTATTTATAGGCATTGTATGTTAAAATAGGCACATTCAACTTCATAAAAAACAGCTCCAAGGATAGTGAGCTGAACTAACATTAAGTAATTTTTATATCTATAGTGGTTAAGAATAGGCATTTTGCCTAAGATTCGGTCTCTAGTAATAAATTATCTTTCCATTCCACCAAATTACAAATTTATAATAAAATAAAATCATCCCAACAAGAAGAGTTTAAAATTGCAAGTGCATATAAAAATGGAGTATCATACTTGAAGACAAGAAAAATATCCCTGATTACTCACAAAAAAAAAAATCAGTGCCAATATTCTGCTTAACTATTGGTCATGACTGCTGAGTCACAAATCTTCACAGAATAAATATTTTCATATTTTTATGATATATATAAAATATCCCTCAGTACATCCTTTGTAAACAAAAAGATTCTACTATGGACAACGAACATTTACTACTGTGCTGAGCAATACCAAAAATAGAAGGATATCTCCACACACAACTAGCTACTTATTGTTGGGATGTCAGATGGAGAATGGATGAAGTCCAAGATCCAGAGCATTAGCCAACAACAACAGCAACAAGTTTTTCCTGCAAGCTAATTAAAAAATCTTAAGTTGAATGTAAGACTACCTGTGGTTTCCTCCTTCCCCTTCTCCTCCTCCTCCTTCCCCTTCTTCTTCTCCTCCTCCTCCTCCTCCTCCTCCTCCTTCTCCTCCTCTTCATCTTCCAAGTTTTAGGCCAAGGGCCTGTTATAGACTCAAAACAGAATTTTCCAAACATTATTTCTTTAGGCAGTCCAGAAATTGTTTCCCTCTAGGATGGTAAGCAAGTGCAGCTTTCAGAATCCTACTAGAGTGCATTTGCTGTATATACTTCTTCCAGTTGTTCTTATACTGTTGGATATATTGGATTAGAGGAACAACTTGGACCCCTTTTAGCAGATCTTCATTGTGTTTGTGATCCCATCTTATATAGCCAGCTGTTGAGCACATGAACACATTTCATTATTATCCTGTTTTCATCTTGCTGGTATGATCCTGGCAATTGACTATCGTTACACAACAAAATGATTAATTTCTGGAATACCATTTCCACTCACATACAGTTTAGAAATTTCAAAAATCTAAATTTAGAAGTGGAGCACTAGTGTTTGAACAGTTCAGTGTCAAGCAAAAGATATACATATATTCATCTTCATATTCTTTAAAACTAAAATTACGGGGGAAAAAAAACATTGCCTTGCATTCAGATAAATATGGTATAGATTTTCTTAAATTCATTTGAATTTGTATATCATAAGATAAATCAGTGATTATAGAGATTATTTTTGCAATTTTATGTTAGAAATGTTATAGATAAAATTTACATGAAGGAACATGTTACAATTAAGTCAGAATTTTTGGAGGTAATGTTTACATTGAAGTAATACTATACATTTATTTTGATAAAGCTTATTGTTGTATAACATGGAATGTTATTTTTATATATTTTGCTTTTCTGAGTGTGTGTATATCAGAATGTTTGTAAGGTATGATTAAAAACAGTTCCTATGTATGTAGCTATGTACTTCAAATAAAAATTGAGGCAAGAGAATGGTGAATTTTCTGGTTATCGCAGTTTTTATCCAAAATTCCTGGAACATTCACACTTTGTAAGAATATTTAATCAACTATCATATAATTATTTATGCCAACAAACTTACTGTTGGTGGTGTTAAACACACAAGCCATGTGTGGGCAATGTTTGAGAGGTTCAAATCCCTGTGGCATTGAATTTTTCAGTTCCAATTCTACCTCTCAAACTATCATATAATCTTAAATAACTGCCAAAATAATTAAAAATTATCTTAATTTAACATTTTACAGAAATTTCTAAAATAAGCAGGTTTTAATTAAAGAAATTTGATAAGGAGGTTCCTTGATTTATATGATTCTGAAGATGAAATGACGAAGTTGGATACAGTAAAGTCTAATCATAATATTTAATGAGTAAGTCCACACGTGTAACTTTACTTACTATAAGTATTTATTGATTCTTTTTGTCCTCAGCGCATATTTTCTACAAATTGATTGGAAAATCTATAAAAAAATGGATAAAAAAGGCAAAATATCAATGTTTTCATCATGAATTCAAGAATATACAAACAAATTTCAAATCAGTAGCTTCACAGCTTTTGCAATTACAGTATTTCAGCGAATGCCAGTCTCACACCATTCCCTTGTCTTATGTGACCAGTAAAATGTGTGACATACATAGCTTGCAAATATTACAGTATCTCAAATTTTAAAATTAAAAGTTTTGTTTTAATTTTGTGTAAGTAATTTTCCTTTCTTCCTTCCTGTTATTTCATTATATTTTCATCCTTCTGTTAACATAAATAATGACTACCAGTTGACAGTTGCTATATCTCATTGTTTACAATACATCCAACTGGTATATTACCATATTATGTAGGATGACCTGGCATATGGATTTCTTAGATATATTTTTAAACTTCTCTGAGTGTTCCATTTTCAGCTTGTTTCCTTCTTGGGAAAATGACTAGCTTTGAGGATGCTCTTAAAATAATTGTATAAAATATAGTGAAAGCTGCTCTAGCTTTTGGCCATGTTCACTCTATGATCTTCAGAAATTATGAGTTTCCCCTGACCAGTGAATATATTCCCCAGGCAGAGGGGTGGGGCTAAATGATGCCATCCAATGGGGAACTGGTGCTCTCTGATTGGGCCAACAGAGAGGTGTTGGCACTATATAACCTATTTTCCCCAGTTCTCTGAGGTTTGACAACCTTTGTCCACACTGTGCTCAGCCCTAGACCATTGTCTCTATTAAAATTGTTTGGCTCTAACTTAATTTCAATTGCTTCTTTAATAAGCCTGTTATAATATCGGTCACTACAATGTAAAACCATGGCTTCATCAAATAAAATCCTGTGGTCGTCCAAGCTGTGATGGGTCACTGCTGACTTCTCTGGTTGAAGCAGTCTAAGGTTTCTTTTATGTTCCACACATCTCTCTTCAATCGGGCAGTCTGTCTGCCCTATATATGTCTTTCCAAATTGGCATGGGATTTTATATATGCCAGGAGTTTTTAATCCCAGGTTGTCCTTAACTGGTCTTACGTATTGTCTCAGTTTCCTTGGTGGTAAAAATACAGTTTTGATATTATGTCTCTGATGACCTGGATTTAGGTTCTCATCAAATGTGGCATTGAAATTGATGAGTTTTCCTTCATATTTCCAAACAGCTGTAATGAACCTCTATACATTTATGCTACAAGTAGTGCATGCAGTGCTTGAAGATGGAGGTTGCATCATACTTACTCTGTGGCGCTACAGTTCGGGGTGACCTTTGGCCTCTTTAGCAAGAGTATTCCACCTTTCATAATCCAGTGCTTCCTGTCTTCAATTTCTTATTCCCATCAATCTAATATCTTTCTCTACTTCATCTATCCATCTGCTCCTTGGGCGTCCTCTTTTCCTCAATCTGTGCATCTCTACTTTAGGTATTTTCTTTGGTATTCGTTCGACATTCGTTCAACATGTCCTAACCATTTTATTCTTTTTGCTTTTATAAATCTTACAATAGTTTATTTTTCTAATATTTGTTCAATTTCATCATTTCTTCCAATTCTTCATCTATCATCTTCCCAGACAGCTCCATATATTCTCCTTATAAATCTTCTCTCAAATATTTTTACCTTATTTATTTTTGCTGCTGTGAGGGTCCATGTTTCTGCCCCATAACATAGTACTGGCCTTATTATAGCCTTATATAATTTAGCCTTTGTTGCTCTTGATAATAATTTAGAAGAGAAGAGCTTAATATTAGCAAAAAAGACGGTTGCCTTCCATTGTCCTAGTATTAATTTCTTCTTTTATTAGATTTTTGTTATTAACTTTAGTTCCTATGTATATGGTGAAAGTTGCATCATAGTATTGTAACAAAACAGCAAAATTCAATGTCTCATTTCTTTTATAACACTTTATTTTTCCTCCAAATTTGACTACAAATGCACAATTTCTTTCTTCTTGCTTAACACAGTTTATAGACTTCTCTGCTATTACAATTTACAATTGTTCTTCTGATACTCTTTCCCAGTGTTTCAATGTCTTTCTCCATTTTCACTGTCCCGTATTACTTGACTATTACAACACAATCACTTGATGACACATACGTACTGACAGGCTAGCCGACTCACTCTCGTTACTAAAACTAACTGTACACGAAGACTAAAACTACTACTGCTCTATCACTCACTCAACTGAACTGCTCACTGTCTGTCCCATTTATACTGGAGCCGGTGTCACGTGACCTTCAAGAACCCTCCATATATATGTGCAACAATGACTCAGCAGAATTACTGGAAGCTTCTGGACAGTACAGTGTTATCACGCTGTTCGATCACTACACAGCCATTAGCTGCCCCGTAGCCTCGGACCTCCTTTATGTTATACTGGCATCATTGTTTATGGTCACTTACACAGTCGCTCGCCATATCCAAGGACTCTGGCCCCTCTCGTCTGTATATTGTTGAACGACCCAATGTCACAGTATGTATAAAGCAGAAGCAATCTCATCTTACATGTCAAAACTATACATTATACAGGAGTATGTCACATCAGTTATGAAGATTTTAGCACTGTGGTCAAGCCTAGACCTATTGACTTCTAAGCTTCATGGAGTCAGGAATATGGCAAATATAAGGGTAGTCAGATCTGATGGCAGTAGGCATAAAGAGATCCCTAACATTTCCAGATTGAAGTTTCTGAAACCTTTTTTCAGGGCTCCCATCCTCACAGAAAATTTGGGCAGAAGCTTCTGCAACCAGGAAGAAACAGTTTCTCCTCAAAGCACACCTACCACATAACAATTATCCACAGCACCTGACCCTAAAGGGTTATCCTCTGTGGTCTAGGGGTAACTTGCTAGCCTCTGGTTCTTGTCACAGCAGAGGGCGATGGATTTTTTGGGACATAAAAATCCTTAGCATGGCTTCCTTCAGAAGGGATGTAAAGCTGGTGGTCCGTATATTTATGGCACATGAAAGAACCTGAAGCCTGGTAAAAGAGGCCTCTGAGCAAAATTAAGTGGTCTTCCAAGCTCAGTATAGAACATCCTGTTCTATATTGAGCATGGAAGACCACTGAGAACCACAGCAATTATAGAGATTGCATAAATAAAAACTCAATTTCAATTTGACCCTAAAGGAAAACCCAAGGTTAGGGGACCTGCCCAAAGGCATTTAAATCCCAGATCCTCTGAAAATAAGCAGTTTTTTTTTTTTTTTTTTGGTTAACATCCTCGAATGTAGTGTCATATCGGACGTTAATGGATGAAATGGGTGAAATGATGCTCAAATGAGCCTGAGGTCCATATAACTTTAAGTTACCAGACATTCATCTTCTCAGGATAAGGGAAAACCTTATCCGGATAACTTACCCTAAGCAAGATGCAAACTCGTGACCTCTTGAACGTGAGGCAGACATGCTAACCATCATGCTACAACGGCAGGCTATAAGTAGGTTGATAACAGACAGTGCAAACTGAAGTTGTTGAAAATACAATATAATAGAGGAAGCATATGTCCTACTAAACATGGGTATGTAAACAAATTATTTGCAGGACAATTTTAAGTCCATGGGTACAAGTCATTGTTCCATATACTCTATTTTGCTCTCAGATGATTTCCATTTTGACTACATCACAGCGTAAGTGAAATACCTGCAACTATTTTCGGACACTGCACTGTATCTATACTGTGCAGTATATAAGGGTGCATTTAAATAATTCATGTTTTCTGCTATAGCTGAATGGAAATGTGTTACAAAATATGCCTGGACATATAAACAGTATATCTTAAGACAACATTCTTAATATTATTGTTATGTACGTTGCAATACCATGAGAAAACGTTTTCAAATGACACCCAATATTTTTTTGTGTATCATCTCAAATGCTTTATTGTGTATGATTGTACAAACTCTCAACAATTTTATTTTATAAAATGTTAATTTATGTTATTTGTTTATACAACATACATTGCTGTGGTAACCAATAAACAGTTGAAATAGAGAGGTAGAACTGGAACTTAAAAATTCAATGCCACAGCCGGGATTTGAACCACAGACCTTTGTGGCGAAATGTCGTTGGGTGGATCTCGTTGAATCGCCATTTGATGCGTAATGTTGTTGGTCACGTTGTGTCGCCCTTTGATTTGGTTCGTTCCGGCTAGTTCAGGATGAGATCTCTTTCTTTATCTCGGGTATGCGTAGGTGTTATAGACTACCCAAGAAAACCTTTGTATATTGTTTATTACTTCTTATACTTTTGGGAGTTATGCCGATTTTCTATACGCAGAGGAAGCGCACTCACGTCTGCACCTCACAACGTGCAGTACTGGTCTGGGGTGAGTAGTGACGCTTTCTGGCTTACCCACGCTAGGAAAAACGTTCTCTCCAATTTTAAATGTCATGACGTCATCCAAAAGAAAGCCTCGTATCCAAAATGCTATTTCCTTTTCCCGCAATTTAGAAATGTCCCTTTCTATTATAACATGTTCTTTTTTGAATTCCGAATATCTAGTTACCTTTTTATGATTAAACGATGTTTACTTTATATTTTATTAAATATATCGCGCGACTTTTAAGGTTGGCAGACCTGAATTTTGACTGATTTCAAACTATATGGTATGACGTCATGACTCGTTAATTTCAAACCAATAATGCGTTTATACTACAAATTTAACGACTATTATTTACTCATATCTTGCTCACCTTACAACACTTCCTGCTCTATTATCTATTTATGTTATTACTCAGCACTTATCGCAAATCTCACATCCGGCAATTAAATTAAAACGTGTCTTTATCAAGCCCATTCGATTGGAAATCTAAATTTTGGTATCAAATGCCCCCATTTATGTTATTTTATTATTTCATAATAAAATAATGTAAATGTCTTGCCCGAAAGAAAAATTAAAAATTACTCCTGTATTTTGAATAATCGGCAACACTCCCATTATATACAATTTTCAATTACACTGTTTTGAAATTGGTTATTAACATATTTTCTCATTAATCTTTTTAACATGACAAACAATTATACACTTGACTTAACATTAATCCTTAAATACTAATTACAATATGTTATGGTTTCTTCTGTGAAGCTTTTATATAAAGGTTAAATTTCAAGAGTCTTTCTTTATACTTCCTTCTTTTAGTTCATGTTTGCTCACTTTGCTCTCACTATCACTTGCACTGTGACTTTTCACTTTTGTTATTGTAACACATATCTTTACTAGATCCTTTAAGCACTAAAATGTACATATATTTATATACATCCATTACACTCTTCAGACAAGTTCTTTCTTTGTCTTGCTGTGATAACTATCTATACATCTAAATATTTTAACAAATGTTTACAAAGTAAATATTCTGTTTTCTCTCTATGCGGAGATGAACATTTTAACAATCTTTCTGAAGCTGTTATTGTGAGCTCTATACAATATATTTTTAAGCTCTTTGTAGTATATAGCAATTCACATTCTGCATTTGTCATGAATACGTAAGTACCTAACCAATATATGATTTTCAAGTAAGCTAACATTTAAATTTTATCTCAAAGCTGATTGGGAGCCAATAGACAAATGACACTTCGAATTTTTTTTACATGAAGTCAAGGTTCCAAGGTACCACACGGTTTCTTGTATGGTCGAAGGAGTTGTTTATGCCACCTTCCCAGACATTTTTCATTTTTAACATCTTTTACTTCATAGGTATGATAACCAAATTTTGATATAATTTCTGCAGGACCTTTATATAACAATTCCATCCTTTTGTTCCTACCTCGCAACGCACTTGATAACTTATGGTCTTTAACTAGTACCCAATCGCCTATCTTAGGTTCCCATTTATGTTTTCTACTCTTTTTCTTTAATTTTCGCTTCTCTGCCTTTTTCTTGATTCGTTCAAAAGCAATTTTCGCTCTTTCTTCTTCACTTAACTGAATGTCATTAATTTTCAGTATTTTTGGTACCCCGATCAATATTGGTTCTGGTTCAATTCCTAACATTAATTTTATTGGGGCAAACCCAGTAGTTACATTAATGGTGTGATTGATAATCTTTTCTATCAATGGACAATATTTCACCCAATCCTTGTGATTATGATGTGTAAGTACACGTAAATAAATTCCTATATCTCGGAGGACACGTTCTGTTGGATTCCCTGATGGAAAGTATGATAATTTAGTTTTCTCGCGTCTAATATCACCCTAATCTTTCCATTGGCCTTATTTACAATACATAGGGGATTCACAAATTCTGAATTCGAAATCTCAATAACCTCATCTTCTAACATTGACTTTATAACTGCATCTACCTCTTCTCTTATTGTACTAGGGATAGCTCTCGCTTTATGTGTAAAAGGTTTGATGGGTATCATCTCAAACGAATGAGTATAAATATTACATTTACCAGGTTTCTCAGAGAATACTTCTTTATTTCGGATTAATATTTCAAACAGCTTATCCCTCTGTTGTTCATTTAGTTGATCAGCCTGAGTTACTTTTTCCCTCAACAATTCTTCTAAGTCTTCACTACTCTCCCTATCATAGTACCCAGTTGCGTCAGAAAACCTCAAATTGTCTATGAAATCATTTTTATCCCATTCTACATTTTCTTTATTATCGACACTGTACTCTTTGACATTTACTTCAGTTAATTCCATAGCTCCTACTTTAACATATTCTACAAAGAATTGTATCCCCTTGGATTTCTTCTTCCTCTTTTTCTCTTACAATAGTTTCTGAACTACTATCTTCCACAAAAGGCACTATAATGGTCTCATCTTCAACTTTCATTTCTACAATCATGTTTTTAAAATTCACCACAGCTTCCCAGGCATAAAGACAATCACAACCTATTATAATATCTGTCACAAGTCTTCCTACAATCAGAAATAAAATTCCAAGTATTCTCCCATTTATTTCAATATTTATCATTGCTTGAAATTTTACTCTCTCTTTTCGTTTTCCCACAGCTAGCGAGCAATATATCCCATTAACTGGTAAAGACATTACTTTAAAACCACTACTTTGTAAATTATCATAAAAATTTTGTGAGCATACTGTGCTATTTGATCCCGTATCTATAATTGCATTGTATTGTTTTCCATTTACTCCAATTTTGATTTTAGGTGGATCTCCTACTTTTTCTTTTTCGTTTTCGTCGATTCTATTTTTCCATTCTCTCTTCTTTTGTATCATCATTTGCCTTCCAGGACTATTTATTTCCGAGTACTTATCACAATCATTACTAGGATACCCAGTTCTCACTGAAGGCGCGTTTGACCGGGTCTGGCGTTTCCCTGATTTTTAGGTATGGCTCCTGTACTATTTCCCGAATTGTTACTTCTGTTTTCCTGCATTAAATCGGGGTTACTTCCTACCATGTTTTTGACCGTGTTAATGGCCTCAACCATTTCAGCATTTTCAGGGGAATTTCGTCCATTAGAATACCTTTCTCCCTGTCTTGGTGACCTCGGTCTAAACTCATTATCTCTGTTTGTCCAATACCCATTATTTGAATTTCTACTATGTCCAAAATAACGTCCCCGTCTACCTCGATCAAATCTATTTGTATTCATATAATTCACCCTTATATTTCTTCCCCTTAGATTACCATTTCTATTTTGGTGATGCCCTTCCTGGTTATATCTACCTTGATTTTCCCACCGGAATGATTCCATCCTTGGTACTGGTCCTTTATATCTTTCCCTAATCTCACTTCTATTCTGATAATACTGTGCCCCTTGCCCGAAAGAATTTACAGTTTCTTTTTCTTCATATTTATTTCCAAATGCGTGTTTTGGCTTATTGACTTCTAAGGCTGATAATAATTCGATCATAGCTGCAATGCTACCGGGTCGGGCTATGATTAGGTAGTGTTGAAGCGTTTCCGGAAAATGTGGAGTAACTATATTTATTAGATCTTTTTCATCTAAGGGAGGATCCAACATCTTCGATTTTCTCGCTATTCTCATAAAATAGTTGACCATCGATTCCTCCGATCTAGGATTAAACTTTCCATTGCTTAATTCAACTCTAATATTAGCCTGCCTACTAGCTCCCCAATATCTGGTTAAAAAGATGTTCCTAAAGGTCCTGTAATCATTATTGTTACCCATAGAAAGGCCTAGCCAATTGGCAGCATTACCCTTTAAGCATTTTCTTACTATCACCATCTTGTACTCCTCCGGTATGTGTTTCACCGTGAAGTACTCTTGTAACCCTTCTAAAAAGGCTTTAGGATCATCTGAATCTTCATTTTCAAAAACTGGAGGTGTCATTTCATTTAAGACATGGTTAGGCCAATGTAAATTTGAATTGTCACCTGTCCCTGAACTATTTCTGAGATCAGAATGGGAATTACTGTTACCTCTATTTTGCATCGAAATGTCAGCTGATACACCTGGTATTGCCTCGTTTCTTGCAGCTTCATTATTAAGATTGTTGTGATTACATGCATTTTCATTTAATTTCAAATTTTCTAAGGCCTCTTTTACCTGAGTAATTTCTGTTACTACTCCTTTTATTTGGTCTGTAACATCCTCCAAATTTCTAGCCTGCCTTTCACTTTCTACATCAGATCTTTCCATTCTAACTTTACACCCCTGTAACTCTTCTCTAATTTCTTCCCTGTCTTTATCTAACCTTTGTACTACCTCTTCCCTTTGTTTGTCTAATCTATATATTACTCTTTCCCTTTCTTTATCTAATTTTTCACTCACTTGTTGACCTAATTTCTTTTCAGAATTCTTTACTTCTTGCCGTATTGTCTCTAATTCTCCCTTAACCTGTTCTCTATTTTCTTTTACTTCACTACTAACTTTATTAATTTCCTCCCTAACTTCTTCCATAAAGGTTTCGAAAGCTCTCTTCTGATTCTCCAATTGCATTCCCACTTCCTGTTGTCCCTTCTCTAATTTCTGTCCTAACTCTATACTAGTTTCATCTATCTTACTCATCTTTTCCATTATCTTTTGAAACATATTCTCTATTTCTGACATAATTGCTGGCCTTTCTGAATTACTACTAAACATTTCTGAGCTACCTCTAGGTGTTTCTCTAACGTTCTGATCTTCTACTTCTTGGCATATTCTGCTACTGATTATATTTTGATTATATTCTTCCATCCTAACTACACTTTTCTCAATTTCCGGACTCTCAAAACCTAGAAAATCGCTATCACTGTCTTCCATTTCTAAGCTATTTACATGTGTTTTTCTACTCACCAATATTTCACAATTTTCACTATTATTTTCACTATTACTATTTTTTTTTTTTTTTTTTTTTTTTTTAACTGCACTTAAACTTGTTCACTACACGTTTCACAGATGTTGACACGCTGGGCACCTTCTTGTTTGCTGGTTCTATGCTGGCTTGGTCGTCTTGGGGTTGGTCTATTCTCTCGACGCCACACGTTGGGTCTCCATTTGTGGCGAAATGTCGTTGGGTGGATCTCGTTGAATCGCCATTTGATGCGTAATGTTGTTGGTCACGTTGTGTCGCCCTTTGATTTGGTTCGTTCCGGCTAGTTCAGGATGAGATCTCTTTCTTTATCTCGGGTATGCGTAGGTGTTATAGACTACCCAAGAAAACCTTTGTATATTGTTTATTCCTTCTTATACTTTCGGGAGTTATGCCGATTTTCTATACGCAGAGGAAGCGCACTCACGTCTGCACCTCACAACGTGCAGTACTGGTCTGGGGTGAGTAGTGACGCTTTCTGGCTTACCCACGCTAGGAAAAACGTTCTCTCCAATTTTAAATGTCATGACGTCATCCAAAAGAAAGCCTCGTATCCAAAATGCTATTTCCTTTTCCCGCAATTTAGAAATGTCCCTTTCTATTATAACATGTTCTTTTTTGAATTCCGAATATCTAGTTACCTTTTTATGATTAAACGATGTTTACTTTATATTTTATTAAATATATCGCGCGACTTTTAAGGTTGGCAGACCTGAATTTTGACTGATTTCAAACTATATGGTATGACGTCATGACTCGTTAATTTCAAACCAATAATGCGTTTATACTACAAATTTAACGACTATTATTTACTCATATCTTGCTCACCTTACAACACTTCCTGCTCTATTATCTATTTATGTTATTACTCAGCACTTATCGCAAATCTCACATCCGGCAATTAAATTAAAACGTGTCTTTATCAAGCCCATTCGATTGGAAATCTAAATTTCGGTATCACCTTCGGCTGTGGCATTGAATTTTTAAGTTCCAGTTCTACCTCTCACACATTGCCCACACATGGCTTGTGTGTTTTAAAAACACCAACAGTAAGTTTGTTGGCATAAATAAATAATAGTTGAAACAGAACTTCTATTTATCCATGTCAACTGAACAATAACATTGTTAACATTAACATAAGCTACAAATGCAAATGTTCAATTAATTAAATGTTCAAAATGTTGTCCAACTATAAGCTGGCAATTTGAATGATGCAAAACAATTCTCTCGCTTTCATTTAAAAACATTTTATCTTTATTCATCCTTTTAGAACATATATGTACATGTTGTTGGATATATCAGGTTACATAAAATGCTAAAGTAACTGTCTTAATGGTAAAAAAATCTTCAAAATCACAATTGCATATATTCATCTATGTCATAAAAAGCCCTATCAATTAAGTAATTTTTTAAGCATTTATTAAACTTGGAACCAGTTGATTGTTTAATTGTGGTTGGCAGCTTATTGTATAAAGTTTTCCCAATTACAAGTGGATTTTTATCAAAGAATTTCTTACTCTTCACTTCCCTATACATATTCTCTTTAGTTCTTGTGTCATATTTATGTATACTGCTGTTACTCCTTATATTTGTAGTTCTCCTAACTAGTAAAATAACTCTAAAAATATATAATGCAACCACTGTAAGATTTCTTTCTTTTTTAAAAATTTCTCTACATGAGTCCCTTGATTTTAGTGAACAAACAATCCTTACACACCTCTTCTGTAATACCAATAATCGTTTTAAATTCTCTTTAGACGTTGTACCCCATAATTCAAATAAGAATGAATTATTCCATAATAAATCAATCTTAAATTAGGTTTATCCAAATAGTGTGCCACTTAATTTAATAGATAGATACCCTTACTCATTTTCTTGCATATATAATTTACATATTTTGTCCATGATAAGTTTTTGTCAATATGCAATCCTAGAAATAAGTGATCATCTATTGTATCTATTTCTTCATTTCCAATTTTAACTTTCATATTGTTGTACATGCAGCTACTAATTTTAAAATATATTATGCTTGTCTTGTTTAAATTATTAACTAGGTTAATTATTAACATTATTTTGGTTAATTTCCAAAAATAAACTGGATCAATAATATCAGGAAATTAAACCATTTATTCAGCTACCTTTGCAACATTTGTTGTATAAAACAACTGATAGCTTGTATGATCATCTTAAGATCTTTTTAGAAGACTATCCTACCTTGCATGTATATATTTTCAATCTTAAAATTCTTTTTATGCAATCAAATCAATAACATATAGGAAATTCATGAGATAAACACTAGACCAGCCCTGCTCAATGCAGTGCCTGTGATATATTTTACTGGCATCCTTCATAAGCAAATTTTTACTTCGACGATTTCTAATATTAATTCAAATTTCAGGGCAAAACTATTTCCTTCTGAATATCTTCCCAGTATACACCCGTAAAGTATGTTTTTGTATCCTAAAGTGTATTCATTACTTGCCTAACCAGTGCTTTCCCTTTTTCCTCTCAAAAGAAGGGTACTTACCCTAGTGGTGCTTTTATCATTTCATGCAGCTGTACCGCTATTGTGTCATAAAACTTTCTGCCCTAGCAAGACAGACAGATTCACTGATACCCACTCCCTTTTACCATAATTTTCACTTTCCTCTGACCTGAACTTGTTGGCAATTGGAGACAGTCACTTTATGAGAAGCTTGGAGAAACATGTATATTCCAGAAAATTTGCCAGTAATTCGCCTCGGCTATTTAAGCAGGGCAGACAGTTAAATAGTGGTTGTGATGGTGCTGCATCTCCTTAGGCATGAGTTAAATGTGCCTGAGCACATGAGAAACCTGGAGAGAACTGCTCTAGGCAAAAGGTAACATCCATCATCTGAACTTTCTTGCTTCCAGAAATGTATACTATGAAGCCATGAAAATATTGACTGTTCTTCTTAACCCTTTCACAGCTAGCACATTGGTGATGTACACATAATTCTTGTGCTGATTTTTTTTGCCCACAATTTCATTGTCTTATTTCTAAATAAGTTCTATATTTAAGAACAGGTAATAACATTTCATGCAATAATCTTACCTTTTCTAGTTGTATATCCACTCCATTCAACAGAATATGTGATGAATATTTTATCCTTTGTTTTATAATTATAATGCACTGATACGAATATAGTAGACTTCCTTTATAGTCTTTCTTACTAAGAAATTTCAAATTAACTATCTTGTAGAAATCTATTACAAAATACACAAGCGTATTGCTTTTGTTTTTACCCCTAAACTCTAATACTGAAGGTGGGTGTGGTACCTCTCAAAACAGGGAACAACGCACAATACCACATTACACTGGGAGCACATATACCTGGATTCCCTCCTCTTTCAGCTGTTTTTGTATTTGAACAAATTGTACAGTTTCTTGTTGGGTTCTTTTTCTTTTCTGTGGGGGGTACAAGGGATGGAAAATGCCTCTCTTCCTAATGAGGACAATCAGATGATGTTGAAGGGCGTCCTTTTTTACTCAGCCGTTTTGGAGTAGTATGCTTTCTTAGCAGCTCTCAAATTACTTCTAAATGGAAATCTGCAAGTGCAATGTTTGCACCAGTTTTGACATTATATAATATACAAGAATTTAAAATAGATCAATCTAAAAGATGAAAAAAGAACTTTTTGTACAATTTGATTGATTTCCACATGGAATGTACAGAAGAAAGCAACATATCAGTTTTGTCAACTGCCCCTGTGTTCTGGTTGTACTCAAGGACACACTCCCATGACATGTAATTACGGAAGTGGGGAGTTTCAATCAGAGGATCAGTAGACCAATACTCTCCCCTAGAAAGTTTTTTGTGCTCTTGGCATGAGCATGGTCAGTGCTAAAAACACATATATTTCATCTACATTAGTGTCATGCCATTTTTGAAGATGAGGAAGGGGAGGGTGGAACCACATTTGTCATAAATGAATAGAAACTGTTTGT
This sequence comes from Tenodera sinensis, assembly GCA_030765045.1. Taxonomy (NCBI): domain Eukaryota; kingdom Metazoa; phylum Arthropoda; class Insecta; order Mantodea; family Mantidae; genus Tenodera; species Tenodera sinensis. The sequence goes on from CM060972.1 coordinate 62,470,804, forward strand.
CTCTTCCACTACTTTCTGCATTATATCTACACTAAAAAAATGACAGAAACAGTCTGATATCTGTGGCACAACTCAAAGTCCCAGCTATGATTCCCACAACAGTCATCAAATGGATGGATTCGTGGCACAAACGCATCGTCTTTCCATCGAAACAAAGGAGCTTGCACCTGTGGTCTTTTACACGAATGTGAGGACCTATAATATTGCAAACTATTTCTTGTTCAGTTTCACGTTCACCTTCACTTCCGGATTCACTAGATGGGAAATCAAACTCTTCATCTGATTCTAAAGTTGTAAAAATATCTAAAAGTTCTTTGTCGGAAAACATGTGCCTGGCACAGAATGACGCCATCTCAGCTCAACTGGCAGTGGTATGCGGTAATTTCCTGCAGCTAACATGTGAATTGTGCACAGTTTACTATAAAACCCTGCAGATGTCATAAGACAGTGCATGTGGGTCCACTTTAACATAAGTGGCTCGGAAGTTACAGGGATTCGAAAATGCCATGATCCACAACCGAGTATACCCATGTTCAACAAGACAGCAGCAACATTTTACGACCGAGTTAACTTGGACTTAACAGTGAAAGGGTTAATTATCTTAAAGAAAAAGTTGACAATTTCAATGCTTTTAAACTTGCTGCTAAGGAGTATCTATGCTCAAAATCATTTTATTCTGTAAAAGATTATCCGAATGACAAATTATCCTGTTAATGCTATTGTAGCTTTGTAAGTAGTTTCTGTGACAAATCACTGTTAATTACATTTGATGCTTGCTCAATAGCTACTTAAATCTATATGTATTGAACAACTGACAAAAGATTCCATTCATTGCCAATTATATAACTAAATAATGGGACGTGGCAGGAAAAGCCTAGTGAAAGTTTAAAGCAAAGTTCAATTTGTATTTGTAAATATATATCATGCTGTTATAACTACAGGGAAGATTTCATTTTGTTTCTCAATTATCCATGTTTCATTTTTTATGCCTGTATATGTGTATTTATGCTATACTGTCAATTTCCATTGGCATGTTCAATATTTGCAGGCCTTCATGGCTACTTGTGAACTCGCTGAAAACAATCCAATCTAGTCTAATCTATCAAGATGCTATGCCTTGCAAATCCAATACAACAGAAAGATGAGATGTACAGGCTGGAAAAGCCTAGAGAAAGTTTTAAACAGTCAAGTACTGTACATAATTTATATGTAGTCAAATTGTATTATACAATATAATCTTTCAGATGGTATACAAAGAATATAGGGTGTCATTTAAATATGCTTCCAATGATGCCACAACTTGCACAATAATGATATTAAGAATGGTTTGTTTCTGTGTAAAAGTGTCTTACTGTTTGATGTATGTGTGAATTCTTTTAACATTTTCATTTAACTGCAGCAGAAAATGCTCGGAACTTTGGAAACACCCTGAATTATTATATACAGGCTGTCCATGAATTTATACACAAACTTTCCAAAATCCTATTCCATGGATAAATTGGAGTCAAAAGTATATAATGCATGCTCTAAGTATATTAGTTTGTAATGTACAACCTAAAAATCTTATGTATCACATTCGCATGGCTTTCTCTAACCATTATCACTTATTTTTATATAGCCCCTACAAACTAATCTTATGAAAGCTTAGGTTTTTTTTTATCTATTTCATTTAATCGGTATAAACGTTTGCAGAATTAATCTCATTACACATTTCATTGTAGGTACAAGGGAGATACAGGAAAGCAAATCGATGTCAGGTGTTTATAAACTGGCCCAGTATATGCTAACCTTAGAATTTTTTTTGTAGTGTTTAACGCCCGTTTTTACTACTATGGCACCGCAGGTGGTGACACTGATGATATATGAAATGAAGATGGAGTACTGGTGAAATGAGATGGCGGGGGAAACCGGAGAACCCGGAGGAAACCCACCCCAGCACCGCTTCGTCCACCATGAATCCCAGATACAGTTGCCTGGGATCGAACCCGGGCCACTTTGGTATGAAGCGAATGATCTAACTACTCGGCTACGGTGCGGCCTGACCTTAGAATTCCATACTCTTTCCATGACATTGCAAGAGACAAGTGAATAGCAACACCACCTTAAAAAGAAAAAAATGGTAAAAAATTTGAACCAATAATAACAAACATCTCAGAAATAGCTGATGCTACAAAAACGCTTATTTAAAATAAATTGGTTGTTTTTGAAGAGCTCTATTTTTTAGAAATAATTTTTTGTCTATCTCTTATGGTTTATAAAATTATACTAATTTCCTCTGAATGAAGAGGGTTTCAGAGTCTGTTCCCAGAAAATTCAAGATTTACATTTTATTTGTCATATAAATATATTGAACAAATGGTATTTTTATCAGAATCGTTAAGTCATTTTTGAGAAAGTCAAAACATTTTCTATATAAAGAGTATTTTGGGATGGAAGATGCTGAACCTAAATACCAAGTTTGGTAATTATCGAGCATTTCATTTTAGAGTTATGCTGTTCACACATACACACATAGACCTTTTACTAAAAATGCCTTTTTTACTTTCTCTACTACATATAGTAAAGTAGAGGAAGTATTTGATGTAGAGATTTTATCGGATTTTACCTGAATCCAAAAAGAGAATTTTTAGAAAAAGGTCCATGAATATGTGTGTGTGGGTGTGAGTGTGTGTGGACAGCATAACTCAAAAACGAAGGCGGTTAAAAACCAAGGTTGGTATTTAAGCTTAATATCTTTCAGGGATGCAACACAAAGATTTTGAAGAAAATTGCTTCACCCTAAACTATCCTTTACATGGAAAGTTTTTCAAAAATTTTGATTTTCTTGAATATGGCTAACGATTTTGATTAAAATGCATATTATGTTTGAGATATTTTTATAACAAATGAAATGTATATCTTGAATTTTCTGGCTATAGCCTATGTAGTCCAGTTTACTCTGGATGACTTTTGCATAACTGGTAAACCGTAAGAGGTAGACCAATTTTACTTTACAGAAAATGTAGATCTTGCTAAAATACGCAATTTATGTCTAAATAAAGTTTTTTGTAGAGTGAACCATTTCTGGGATATTCCTCGTTATTTGTATTAGTTTTGGAGAACTTATACTTCTGTCAAATGGAACAATGTTATTCATTTTGTATATGTTAACTGTGCAAAGAGAATGGAATTTGAAAGCTTTAAAAGATTTGACTCGCTCAAAGTGTACTGTATTCCCATTTTCTCCTTATATCTACAAGAAAATAAGCAATAAGATAATTTCTGCAAATATTTATCTCCACTAACACAAAGAAGATATAGGAATAAGAATTGGTAAGAATAATTAGTACAAGAGTAGAGAAACTCATGTGAATACAACACATCAGATTTTTTTTAATTCATGGAGTCTTAAAAATATATATTTCTGGTAAAATCTGACTTCAATCTTTTGGGTGGAGTGCAATACTTCCTCTTGCCAACTGTGATGGTTCTTTTTACACAGTTCTTCCTTTAAATTGCCCCACGTTGACGCTCCATATATGATGGTTCTTTTTATGAGGACAACCCTTTGAGAGCTTATTGTCTAAAGGGTATCATGTAGTTTAAATGGTCAAGGATTTTTCAATGAATAATTTGACTTTTAATTTACCATATTATTTATTATTGATAATAGATTATCTGACAAAGAAGTCAAATTTAATTATAATTGAACCAATAAGCTTATTCGAAACTATTTTATTGTATATATACATATGCAGAGGTAGTATGCGATACGTCTAATTAAGCACAATTTTGATACAGTTACTATTCATTATCTTCTACATAATATAATTCTCACAGTGGTAGGTAAAAGTACTTTATACTATATTTCTCTGACATATGAAGTGATGAGTAGGCCATATATTTCTTTGCTTTTAATATGTTATATTTTAGTATTCTGTTAGATTTAGGTTATAGTTTTAGGCATTTGCAAAGTAGTTAAACATGACAGCAACAAACCAATTAACATAGGTAACTTTTCTCAATGAATACAAAAAAAATATTTTAACAATCGTTATTAACTTTTACAACCAAGCATTATTCTTCTTAATCACATTGTTCTATCCTTTTCTATTCTGCCTCATTACTATAGGAAGTAGCAGAGCCAACAAAAAGGCACAACAGCTTTGCAGTTTGCCTGCTGATAATATCTATGCAGGTTGCATCAACTAAGGGTTAACTTGCCACTGTTCCTCCCCTTCCTGACTATTTCAATTGTCAACCGCAAGGCATGTGAGTTAAGTAGGCAGCCTGCATGTTTGTTATCAGCAGCAGGCTGGCAAGGGCATAGTGCTACACTGTGAAGTGATATTAAGCCTTTCCCTTGATTAACTTTTCATGGCTATAATTAGAGAGCTATTACTTTTAGAGCTTACATTCCTTAAACCTTTTGCCTCCAATTGGTTAACGGAATAAGATCCTGGAGATTTAGTGCACAAATTCATGGACTGTAGGTGCATTTGCATGCTCAATATGCTTTACTCCTCGGCTCCAAATAACAGGACACTCATTATCTCACTGAAAACTGGCAGAATCAAGCGTTAAACATGATGACATTCTGCATATGCAATGGAAATCTATTTATTTTCAAATCTTTTTATTTCAAACAGCAGTTCATATATGAAATCTACATGGTAGAATCATCACTAAATAATACCATACTCTTTCACACATTTATATTTGGACTTAAGATTCTGTTACTCCTTCTTGTTTCTTGGATCCAAAGGGGTTCATTCTTGAAATCCATGATTTCCTGAAAAAAAAAATGATATTGAAAATTTTAAATGTGGATAAATTTAATGACACAGTGCATCATCATCGGCTCAAAATTATACAGTGCTTTCATAGACCGGTCAGACCAGCACACCCTCCATCAGAGTTGCACATAAATGACCAGCAAGTCTTGAGTATGGAACACTAACTACGGTACTAACTTTCATTAGGCTTATCTGCATCACAAGAGATGTTGAAATTGATAATTTTCAATGTGAACAGATTTTCTATATCGGTCACACAATCTTTCATTTTTTGTTAGTTGTGGAAAAAAATTAAAATGAAATTTACATGAAGTTGTGAATCAACTGTTGTGTCATAAAATGTTGGACAGATAATTCTACGTGCACTTGCTACACACTAAATGTCATCTTTTACGGTGTGGTGAACAACTTCATTAATTATATGGAAATTTCATAAACAAGAATTGTTTTCAGAGATATAGGGAATGTGTTCATGTTGAAGGTCACCAATTTCAACATCTGTTGTGGTGCAGGTAAGCCTGATGTAACTTAGTACAGTAGTTAGTATTCCGTACTCCTGACTTGCTCGTTGTTTACATGTAACTCTGGCAGAAGGCATGCACGCAGGTCCTCACTTGGTCCAATGCAGCCAGAGGGCAGTCCAGCTGATTAAGAATGCACTGTATAACGTTGATGAACATTGTGTCATATAAATGTCATAAGTTGCTTACTTTTCTGAAATGCCATGTTCTTCAAGTATAGCATTTACTCCTTCAACACCTGCCTCCTGCAGTTTCTCCAACAACTGTGCTCGATATAGGACTTTAAGTGGTACTGGCTTATTTTGTTGTTCTTCCAATTGCATCTGTTTCTTTATTGCTTCAAACATACTTAGTCCATACCATTCTATCTCTTCTTTGGTATACTGTAAGATAGTGCAAGCAAACAAATTGTTTCATTGTTCTGTCTTTTAGGAGTAGAAACAAAAGATGAGACATTAAACACTCATGGCATACATGAGTTGTGTTTATGCCAGTGAAAATGTCTAACAAGAAGAAAAGATGACACGTTAACATGAGAATGGAAATTAAATTGCATGTGTTAAAGAGACTGGACAAATGGGAACATATTAATACATAATAAATTTTAGGATATGTTAATCTTTTCTGTTTCCTATTTTGTAGTATTCTGTTATGGGTTGTGAATAACAGACCTTTGTTCTGTAAAACTAGACATTTCAGTAACTGGACATCCTTTCAGTCCACGTTAGGTCAAGTTATCTGGATTTTACTGTACCAGCACCACAAGTCACCTTTAATGTATACAACAAATGAAATTGCCTTGAAGATTTGCTGGAATATACAAATTAGATTAGTTAAGTTCAATGCATAATTTTGGGAGTCTAATCTTTGGAGTTCTGACATGATAATCCAAAGACCCACAGTTTTAACCCCAGCCACATCAATGAATTTTTCAAATTTCATTTGACTTTCTAATGGTTGTGTCAAATGACCAATGTAAAAGAACAGTTAAGAGATGTGAATCATAAGTAGAGGGACATTATTATTTATTTATGCCAACAAACTTACTGTTGGTGTATTTAAACACACAAGCATTGTTTGAGAGGTAGAACTGGAACTTAAAAATTCAATGCCACAACTGGGATTTGAACCACAGACCTTCCACTTACCGGGCGGACGCTCTAACCACTGAGCTATTGTGACAAACTGCCAGAATGGCATTAAATTCTCAAACCAGTTCGTATTTCTCCTGGTAAACCACAAAGGCAGTCTCACATCAGAGACAAATTACCCCAATGGTGACTTACTATTGTAAGTACTTTATATCCCAGGATTAAATAACCTTCAGAATGGTAATTATTATTTATTTATGCCAACAAACTTACTGTTGGTGTTTTTAAACACACAAGCCGTGTGTGGGCAAAGTTTGAGAGGTAGAACTGGAACTTAAAAATTCAATGCCACAACTGGGATTTGAACCACAGACCTTCCGCTTACCGGGCGGACGCTCTAACCACTGAGCTATTGTGACAACTTTGCCCACACACGGCTTGTGTGTTTAAAAACACCAACAGTAAGTTTGTTGGCATAAATAAATAATAATTACCATTCTGAAGGTTATTTAATCCTGGGATATTAGTAAGTCACCATTGGGGTAATTTGTCTCTGATGTGAGACTGCCTTTGTGGCTTACCAGGAGAAATACGAACTGGTTTGAGAATTTAATGCCATTCTGGCAGTTTGTCACAATAGCTCAGTGGTTAGAGCATCCGCCCGGTAAGCGGAAGGTCTGTGGTTCAAATCCCAGTTGTGGCATTGAATTTTTAAGTTCCAGTTCTACCTCTCAAACTTTGCCCACACACGGCTTGCGTGTTTAAAAACACCAACAGTAAGTTTGTTGGCATAAATAAATAATAATTACACAAGCATTGTTTTACTTTGATCATGATATTTTAAAAATTTGAAATGTGCATACTTTTTAACACTTCTATCAATGAGCATTACATTTTATAAAGTGAACAAGAATCTTATACTACTTTGATACAGGGATGCCAGTGTGGAAATGAAAGAAAATTTAATAATTCATATTCCCTAGAGTATGGCAATGTTACAAATATTTATCCACCTTTTCCTCCCATTGTACCATGGAACTGTGGTGGGTAGCCAGACATACTGATATTGCTAGAAATAAAAAAGCTGGTCCTGTCAAAGAAAGGAGGATGTTTCCCCTTTATAGGACCAGAAAACCTGTCTGTGGTATAAGAACTTTAGTTGCAAAAACACAGTTAAATTTACTTCGAAATGAAATCCTAAAGAAGTGGCAAACAAATTCCACCAACAATTAATGAGCCTAGTGAAAAACTAAGTAACTCATTTATCAGGATCAATAAGCCTGAACTTACACAAGTTATGAATTTCATAACTAGACATAGAAAATTCAGAAAATATCTGAAAACTATGGGGTTAATTAATGAGAACCCATTTATCATCTGTGTTTACAAATGAAGGAAATGGCGATACATATATTACTAGAATGCTGAGCCACAGAACAGAAGAGGTACCAGATTGTTGGAACCTATATGCAACTACCAGAAGAGCAAAAAAGTTCTGAACTGGCTGTGTGGTGTTTTGCCTGATCACGTCAGTGCTCGTTGCTGTCAGCCGAATTAAAAAGGCATGGATAAAACCACAATTTTTTAAAACTACTTTTAGGCTTTACTTACCAACTTTATGAAAGGAGATGTTGAAACTAACCACCGTCGTCCATACATTTTTGGTACCTGTTTAGAAAACTATCCATCACTCACTGTAGTTCATGTTGAGAAATGCCCGGCACTTTCCTGGCAGATATTTTGTTTGAATTCTTTCAGGGTGTGTGGGTTTGTCTTGTGCATTTTATGTTTTAAATTACCCCAGAGATAGAAATCACAGGCGATTAGGTTGGAGTGCAGAGGGGACCACAGATCTCCACTAATAATTCTGCCTTGAAACATACTTTCAATTGTTCTCGTTGAAAGATTGGCTGTATGAGGTGTTGTAGAGTCTTGTTGAAAAAAGGCAAAATTACACTCCCTGCCTGCTAATTCTCTAAAAAAGGGGCAAAATTGAATTCACATATGTATGGGCATCAACTGTTGACTCAAACAAAATTGGCCCTATAACTCAGAACCTAATATTATTCATGAAGTACCCCTTCATGATGAAAAAATTGGTGTATCATGTGCCATTAGTGGAGAAAGGCTTTTTTAAAGCTCCAATAAGCGATTTCTATCTCATAAAGTGTACAAGACAAATCCAACACACCCTGGAAAAATTAAAACAAAATATCCGCCGAGAAATTGCCAGCATTTCTCAATGTGAACTACGGTGAATGATGGATAGATTCCTAAACAGGTGCCAAAAATGTATGGACAACAACGGTGGCCAGTTTCAACATATTCTTTCATAAAGTTGGTAAGTAAAGCCTTTAAAAGTACTTTTAAAAAGTTGTATGGCTTCATCCGGCACTTCCTATGTTAGCAGCAGATGGCAATGAGTGCCAGGAGGCAAAACCCCATGCAGACCGTTAAGAGCTTTTTTGCTCTCCCTGTAGGAACACGTAAAAAAATTTTGTTGTTTAACGAAGCTGTCAATTGCCAGCATCACATCAGCGTCGCCAGTGTGCCGGAATTTTGTCCCGCAGGAGTTCTTTTACATGCCAATAAATCTACTGACATGGAGCTGTCGTTTTTAAGCACACTTAAAAACCATCGGTCTGGGCCAGATTTGAACCCACGACCTTGGGATCAGTAAGCCAGCATCTAACCAACTGAGCCACCCAGACAGACGTAGGAACACGTGATAATCTAGCAAGACAGATACTACACTTTACAAAAATGTAGATATAAATTCTAAGATTAGGAAATAGAAAGAGCAAAAAAGTCTTTTTAGGCTGAGGTACATAAGGGAAAACCTGATTCCAATGCTAATCATAAACATTCATATGTTTAAGAGGTAGAACTGGCTAGTGTTCAAAAACACCAACAGTAAGTTTGTTGGCATAAATAACTAATAATTCATATGTTATTTATTTTATTTTCAGAACTGTGGCAAAATTAGTGGTATCAGACAAAATGATTAACAAATATACATATGAATCGCTTTTGGCCTTATTAGGACATTTTTGAACATTTGAAATACATCTACAATGTACATTCATCCAGAGCTTGCTTGGACTGGGTGGTGACTTCATCATGACAATGCATGGTCTCACATCGCAAATCAAGTCGGGCAGTTTCTAGCTCAATTCAACATTACCTGTGTACCGCAGCCACCTTATAGTCCCGATCTTGCACCCTGTGATTTATTTTTTATTCCCATCATTAAAGGCAAAGCTTAGGGACATTCGTTTTGAGAACTCTGAAGCAGTGCTCAAGAAAAGTGAGGTGATTCTCAATCACCTGACAAAGAATGATCTGCAGCATGTGTTCAAGGACTGGCAGAGACACTATAAAAACTATTGAAGTAAGAGGGGACTACTTTGAAAAAGATCACGTAAACATTGAAATGGAGTAATAAACATCTATGAAAAAAATCAGTCTGTCTTTGTTCACCAGTCCTTGTAAATGATCTCCCAAACAACACAAAGGTCAAAATAATCATGTATGCATATGTCAATGCTTTCTTCCAGTGCTATTTATAGCTGGTGAGACATACAGCGTCAGCACCATGTGACACACTACTAAATCTTTTTTAAACTCAACAGGTAGCATTTTACAGTACAATATACATTACTATAATTTATTGTACAATTTATGCAGGAACCATACAGTGAATCAAACTAAAAGGAGAATATTTGGCGTACTTATAGTTACATTCTTGCTATCATAGCTAAATTTATTATCTAGGGTGAATATTAAATTTAAAAAAAAAATCTAGAAACCTAATCTGGATAACCTGGAGATCCAGATAAGCAGGGTTTTACTGTACTGTGCTTTTTACCTCCTTTAATGTAAACTTACTTTAAAAAATAACCCCTCAGGGGTCCCCATCTAGGGGATATGTGGATGGCGACCACAAGGTACCCAAGCTGAGCAACATTACTTCCACTTACTGGTGTTTTGTTCCTCACTGTAGCCTTTCCACCTGACCTTATGACCTTACCTTGGTCATCTCCTATTCTCTTCTGACCCCAATGCTATTAGGGTTCCCGAGGGCGAGGGAATCTTTATTTTTCCAACCTTTCCATTTTTCTAATTTCTCTATATAACCTCTTAACCCCTAACATGCTGACCTATCATGGCATGTAATACGTCCTGTGATTGGTGATCAGAGGATATGGTCGGTGAATTTATTTTGATAATTCTCCCGGTCAGGTCGGTGAGACCCGTAAACCAACGACAGGTGTGGTCCTCCAGACATTCTGGGGGTTGTGAGAGAGCGATGTAACCGCTAAAACATAAAAATATGGTGCTCTCTAAAAAGCGGTTACTGTTGTTTGTTCTCTTCAATATCTTAATATTGGAGAACAAGAGGATTAATGACTTCATTGTCAGAAATCCAGCATCAGCTAACAACAACATATAATCATTCACACATCTAGAGAAGTCCAAGGAGCATTAGATCTATTACACAATAGAATTCATGCTAATTACCATATTATTTAAGAGGTAGAACTGGAACTTAAAAATTCAATGCCACAACTGGGATTTGAACCACAGACCTTCCGCTTACCGGGCGGCTGCTCTACCACTGAGCTATTGTGACAAACTGCCAGAATGGCATTAAATTCTCAAATCAGTATTATTTGTTGAATATAGACTATATGCAACAGTAATTAGTTTGGAAAATGTAAAGGACATAAAAACAAGCAAATCATAGCACAAAAGCTACATATTTCATAATATCTTTCTGAATTTATGTCTACAGTGTGTATGTATAACCAAACTGTTGCTAAAAATTAAGCTTTATTGCCATGGCAGCCTTGTACTCATGGAAGCATAAAATAAACAATATAAAAAATAAATAATGTTTAAAAAGTTACAATGACAGGAAAAGTCAAAATCTCAAATTACCATGAATATTGTTGATAATGTAAACACTTAATGTAAAACGCAAATGAAGTGAATCAAATAATTTAATTTTGTGCCTCACTGTATGTCCAATCCATATTTTTTTTTTCCAATAAAATGAACCTGTTTACCTGATCCAAATATTTTTTGTATGTGTTGTATACTTCTTCTTTTTTCTGAGGTTGGTCTGGATAGAGATCTTTATCATACAAAGCCATTAACATCTTGCGTTTCAATTTCAATGCAAGCATACCTTGTAAATCACATGCTGGTGTCTAGAAGAAGAAAAGGAAAGCCACACTTCATTATTTTTAATATAAAGTTGTTACGAGAAAAAGAAAAACATACTCCTGACAAGCTAAGTCTTTTAAGTTGATGAATGACTAAATACTGGTTAACTATAGGGCAATTAAATTTTTGCAGAAAAGTAATGATGCCACAATCGCTCTTACAATACAGTTTTGCTCATCTGAGGTAAAGAGGGCATGACAGTACCCTGGATTTGAGGTAACATGGACTATACATAATGCCATAACAAAAATCAACATAGATATGTAACTAGTATATAATCTGATTGGGAAATGGGTGTAACGTGTGAGCTTTTGCTATTTGTCTATTTAACATTTATTTCTTCACTGTGATATGTGATTTGTGTGGTTAAAAAAGATACTAAACCTAAAAGAGAGGGAGAAAGAGAGAAAGTATGCACAAAGAATGGGCATAAGCTTTTACTGAATAAAATAGAAGATTAAAGCCTTTTAAAATGTTCAATTTGAAAAAAAATGATTACTGAAATAAATGATATATCTTTTTTAACACTCAAACTGTTCTTTATGCTTAAAGCATTTTCCTTTCTCTGGAACTTTGCTCTGCATTTAAGTATATATTTAACTTATATTTTGTTAATGGCCTACATTTTGCATTATAGTATAAGAAAATGGAGGTGTTATACATTTTTGAAACACAATTTTAATATCTTTTTATAAGTTAGTAACAGTGATGTGAATTTAAACTATAATGAAAACAATTAATAATGGATTCAACAAACAAATCATTGATAAGAAATTAGTACAATCCAAAAAACAGAAACACTTGAAAGAGATCACTAAACTCTCTCAACAAAAAAGCAATATGATTTTCAAAAAATTCAGTTACCATCCAAGTAAGCACTACAAATTCCACATCTTCAAAAAATACACATTATCTTGGCCCCAAAAAATAATTTCAGCATAGAGAAATTACTGTACAACAAGTCAAAGAACCAGATACCACAGAACAAAAAAAGCAGGAATCTATCAAATCAGGTGCCCAGATTGTGACCATTTACATAGGGAAAACCAAGAGGAATTTAGAAACTAGGCTGAAAGAACACATGAGATGCATCAAATACAAACAAATGGATAAATCTGCAGTTGCACACCATTTTTGGACATCCAACCACAACATTACGCCAAACATAAAACTTTTAAAAGCTACAAAACATGCTGCAGAGTTGGATGCTTGGGAAAAAATTCATATAATAAAAAACAAGTCCTGCACAATGAACTTTGATTTGCCTCCACAAAACCCTTTATGGAAGTTTATCGGCTCACTGCTAGATGTCATCTCAACCAACCATACATTAAACAATATCAACAAGAACCAGTTTCGAAATACCAGCATTGAATGAAGTGTTAAAGCTCTGCACCCCTAACACCAGATGGCAGCAGAATAGAGATAGCAGAGAAAAGGAACAAGAGGATAACGTCAGTCACCCAACGGCTGATGATGGGATCGAATGGTCCTGAAAACGTTTCTGCTTTAAAAAAGCAGTTTAGTAGTGAAGGTGAGAGTAAATAAGTGACTCAAAATAACCTCAAACAAGAACCAGTTGTTTAATTCTGATGACGGGAGCAAGTTGGGCTCTTGAAACCAGTCAAGATTAATTATATGTAAGTGACGTTTTGTGTTTCAATCTGACTCAGTTTTCATTACAATTTTAATAGTTCAAAAGAAACAAGGAAATGAAGAAAAGTGGGATAGCTAAGCAAACAAGAAGGTAATGCAAGAATAGTTAGAATTCTGTTAATTGGTTATCCAGTAGCATGAAGGTCCCATGTGGTTTACTGAATACTGTCTACTACAGAGGGAGAGGGTGTGGCCAACATAACAAGGATGAACGCACTGAAAATACCAACACTGCATCAAAAGAAGAATAAAAAATGATAATTTTAAAAAATTGTAGCCGTGGGTCCAAATAAACTAATGTCACCTCACAATTATGAAATAATAATAATAAGAAGAAATAACGTTCATTTCAAAACATGTACCCTAAATACAAAAAGTCCTTGGAAATTCATGTTTCCTGTAGTTGGCAACATTCACATGCTTCTGGGAATTTCATGGTTCCAGCATTGGCAACATCTACGTCATCAATGCATAACAGAGCTAGGCCATGAAACACAGGAGCCGAGGCCGCTATAATACAGGATAAGCTATTTTAATAGTTCAAAAGAAACAAGGAAATGAAGAAAAATGGGCTAGCCTAGCAAATAAGAGGGTAATGCAGGAATAGCTACAGTTCTGCTAATATCTTTATACAAAATATATTATTACCTGCAAAATGTAATGGTCCAATCCATAGTGCTTGTGAATTAATTTCATAGCTCTCTGTGTAACAAGGGTTGACCAATATTTGTTGAGAATCTCACTGTAGATTACTGTGCGATGCAAGACAGGAAACCAAAAGTGTGGCACCCTTCGCTTAAAGCGATCACGCTTTTGAAAACCTTTTATTACTCCTTCACCTCCCCATAAACCCTCATCTGACTGCTTGGGAAATTGGACTGGAATAGGGATATTCTGCACTGGTTTCCTGTAAACATATGACTCAATAATTAGAATGTTTAAGCATAAAGTAACTATATATAAGAACTTAATTTTTTTCGATAGTGGTGCTTATAATATCCACTAGTTACATGCACAGCTCAAAATACTATTGCATTTTCAAAATATCCTATGTTGTACATAATACAACCACACCTATACTTATTTATTTCTGCTATGTATCTTGATTGCTATTTAAAATGGGGAGGTAGAAACAATTTAAAACAAGTTAAATTGATCAGTGATGTGGTTCAGTTCTCACACTTCTCCTGTTTCTGGATTCCGTTTCCATTTCCCTGGTTCAGAAATATAATGAACTGGTTCAGGCGTCTGTTCTTTCCATTCTTTCCAGAACCTTTTGTATGCTTCAGGCAATCGAGCTGCAACTCCATTATCAAATGCTCCAGGTCTTTGGAAATGGTATAATGGATGTAAGCCCTGAATTAAATAAACATTTAAATTATTGTATTGACATTGTATGAGTTAGCATACTCATATTTATTGTTAATTATTATCAACATATTACCTTTGAAAATTTCGAGACGCTCATTTTATTTCTATTAAGATATAAATAACAACCGTAACCTATAACATACTAATACATGCACTTATTACATTTTTCTTCACTTCGTTTCATGTTGGCAGCATTGAAAATAGATACACAGCTGTTCTGATTTTCCTTTATTTTTTAAGGAAGTTGGTTTAGATAGGACCATGAGAAATTTAAGACTACTCTTCATAGCCTTAAATAAATAAAGTATAATTTTCAGCAATAATTAAATAAAGAAGCTTAGAAAATAATATAAGTACCATTGTTATTTTTATAAATGTATTTATTTCCCGAAAATTAGCAGCAACATTTAGTTTTAGTTTATTTGTATTAAAGTAAGTCAAGGTGTATTCCAAAGAGATTGAAGTTAACTTGTGCGAACTATAGAAGTAGACAGGGTAGACGGGCAGACAGTCGACAACGACTTCCGCTAACCAAACCTTGTAGGTTGTGTGTAATGTTAAGAAAATAAGAGCTGAAAGTTAATTTATTACTATGTGATAATTAAAAATAACGTTAATCGAACCATAAACTGTTATGCACGAACGAACAGTATGCGAGTCGTGGGAAAGTGTCACAATCTTGACAGTGTACGAAATGAAGTCAAGATTTTGTCAGCTTTTGAGGTGATATGCGATAACAGAACAGAATAATAGGTAATCATTTTAATATAAATTCTTTTCCATATGTCAAGATTTAGGAGCGAATGTAGCGAATATATGTTTAGTTCTTTTGAGCAGTGTTATTCGAAGTAGGGGAATTTCAAGAGTTTTTTAAAGGTGATGTTAAAACTAATGACGTATGTTTACAAATAAACTCTTTAGGAGCACATCATGTTGCGGGCCCCGGGATCCAGCCCAGGGGATGGGCCTCCCCCATCCCAAGAGGCCAAGGATCTAAAAGAGCAATTCGAACAGCAACAGACTTTAATTGCCCAATTGAAAGAAATGTTGAGGAAGAATGAACAACAGCTAGTAAACAAGGAGAAGGAAGTGGAAGTAAGTGTTTATATTAATTCAACACACAATACCAACATTATGATCTTACTCAATATTACGTGGTTGTTACCAGTTCCAGCCCAATTTATTTACACATTGCAACTTGAGATACTGGTGCTGCAATTTCGGCTTTGACCTCTTAAATACTGGAAGTTAAATCATTCATTAGCAATTATTAATCTAGAAAAAAGTAAAACAAACAGATCCAAGCCAAACTCAAATACACTTAAAGTACTAAAAATGACACATCCCAAAATAAATTGTAAATTGAAAATGGACTGCATAACTCATAGAAAAACAGGAAATATTATTACCTTGTTAAAAAACAAACCCTTTCATGGTTGAGATACAATAAATACCAAATTGTTAAACTATTGCCTACCAAAGTTGATTAATCCCGGGATTATGATGAACTTACAGTAACGTGACTTAACACAACAGGACATAATGGGAAAGTTTAGCACATTATATTAAATGGAGCTATTTAGAGTCAACTTAATGTGACATAACATAACAGTTTGACAATGGCAAACTTTTCCTTCACATTACGTCAAGTTTGAAGGATATGTCACTATTTGATCCAGTCGCCAAGTAGTGCCATGCAGCAATAAATTGTGCTTCTCTAACTATTTGCATCAGAACTCTTTCTCTGTTTCTTTTGTTTAGCTCCTAATGTAGGTCATGGTCGTCCCCATAGTACTTTATTCACTGTTTAAAGATGTTTTACTTCATATTTTCATTTTTGGGAAACATAACCTCTGATTAGAACATTGAATATCTGCCATATCTGCCGAACAGAAGAATAATCAATCAGAATAATTTCCAATTCTTTAAGTGCATCCTAATAGGCCTTCTAGTTTCATACTTCACGTTATGTCTCGTCATGTGAAGTAAAGTTCATCATAATCCTGGCATAAGCCTCTTAGTCATATATGCAATCATTCTCTTTTGTGAGGGGTATTTCCAGCAAAAATGAGACATACCATTGTTAAGCCTTTATACAAAAATCTGATGTGGTGCACTCACATGACTTTCTCTACTCTTGTACTAACCATTCTTACAAATTCTTATTCCTATATCTTCTTTGTGTTAACTAAGATAAACATTTGTACAAATTATCATATGGCTTGTTTCCTTGTAGGTACAAAGGGAATATTAGAATACAGTAGGCTTTGTGCAATAGTCAAATCTTTTAAAGCTTTGAGATTCTGTTGTCTTTGCACACTTAACATATAAAAAAATGAACAACATTTCCATTTCACGAAAGTTCTGAGTTTTCCGAAACTCACACACATAATAAGGAATATCTCCGAAATGATTCACCCTACAAGAAAATTTATTCAGACATAAATTCTGTATTTTACCAAGATCTACATTTTTTGTATAGTATGATTTGGTCTATCTTAACGGTTTACCAGTTATGCAAAAATCGTCCAGAGTAAATACGACTACAGGGACTATAACCAGAAAATTCAAGATATACATTTCATTTGTCATAAAAATATCTCAAATATATGACATTTTAATCAAAATCATTAGAGCCATTTTCAAGAAAATCAAAATTTTCTAAAAATGTTCCATGTAAAGGGTAGTTTAGGGTGGGGCTATTTTCTTCAAAATCTTTGTGTTGCATCCTTGAAAGACATTAAATTTCAATACCAACCTTGGTTTTTAACCGACTTTTCGTTTTTGAGTTATGCTGTCCACAGACTGACAGACACATGGACACACACACAGACCTTTTTCTAAAAATTTGATGTGTTGCACTCATATGACTTTCTCTACTCTTGTACTAGCCATTCTTACAAACTCTTATTCCTATATCTTCTTCATGTTAGTTAAGATAAACATTTCTACAAATTATCTTGTTGTTTATTTCCTTATAGGTGCAAGGGGAAGTTAGAATACAGTAGGCTTTGTGCGATAGTCAAATGTTTTAAAGCTTTGAGATTCTGTTGTTATTGCACACTTAACATATAAAAAAAATGAACAATGTTGATCCATTTCAAGAAAGTTCTAAGTTTTCCGAAACTCACACACATAACAAGCAATATCTCAGAAATGGTCCACCCTACAAGAAAATTTATTTGGATATAAATTGTGTATTTTAGCAAGATCTAAATTTTTTGTATAGCATGATTTGGTCTATCTCTAACGGTTTACCAGTTATGCAAAAATTGCCCAGAGTAAATACGACTACAGGGGCTACAGCCAGAAAATTCAAGATATACATTTCATTTGTCATAAAAATATCTCAAACATATGGCATTTTAATCAAAATCGTTATAGCCATTTTGAAGAAAATAAAAATTTTCTAAAAATGTTCCATGTAAAGGGTAGTTTAGGGTGGGGCTATTTTCTTCAAAATCTTCGTGTCACATCCTTGAAAGACATTAAACTTGAATACCAACTTTGGTTTTTAACCGACTTTTCGTTTTTGACTTATGCTGTCTACAGACTGACAGACACACAGACCTTTTTCTAAAAATGCTTTTTTTTGGATTCAGGGGGTCTCAAAACATATATTTCCGGTGAAATCTCAACATCAAATTTTTGGGTGGAATACAATACTTCCCCTACTTACCAGTAGAGAAAGTAACAAAGGAGATGAAAGCATGACTTCCAATTAAAGCCCATTTCGCTCTTGACAATATTTTATAAAGTAATGGAGAAAGTTGTACATAATCTGTTTATAAGATACATGAAGTTAAATAACACTGTCATTCCAGTTTCAATTTATAAAAAGAATGTCAACAGAAAATCTACAGTATACATGCTAACTTCTGAAGTAGTGACAGCCTTGAGCAAAAAGATCAGTTACCTTGTATAATCTTGTATAATAGTGGCCTACGTAGCTCCTATCATCCGGAGGATAACATTGCTGGTTACCCTGTATAATACTGGCTAGTCTAGCTCCTATTGTCTGGACTGACAAAGAAGCAGTTTCATTTACATTTTATGATTTTAATTATTTCTTTATGCACCCTTGGTTTAAGGAAGATGCTGATTTCATTTCCAATCAATTTAGGATGGGGGGGGATATTATTAGGACCAGTGGCCATATTGGTTATCCTGTAGAACAGTGGCCTTTGCTCATCTATTATGCAGCCTAGCTCCTCTTCAGGTACACAGGCCACACCCTTGCATCTGTAGCAGAAGATAGTATCAAGCACAATGATTGGAACCACTGTTCTACAGGATAACCAGCAACATTACTCTATCCATAACAGT